>CM037782.1:19751874-19801874 GCA_021229015.1 Solen grandis
TTGAAAACATTGATATTAAAGTTTGGATGAAAGGAGAATCATGTTTTGTGTACTCATGGGTCTAAGATTTGTTTTATCGGGATAATGATCAGCCTTGAAACTGTTTGATGTTTTAGAAATGTTCTTTTAAGCCTGAAATTCAGGCCAAATAATGATAAAAAGACTTTTATCAAAATATGGCTGAAAAATTGGGATACATTGTTGAAATTAATTTAATCGCACATTCAGTCTGTTTGATTCAATGAATTTGTCCATCTGGACTATATTATAGTTATATCCTGTTTTTTTGTGGTGAAAATATAACCCTTATCCTTGCCAGATCATGCAAGTTCAAAAGCTCATGGTTTTTAATTGTTAATTTTGCCCTTTCCTGTAGCCTGACTTTTCCTTATATAGATAGGAATTAAGATTGAAACTTGCCATCTTTGTTTTGTTATTTGGCACAAAACCACCCCACTGTCTAGACAACCTTGTCCCTAATTAACTCTTTAACTAGATCAACATATGCATTAGTTGGACCAGCTGACTGTGGTCCCTATGTAGATCTCATTACTGTGGGATTACTGTATGTACTGAACCACTATCAAACCAAAGCTAATAACTAAATTGTTCAATAGGATTCCTTTAGAACATTTCACTTGAAAGATTAATCTCTTGAACAGTTCCTTCAAGTCTTTCCTTCCCAATTGACAGGCAGGGTTTTCTTTACCTATCTTGAGAAATATTAACTCAGTTGAATGTCTTCTGTAGAAAAACAAATTTCCGCATCGGTAGCCTTGTGATAGTCTCCTGTTAACAGTTAGTCCCTGTCAGTTCTGTTGTCTTCCACGGCAGGTATTGGCTGCCAGTTAACTGACACCCGGTTCATGTAAACACAATTTTCTCCTTCACTTGAGCTCCAAGATAAGTAGATGTTGCTCTGTTTATTGGTCCAGTAACAAATTCATTTGTTTACTATGATGGAAAGTTGTAAAAATCGACATAACCATGAAGTGTGGCTTCTGAGGATATCAACAGCTTGAGTTACAAGTTTCATGGTTCCTTAACAAATGAGGTTTGAAGATATGGGCTTTCTTTCTTGGTTTGTCAGAACAGGGTTATTGCATTTCAAAACATTAGCATGAAAAGGATGCAAGACTTTCAGCTTATGTAATGGGAACTTGAAAATTGGATAAATATTTATATGTGTACAGTTATGTGGTGCTAGAGGAAGATATTTTACGGCTTTCTTTTAAGCTTAGTGATTTTTGCATGTTTCTGTGTATCATTTTGTTTTTGAAAAGGGATCCATCTGTAAAATCTTCAGTTTCACATGAGATTAAGGGCCTTCAGGCCGGTAGATGTTTTCTTTGTCTAATAGCATGCTTCATCAAATATATCTTGTCTGTAAGTCCCTCATAATACATAAACACTTTGCCCCCTTTATAGCATAGATTTGAGATTTTTTTTTCTAGAAATATCTTCAGCACATGTTGGTGCAAAAACTGTTATGGTAGATTTTTTTGACACTAGTTGATAATTAAAATAGAAACCTTCCAATGTGCTACATGAGCACTCAAGTCCATCTCTTGGACTGAAAAGATCCTTCAGAGGGATTAGTAGGTTTATTTTACGTTCATAGCAGTTTCTGTATATTGGCTTTTTAAGTTATTTTCATTAACTGCAAATTTTGTGTATTCACGGAGTACTTAAAATATTCACTAATCTTTGTGTACATTAATATGAAATTGAAATTGAAGATATAAAGGAGGACAACTTGAAAGCAGTAGTGCACCGGTTTTTTATGCCCCTGAGATCTGTGGAAAAAAACAAAACAAAAAAAAAACCACTTTATTTTTATGTACGATACAATCTATTTTGATTGAAGAAAATTAGTTTTCACAGCCATAGCAAATAGAAAAAAAATAATGTAACATTTTCAATGTTTTTTTTTTTTTTTTTTTTTTCATAATTGGATAGAAAATGGTTAATGAAATTTTTCAATTCTTTCATATTATAATGATGGAAGCTGTCTGGTTACTATGATTGTTTATGGATTAATGATGTATTTGCTGGTGCTGATGCAAATTTTATGATCCAGTTTTTGCTCTCCAACACAATGTAATTTTTTGGCTTTTTTTTTTTTTTTTTCAGGGAATTGTGAAAATTCATTAAGATTTTTTTCTTTCATTCATTTTTTAATATCTGTTTTCATGGTTTGAGAAATGTATTCTTTGCTACATATCAACGTCTTCTTGAGAACAAGTTGATGGGTGTTACTAATATAAATTAGCATTTCTCCATTATATTGTCTTGAGTTATGGTGGTGTAAATTGCCCAGATTGAGCTGGTGCTTGTAAATTTGTAGTGACGTTAAGTTATATTACCATCTGATTAAACTATCATGGGTATGTATATGTATTCATAAATCTACATTTAAACAAACTTGGCATGAATTTGCAAAAAAACAAACCAAAAAAAAATGCAGTTTTCCTGCCTGTTAGCAATGAAATATCAGCTGCCAGGTGTGAAATTTAAGTCATAAAAAGAGAGGTTAGTGAATTGTACTCAATAATACAGCTGTCAGATGTTTGTCAGGTGATTTTTGATGCTAGATCATGACATGGAGGTAGTGAAGGTTAAGATGTCGGGATGGAAGGGAGGGAAGAGGCATAGCTGAGGCGGAAGAAGAGAGACCTACAGTGATGGTGAAGAAAACTACAAAACTGAATCAAACTAGATAAATTACTGGTTAAAACTGGCATATGAATGCCTTTATTTATATAAATATGTATAGGTGTAAAGTCTCTCTTTATCTCTTTAAGGACCATCTGTTTAGATCTACCATGTGATTGTTTTATAAATGAGCATATTGAAATGGATTCAAAATGACATCAAATGAATAATTTCATGAGCATTGATAGTCAAATGAAAAAGACAAGTTAAAAGTTCATTGAGTAAAACTGGCCTAACCTAAATTTAAAAATTTTTAATGCTTTCATGAAAATATATATATCATGATGACACAAAGGCTCTAACTTATATAAATGCAAAGAGAAGATTCCCCCACCCCCTAAAAAACAACAACAACAACATGCAATGCTTAAATTACAAGAAGATCAGCCAAGGGTTTCGATTGACAGACTGTCGTATGTAGCACCAGGATGAGAACAAAGATGCAGTATTCTTGTTTTGAAGGCCACACAACTGGGGCTTCAGATGCCAATACCGCCACCTGCGAGATAGAGTGAGCAGTTGAATTGGAATCATCATGGTTTGCCATTATCTCCTTAATTGCAGCAAATTGAATTAAGCGTAAGCATTGCTCTCAGCATCGTTTGCATTTGGATGGAAGCTGGCACATGCTTTTCTAACGAGCTGTTGAAATTTGTCTCCCTGATCCAACCATTTGCTGAGATAATGGTTATATAATAATTAAAAATGTAAGTGAGTCTTTGGAGATCTTCACTCTGTCATGTTAATGTGATGAACCCACTTTTATGGTGGATCTGTGCTCCATCACTTTCATGTATTAAATCAATGGGTAGATACTTGTGATAAATCCACTCGGGTGGATCTTTTTCCCATCATTTTTTATTTGCAAAAATTCACTAGAGTGGATCTTCTCTAAAAATTCACTAGAGTGGATCTTTCTCCTGCCATTTTCTTGTAAAAACCCCTTTTTTAATTATTCACTAGAGTAGATCTTTTTTCATTTGATTGATAAATCCACAGCCTGTTCAGATTTTATACTGTCTGCAACTCTCTAGTGCTGTTAAGATCAGGGGTATTATTGTTAGCACAGTTGAACCTGAAAATATTTTAAAACATATTTAGATTTTCTATGGTTTACCATGATGTAAACTGACATACATGGTTATTGAAAGGTTTATGTAGATTAACTTAGACTCTGTCGAGGGCAGCAAGTGTAAACCAGTAAGTCACATTATATATTAAGGATGGAGCCAGAAACAAGACTCCAACCCTTACAGAAACAGAACAAAGTGGGCTTGATATCATTTATCTTATCTGATTATTGTTAAAATGTTTACAAGTGTTTCTAAATTTTATTGGTTATAGTTTGTTTTGATGGTCTCTGTATATTATCAAGAAAACTGTTTTTGTGCAAGAAATTTCTGCTTTAAACACCAGTTCAAAATAGGGTTACACTAATTGGCATTACATAGCTTTGTAATGATGATTATTGTTACAGATGGCATATTATATTGTTTTCAAAGGAGTCATTCTATGATACAGTTTTCAGGGATAAGAATTGAAATTTGGAATTATACAGTATATGCTGAATATTGTAGTCAGAAGTATAGCTATATCAAGTAGAAAATATATACAAAAAAAGTGTATCATTCTCATCTTGATACCCCAGTTTCACATAGTGAATTACTGTCCCTGGTGAATAATTGGTTTGAGCATCCGCCTCGGGAGCAGGAAGTTGTGGGTTTGATCCCCGGCCATGACATACCAAAGTCATAACAAATAGTACTTGTATAGCTCCCTTGCTATAATGGTAGTTCCAGAACTGGTTGGTCTGGTGTCAGGACTGGGTGTGGTATCATGCCACATGTCTACAGCGTGATACTGCAGAGTGGCAGCACTATAACTGTCTCAAGTAGACATAGTCTCCAAATGACTGAAATACTGTCGGTGGGATGTTAAACCCAACAAACAAACATAGTGAATTGGGAGCCATATATTAATCATGCTCTTAACATCCCATCAAAAAGACAACCTGGAATATAGGGGTATTTATCTATGTGATAGTTTAGTTTTATCTGGAAAACAGCAACACACACACAAGATCTACAAAATAAAACAAAAAATAATATATTTTTTCCAATAAATTTACAATTAATTGGGTAGCTGAAATGTTTAATTACCCTACTCTCTTTACACGTAACACAAAGCATTAAAAGCGCAGTCTTGATTTTCATGTTTTGCATCCAGTACAGAGAATAATCTTACATTAGGCCATCTCAAATTACAGCCTTGCTTTGAATCTGTATTGATTGGGCCTGAAAAATCTTTGATACCAGATGTGTTTTCGTTTGTTCAGCACTCCATCTGCAGTAGGTCGGAAGCTGTTAAAATGAGGACAAGGTCTTCAGTTTCACATCCCCACTGACAATGATTGATATGTTAGCCATTGCACAAGTTAAATCTAATCTGAGTGCCATTTGGCAGTTGCAGCTGATGCGAAAGCTAAAATGTAACAATTCTATGTCCAGATAATGTGACATATCAACTTCTCAATTTTTTCATCTCTCCTTCAGAATCAATTTTTTTTCTTTCTGTTATGCTTTGGGTTTTTTGTTGTTTATTTTTTTGCTGATTTTGCAATTTTGTTTTTTGATCTTTTTGTTTTTTCCTTCCTTTTGCTTCTTTACCTTCTTATTACTCTCATTGTCCTTTCTGCTACCTCCTTTCTTATTTAGTACTTCTTCAAAATATCTCATCCAAGAACTTGCTCCTCCTTGCTCTATCCATGCATTTCTAAATTCTCTTGCAAACGATGCCAAACAATTTGGTTACAAATATTTTATAAAAATGTTCTCTAGTCCCAGTCATTTTGTCTCCTGTTATTTCCAATAACAAAAACTGATATGAAAGTCGGCTCAGACACAACTGAAATTAAATTAACTCCACTGCAGTGCCTAAATTACTAAGTTCTTGTAAACATGTCCGAAGATAGAATCACCTCTCAGTGATGAAGAACTTTGAGTGTCTTTTTTTTTTTCTGAAGGCAACTGATCGAGTGTTTGTTAAATCTGATCATTTCTGCAAAGATAGAGTTTGATTTTCGTAAGAAGTATACATTTATGATTGGTTATTCTACAGTCTTTTTATTTCAAGGATTAATAATACCATCTAAATTAATAAAAAATGGGGAATCCCTCCAACATTGTCAAAGAAAAATTGTAATACATTATCTTGAGCCCTAATTACCTTATATAGACTTATTTTGACGCATTGGAAAATAACTGATCCAAATTGTACAGCTCTCTCCTCTGTTTGCTCATACGATATTGTAGCTCAGATTCAACAATCTGCATGCCAAAGTAAAATATGTGTTTCATTTACCAATTAAGTAAATTTTAGTAAATTGATATTCATGAATTCATTAATTTGAACTTAAATATTCATATGGTAAAGGGTTATTTTTATTAACTTCTGATGATGTTTCCATTGAACTCCCAAATGGCCGGTCTGTCCATTAGCATTCAACTCCTTCAACAGATTTGATGGGAGCTCATTATAGTTATAGAATAACCCTTTCCCTCATATAATCATTTTGACGCCCTCAATAGGTATCACATAAAGCCTGATTTGCAGAAAACCACAGTTAAACCTTACCAAATTTAATTATAAAATCCTCATTTCCAGACCACTGAGGAGCAGCAAAAGCATAAAACCTGATCAGCCTGCTAGTTACTCGCAGGCTGATCTGGTTTTATGCTGTTCACATAGGTCTTTTCATGGTGTCCTCTATGAGGGAAAGGGATAAAGGCTGACATTTGGGGCAACAGTATATTGTCCTACTTGGATTATTCCTTTTTGTTTTGTTTCAATGCTTGAGCTGTTATTGTCTGCATGGGCCTCTGACAATGTTTAGGAATGATTCAACATATTACATTACAGTTATTTCTTGGTTGTAAATCCTGTTTCTTTTTACTGTCAGAGATTTTTTTTAGGGATGGTGTGATGTTTTTGCTTTGGTTATCAGTCTATGAAATTAAGGTTTTGAATTTGGTCCAAAAACACTGATA
Source organism: Solen grandis (assembly GCA_021229015.1). Classification (NCBI taxonomy): domain Eukaryota; kingdom Metazoa; phylum Mollusca; class Bivalvia; order Adapedonta; family Solenidae; genus Solen; species Solen grandis. The sequence goes on from CM037782.1 coordinate 19,758,636, forward strand.
TTTATGATTTTATTGATTAATCTTTAACTCATAGAATTACAGTAAAATATAATCTCCACTTTTGCCAAGCCTTTTTGTAGGCATTCAGAAAGTTGGGCCCAGGTGTTAAGACTCTCCAAGAGGATAAAACAATTAGTGAGCTAGACAGTTAATCAACTGGCTATAGATGATAGTGGGTAAACTAGATTGTGACTTACTGGCTATAGATGATAGTAGGTAAACAAGAGTGTGACTTACTGGCTATAGATGATAGTGGGTAAACTAGATTGTGACTTACTGGCTATAGATGATAGTGGGTAAACATAGATTGTGACTTACTGGCTATAGATGTTAGTGGGTAAACTAGATTGTGACTTACTGGCTATAGATGTTAGTGGGTAAACTAGATTGTGACTTACTGGCTATAGATGATAGTGGGTAAACTAGATTGTGACTTACTGGCTATAGATGATAGTGGGTAAACTAGATTGTGACTTACTGGCTATAGATGATAGTGGGTAAACTAGATTGTGACTTACTGGCTATAGATGATAGTGGGTAAACTAGATTGTGACTTACTGGCTATAGATGATAGTGGGTAAACTAGATTGTGACTTACTGGCAATAAATGATGGTGGGTAAACTAGATTGTGACATGATGTGGCTATAGATGATGATTTGTATCATTGACTATAAAGATTGTGGGGGAGCTTGGTGGTAACTCGTTGTCTATAGATAATGGTTGGTTTATAACTTCAATTGATACAGGGTAGTGGAGAGGAAGCTGGTGCTTTGGATAATGATGGTATGGATTTATGATCAATGAGTCTCATCTCAAATGGGTCAGGTATGCTTGGAAATGTCTTATAGTTTGTGTTTTCTGTAGACGGTATTAGTATATGGTTGGAAGTTTCATGATCAGCATGATTGCAAATGACAATGCATATTCTCTTGTTGCAGGCATGGTACGCGGTGTGCTGGGGAGGTTGCAGCACAGGCTAACAACAGCATGTGTAGCGTTGGTGCAGCATATGATGCCAGGATAGGTGGTAAGTGGTCAAGTGTATCGCACTCTTTGGCATTAATCTGTTTGTATTTTATATTTGATATTAATCAGTGAATGAAAGGAAAAGTAAATAACTGAAACATTATTTAATCATGTCATGGAAATTATGCATTATTTAATGATTATGTTTCATTCTATCTACAAAATGTTTTGTTTTTTTTTTGTTTTTTTTTAAACCATTCCTTCAATTTGTTAGTTTTTTAGGATGATTTCATGGAATGTCTTATTCAGTTTATATATATTTTCAACCATTTACAGTAATTTTTTGCGTAAAGGTGTCTCTACCTCCATGTGTTTTGTAACAACAGGTGTTAGAATGTTAGATGGGGACGTGACAGACTCTGTAGAGTCTGCATCTCTTCGCCACAACCTGCAGCACGTGCAGATCTACAGTGCGAGCTGGGGGCCCGATGACGATGGACGCACTGTGGATGGACCAGCCACACTGGCTCGTAAGGCCTTCTACGACGGTATCAATTTGGTATGTTCATTGTCACAGTTTATAGGAAGAGAGAAATGAGAACTGAAAGGCTTTTGTCAGGGTACTGCAGTCCAGTGGAAGCATTCTTTGGTTTTAGATAGGTGTTTTCCAGGTACAGCTTTCATGCTCAAACTCAAAATATGGCCTATAATGTAGATTTGAGTTTTAACATGATATACAACCTTAAATATTTTCAAGAACTTGGTGCCTAAGGTTACATTTCTGTTTGGGGAGAGAGTTTTCCAAGTCCTTCCTATACACAAAATACTTCTGTTACTCAGGTGACATTGTGAGGGATTATTTTTTGTTGTAAATACTCATTTTCTCAATAGATAGTAAGAAATAAGTTAAAATGTAAGAAATAAAACCTTCCTCTGTGTTTTTTTTCCTAATCAGCAAGGAACTAAGCAAAAACAAAATAATCCTTATTATAATGTTCAGGCTTTAATTATTCTGATTCACTCCATGGTAGCCAGCATGCGATGGTGGATTAAACAAGTTAGTTGGATATCTTGTGAAGAGATGTAAACACAGTAATGGAGCTCTACATACCGTATACACTGGCAGATTAGGCGCACTGTTTTTCCAGATAATTCAAGTTTATAGAGGGGGTGCACCTTACATGATGATATACAGCTTTTCAGGTTTCTTTTTTCAATCACCAAGAAGTGAAATTTACCGGTATACGATCTCAGAAAATGGATATACTGAAAGCTAATGAATATGATAATATGCCACAAAGTCTATATGAAACCATGATAAACAATACCAGATTATTGCTTTTGTTCTTATTAGTTATCCTACTGGTATATTTCATGAAAAATGACCGTGAGAAACTGAAACAACTTGATGGAAGCCATTTTCAAAAGTAACAAATAAGTTTATTTTACGAGACCTCATGATGTACAGGAGAAACTTGACAGGTGGCAATTGTTAGTAATATTTCTTAGTTGGGAGAATTTTGACAGGTGACAATGGTCTCCAGTGTCAGAATGTGGGGACACGGTTGAGAAATGTCATGTTATGAAAATGTGTTACCTTTATTCTACCCCTCATTATTGTAACGGTCTAACGGTAATCTTATGCCATGTTCACCGTATGATTAGCCCAGTGATGTACGGATAGCTTTCAGTCTGTCAAAATGTATGATAGCACAAATTTCAAAACAAGATTTTTTGCCATATACGATACAATAAGCGATTTTTATTTATTTTTTTTATCAAATAATTTACCCTGGAAATTAGGATGCACCTTATACGTAGCTGCGCCTAATCTGCTCGTGTGTACGGTAGCCATCTGCTGACTGCATGTCAGCACCAAGGCTTGATTGTTGTATAATGTTAACTTTAGCCTTATCAGAAAATGGACCAATGACAGCAGTTTCACAAAAAAAACTTGTCTTGACTTAATGCAATTGAAGGTTTATCTACCATATCTGATTCTGTCTGCCTCTTAGGTATTCTAATATCAGCAAAGGGATGCAGTAAAGAAGCACAAAGTGCAGCTCATGTGTTTTCATTTTCGCCTTGGGTACTTGTGTAATTCTCGTGAAGTTGCTAAAACTCTTGAACATCAATGTGTTAACTGATTGCTCTTCATTAGCGTGTGAATCAAAGAGCAAAGTGCAGAACAGGTTAAGCTCTAAGGAAGAGATTATAGATAGGTGTTTGAGTGGGAAAATAATGGTATAGTTGTACCTATTTAGCAGGGAAGGCCCTGATTCTTCTTATCCAATCAATGGCACAAGTGTTACTCAAGCATCTCTGAATTAGGGTAATAAGATGTTATGGGTAAAGAAGTGAGAAGAATTGATGAGCAACCATCTCATAATAATCTGTGGATCTAATTAGCTACATCTTCCTGAGACATGCAAGGTCAAGGTTCCGGTTATTTTAAGCATTACTTTGGATTTAGTTGTAGTATCCAGTATGTCACTCCTTGTACAGATCACTAGCAAACTGATTAGGTTTTTTGTTGGTCCAAATCTTACAGGCTGATCGGGTTAATACTGTTTCCCATCTCACAGGCTGATCAAGCTTATACTGTTCCCAGTCTGTTCCCCATCTCACATGCTGATCAAGTTTATACTGTTCCCCTTCTCACATGCTGATCAGGTTTATACTATTCTCCATCTCCCAGGCTGATCAGGTTTATACTGTTCCAAATCTCCCAGGCTGATCAGGTTTATACTGTTCCCCATCTCCTAGGCTGATCAGGTTTATACTGTTCCCCATCTCCCAGGCTGATCAGGTTTATACTGTTCCCAATCTTCCAGGCTGATCAGGTTTATACTGTTCCCATCTCCAGGCTGATCAGGTTTATACTGTTTCCCATCTCCCAGGCTGATCAGGTTTATACTGTTCCCCATCTCCCAGGCTGATCAGGTTTATACTGTTCCCCAACTCCCAGGCTGATCAGGTTTATACTGTTCCCCATCTCCCAGGCTGATCAGGTTTATACTGTTCCCCATCTCCTAGGCTGATCAGGTTTATACTGTTCCCCAACTCCCAGGCTGATCAGGTTTATACTGTTCCCCATCTCCCAGGCTGATCAGGTTTATACTGTTCCCCATCTCCCAGGCTGATCAGGTTTATACTGTTCCCCTTCTCACAGCCTGATTAGGTTTATTCTATACCCTATGTAGGAGTTTCTTGGAGCGATGAAAAAATTTGGTTTTCTATGGTTGTCATGATTGAAAGGTAAAGAGTTTCGTGAGAGGAGATGGTGGGCGAGCTATGCTGGGGATGCTGAAGTCAGTGCGGAATGGATGTTTTTTTCATGCAATTAAGCAAAAAGTAGCCTGTTGGAAGGTGTTAATGGCTGGGACAAAACATTTCTTCTGTCCCAGAGGAAATGTTCCTGCCTGTGGAACACTTAGAGTGGGCAGAATATTATCTGCAATTGTTGGTAGTGCTACATGTGGTAGAATGAACATAGCCATAAACTGAAGTACTCTTAATGAAGCATGTACACTTTTGAAAAGAAAACCTAATTTCCAATCTTTTGTCTCTATTGGTCAGGCTTCCAAGCTTCTTTTTCACTTGTATTTGTAAGTCATCACTGTGAATGTTTCATAATTTAGCCTCTATGGACTCTTTTGACGTGTAGTGAAGATGTCTTGATTAATGAGGCAGCACTGTGTTTGAACTTCAATTTCTCATGTTGAAGATGTGAGCTTAAATATGCAAAGTATGTTTTAGATATTAAGAGGGAAGTCATTTCAAGATCTCTGTAGTTATAAAACATACGAAAAACAACCTGATTATTCAGCTCTGGTACTATTTTGTTGACCATTTTGACTGCTTTTACAACCAGTTCAGACCATGGTCAATTTCATTAAAATCATATCCTAATTTGCGCTCCTTTACTACCCTCGATTAGGATCTGACAAAATCGCATTAAAGGTCATGTCAGATTGACCTTTGAAGTAATTTATATGCATAAACAAGTGCTTGATTTTAAACCAATTAAATAGCGTGTTTCAAATTAACTTCAGTAAAATATTAAAAGGGATGCTTCAACAACTGCTGTGAAAAAAAATTCTTACTATATTACGGATACCAGAATTAGAGCCTGAACAAAAAGAAGTTGATTTGGCACTCTCAGGACTGTGCGGTAGTTCTCCCAACAGGATACCATCTTGTAATTTGTATTGATGTGGTTACTTCCCCTGGTTATACCTTACAATTTTATAGGCGCGATTTGATTTGCTTACACAAAGCAGACATGAGCAAATATACTGAATCTGATTTTAATGAGACTGGACCATGGTCAGCATGCATATCTGCACAGTCTGATCATGGTTTGTTTGCTCCGTAATTCAGTCAATAAATTTTCAGTACAGTCTAGTATGAAGAAAAGACGAGTCTTACTAAGAAATTTAGCATGGCAAGGGTAGCATTGATGCTTGATACTTAAGGGATTTAATTTACATTCTTTGCTAAATAATTCACACTATAACATAATGATTACTGGTGTCTGATGAAGCAAAATATATTGTTCCTGAAAGCAATAAACACTGCCTATATAAATATCACATTCTATCAGTGAATCTATTTCATATTTTTCTTATATGAGGGACAGAGCTCAACTCTGATAAGTTAAACTTAATTTACCTTAGGCTATTATTGCTTATGAAAATCTTCTTAATGATACTTGTGATGCTTAGTGTCAGAACAGCTGATGACCATATACTTCAATACATATTGCTCAGGCAAGTTGTCTAACCCATTACTTCAGGAATATTCATGTACACATTTAAAACTTGATAAATATTAATTTACTGGCACTTTGAATTGGTCATGAAGCAGTGTTTTCTTTGATGTGCAGATTGTTTAAAATCTGTGCTACAATATTGTACATGTATGTACATATAGAGGAGGCTCTTAAAGGAACTTGTCTGATTTGTTTCTGCTCTTTTCGCCATTGTGTCAAAGTGAGTCAGGTAAAAATTAAAATTTAGTCATAATGTGAAATTGCATTCTTCTTGTGCAAGCAAGGTGCTAGCAATCATTTCTAGCAGACACATAGAAACACGCATCCAGAGTACTGTCTGTTTTCCATAAGTCACCAATGCCATCTGATATAGTTGTTGAGTAATTGAATAATCCAATATTACGGTGATCAGGACTAAGTTTGTTTGAGCTCATTTGAACCCACTGTAAAACTAGGGTTATTATTTGCATGTCTAGCTGTTGTAGGTTTTCTGATTAATTTCAAGTGGAATTATTTTTTAATTTCTCAGAAGTTCCTGCATTTTTCTGCAGTCTAGAGTAGAAATTTTAAAACTGTCTGAGAGTAGACTGTATAATGTGGGGTCCAATTAAAAGAGCTTGACTCATTCTTCGATCTGTGTGGTGATAATTTATTGATACAAAAAAAGACAAAGTATTTATGAATTTGTTTGATATTTTAATTAGCTTGACTGCTGTGATGTAATTTGATAAGACTATCATGATTGTGTTGATTGATATGCACTGAAAGCCTTTACTGGTATATGATATTAAAACATTGATTGACCATTTGAAAAAAAAAAATGAACAAACATTTGTTAAAGCTGGGAGGGAGATGGAGATTACAATACTGAGATCATATTTATATTTTGACTGGGCAGGTGTATTGGCAATTATACTATATTTAGGTTCACTAATTGGTTGTGTTGGGTGTTGTTTATGATTTGAGGTATTCTTGATCTCTTATTAAGATGTTACATAGAACTCTGATGTGTGGCATCCGTTTTGTATTAAGCGTCTGGTGTTGAACACTTGTTAAACGGGAGCTCCACTGCTTAATGATATGTCATTTCTAATACTTCAAAAATTTCAGACCATATGTTATTTGCCTATGCCAGTCTGCTTGCTCTCAAAAACTCTGACAGTGGTTCATGTGTTTCCTTGTTATAAATACTTTATTCCCCTAAAATCAGGTATGCCATTCAGAGGAGAGAGAAAGAAATGAAGTATTTACCTTGTCAGCTGGAGAGGAAACACATTGTTTCAGAAAACAGCCTTTGGGTTAGCTTCCTCTGACAACATGGAATTAGATGCTCAACAAAAACCTGAAATAGTTCAGATAACTTGTTAGAATTTCAAGTATTTTAGATCTTGTGCCGACTGTGAAAGCCACATGACATTTGTAGCATATGGTATTAAACTTAAGTGCAAGTGGCAAGAAATGTAAACCAGCTTTAACGATTAATCTTATTGCACCCCCATTGTTATTTTTCATACTTACAGACTATTTTGGCATGGAACTCACTCATAAAACCTGCAGATCCTGTGTCTGAAAGAAGAGAGCCAGAATTTTAATGTTGAGGAGCTCTGTTGTGTAAGGAATTGTATTGATGGGGCACTTGTTTTCAATAAATGGTGATTTAAATGGCCAAAGGATGGAATTCCATGTAGCTTATTCAGAGGTGTAATGCAAAACAAAGTGTAGGAAATGGATAAAGAATTGGTTGATTGGAATTTGCTGAAAATATTTGACTGTTTACCCATATGAGAGTTATCTGTAGAAAGATCTTTATATCAAGTATGTAACCTGTTAAGTCTTCAGGTAACCCTGACACTGATGTTTTTTTGTTTTACCATTCCTTTCTTCTCAGTACCTTGGAGGTCAGCAGGCAGTACTGTACACCGTTGCTTTCTGTTTGATCTAGCTTGTCTGGGATATATAGGAAGGAAACACTTAAACCTCGACCTCATGAATATTCATGTTCAAATTTATGGTTTGACGAATATTAACTGACTGAATTCGAATGGTAAATGAAACCATGGACTTTTCTGTAGAATCGATACAATATATTGTATAAGCAAACAGCTTCATCTGGAGTTATTATCTTCTCTAATGAATTGTTGTTGGTGAAGAAAAGCTATTATTTGCATCAATTTATCTCATAGATTTATGCTGAAGTTGTGGACTGCAAAACTTGAGATGGAATGTTAACAACCTTTCATTAAAGCACTGTTGTAATGAATAGCTATATATTGTACCTAGTGAACTACAGATATATTCTGACAATTGACGTAATGATGACATTATAAGATATTATAAGAAATGAGATGTGCATATAAATCTAGCCCATTATCTTTATGATTTGCCACATACAAAAAATGTATCATTTCAAATTCTATCAAACATTAAACACATATTGCTCCATTATGACAAAGTTAAAAAAAAACTATTGTGCAAAAATGCTGTCATGCAAGATTAAATCATTTGTGTTGGTGCTTAACCCATGACATGTTCAAGTGGATTCCATCAGGCTTATTGGCAAAGTGTTATGTAATTGGAATCTCTTGTTGCCAAGAAACAGTAGTGAAGGGAAATAACTGGTTAAGTATCAATTGTACCATATTGTGTGGATTGTCTCCCAAAATTTTTATAGAAAAACAACAACAAATGAATAATTTTGTTCATGTATGAATGTGTTTTTCATTGTCCCACTCCCCCACCCCCTCTCTCTCTCTTCTCTCTCTCTTTCTCTTTCTTCCAAACTGCAGACTTTGCATATTGATCATATATTTTTACACACTATCACAGTGGTACAATGCATAGTTGTGTGACATAGAATAAACCAATCTTTGTTTCTCTTGGAACATGATAGTATTAATTGGCATGCTAATGTTATAAAGGTATATATGATGGTCAATTTTCATAGGTGCATCATTAAGCAAAGAAGCACAGACAGAATTAACTTCTATATGTGAATTTACTTTGCTTATCTAATGGTGGTTCAAAGAGACCCAGCAGTGAAGGGAAATGTGAGAGTTACCATCAAGTTAAAGACATATTGACAAAAACATTGTGATAATCATTTGCAAGACAAATGTGTCTGGTTTGAGAAACTTGAGTGCAATGCTGGTAATGAGTAGGGGAGTCTCCTTGTGAGCTGAATGTTTGATTTCATAATATGTAGAATAGCATGTAAGCCCTTGAAACACAGTGATTGTATCCTTGTGACAATAGCATAAAGAATAATTCTGAATGAGACACAAAAGGTTTATTAAGTTCCTGTATTGTATGGCTCATCTGGTATGAATGTTCTGCAAATTAACAATTATTTTTTCGTTTTTGTATACCCTATTCGGAACAAAAATGCTGCCGATTTTTTTTTTTTATAAAATACCCCCTCTCATCACTATCACCTTCAGTTAGAGTTCTAGTTATTATATATCTCTTGTATTTCACAGGGTCGTGCAGGGCTAGGTGCAATTTATGTCTGGGCATCAGGAAACGGAGGTCGTGACAATGACAGCTGTAACTGTGATGGGTATACAAACAGCATCTACACGTTGTCAATCAGTAGCGTTACAGAGCATGGCAATGTTCCCTGGTACTCTGAGGCATGTTCTTCAACCTTGGCAACAACCTATAGTAGTGGCTCTGGGGGGGAGAAACAGATTGTAAGTATCGCTCAAAATATTCATCCTAAAAAGTCTTGAATTTTAAGGCAGTTTCAAGGGATTTCCTTGAAATTAGGATACTGACTGTAAATGAATAAAAAATAAACTTTAAATATTATGTTACTTTCTGAAATTATAAAGTTTTCTGGTGGGTCATCATCTTAAATATTTCATCTGGTGGGGTTATTATCTGAAATATTTTATCTGGTGGGGTTATTATCTTAAATATTTCATCTGGTGGGGTTATTATCTGAAATATTTCATCTTTCATCTGATGGGTTTATTATCTGAAATATTTCATCTTACATCTGGTGGGGTTATTATCTGAAATATTTCATCTGGTGGGGTTTTTATCTGAAATATTTCATCTGGTGGGGTTTTTATCTGAAATATCACCGTCCCAGTGGCTGAGAGGTTAGAGCATCCCTCGGTTGTGGGTTCGATCCCCGGCTGTGACATACCAAAGTCATAAAAATGGTAGTGTTATAGCTTCCTTGCTTGGCGCTCTGCATATAAGGGTAGTTGCAGGACTGGTTGTCAGGACAATGTGACAGGGTGTGGTATCATGCCATATGTCTACAGTGTGATGCTGCAGTGTGGCAGAACTATATCTGTCTCAAGTAGACATAATCTCCAAATGACTGAAATACTGTCGGGGGAAGTAAAACACAACAAACAAACTGAAATATCAGTATGTAAAACATTGTCCATGTTTTGTATTACAGGTAACAACAGACATTCATGAAGGCTGTACGGAGACGCACACCGGCACCTCTGCTAGCGCCCCCTTAGCAGCCGGGCTGTGTGCGCTTGCCCTACAAGCTAAGTAAGTGAAGTCTGTTCTATTCATAGGCTTAATATTTTGCCTTAGCAACTAAGTCTTACTGTAGGTTGGCTCATATACTCACTTCCATTTGGTATCAGTTTTAGTTATTTGCAGTATTAGCAATACCTCATATAAAGCTAGTATGTAATGGACAATTTTCAGGTGGCTTCCCATTGGCTAACTTGTAAGAGCATCCATCTTTAACTTGATTCCATATTACAACAAGTTATTAGAAGTGGTACCATCCACTTCAGAGGCAGGAGGTTGTGGGTTTGATCCCTGGCCGCATCATACCAAAATCGTTAAAAATGGTACAGGTATAGCTCCCTTGCTTGGCCCTCAGCATATAAGGGTAGTTGCAGGACTGGTTGACCCGGTGTCAGGATAATGCGACTGGGTGTGGTATCATGCCACATGTCTACGGTGTGATGCTGCAGTGTGGCAGCACTATATCTGTCTCAAGTAGACATAATCTCCAAATGACTGTAATACTGTCAGTGGGACGTTAAACCCAACAACAATCATCAGAAATGATACTGGTATATCACTCTTGTATATTATGCCTGGGTTTGTTTTCAGGAATGGTTGGCCCTGTGACAGGTTATTGCGACTGGTTTAGGTGTCTGGACATAAACAAATTACTCTTGACAAATTTAACTTTGTTTTAAACTTTAAGCTATAAGAATGGAAGGCCTGTTCATAGAAATGCTTCAGGTCAGACCAGACTGTATGGTCTGACAGGGTGTAAACAGAGTAGGAGATAATGGTATCATATCATTTCAGTCCAATGTTAACGTGGCGTGACCTTCAACACATTGTTGTGATGACCTCTAAACCAGATAAGCTCAATTGCGATTGGACCAAAAATGGTGTGGGAAGAGCAGGTGAGCAAAAAAAAAATAGTCTCGACTTGTCAGATTTCTTCACCCAAAGCCTGTTGTATTGACATTCATGACTTTTTTCTTGGTTTTTATCTTTAACTGTAAAATATGAAATTCAAACTATTTCGCTTAATATCAGCTTGATTAATAATTGTGGAAATTATAAATAATTCTAAGCACATGTACATAATTTCGGCTTCATCAAAATATTATTTGATTTTTTAGCAGCCAGCTTGGCATTCATATTTTGAGATGAACAGTGTTAATTCTCAGTGAAAATGGATCAGTATAAGGCTTGTCTTGTAGGAAAAAAGGAACACTATGTATTTAGATTACTGATCTCTAATAAAGTACACAAAAGTAATACACATATCATATGAAATACAAACAAAAATCACCGCCTGTGAAAGCAGGAAGTCACTGCAGTGGTCAGCATAAAAGAAACAGAAGTTCCACACACTGAATAATGTTCATACCTTACACAGTGAGCCACGCTTTTGGGTACGGTCTGATGGATGCAGAGGCCATGGTGAAGCTGGCTCGTAACTGGACTACGGTTCCACCGCAGCATATATGTGAGATACGCTCCAATGAGACTAACAAGTAAGCACAGGAAAAATGTATAATCTCTAATAGCAATTCAGGGGAAAAGGGGAATGGGCTGCTCATGGCTGTGGTTTCTTATTATAAGTCAAGCCTATGTTGTAAAATGACCTTTTTTGAATCTTGAAGTTGAGCAGTTGTACTCATATGAGCAATAGGGAGGCATTAAGACACTCTTGTCAGATTAAACATACTTAATTGTCAGAATATTCTACAATATATATCAATACAATATTTATCTACCGTGAATATACATTTGACAAAAGGGTCTGGCCACATGTTTTCACATTTCAGCATGTTTCTATATTTTTGCATACAGTGGAAGACCTCAAATGTAAATCATGCACACCTCATTATCATCATAACATATTATTGAAAATTATAATTTCTTTCTAAGCTTTCCGATTTAATTTGAATAAATTTTTATAATAGTGTTTTGCTGTCTTTGCTGTTCAACAGACCAATTCCCATGAATGGAAAAATTACTGTGAAGCTGACAACAAATGGCTGCGAGGGCATGGACAATCATGTAAAGTACCTTGAGCATGTGCAGGCACGTATCACACTGAAGGCCAGTAGGCGTGGAGACCTCCAGATTTACCTCACATCTCCGATGGGAACAAGGTCGACACTTCTTGCCAAGCGGAGTCAGGATGCATCCCGGGAAGGCTTCAACAATTGGGCCTTCATGACCACCCACAGCTGGGGGGAGAGGGCAGAGGGAACGTGGTTGCTGTCTATAGAAAATGCAGCCCATTCTTGTAAGTCTGGTTTTAGCGGGAATTTTTGACATTTTACGTCTGCTGTATATTTTTTAAATACATGCATCTTTTAATACATCTTTATACAAGTCTGAGATTGTATGTGCTAATGTTTGTTGTGACACAGTTTTACTGTTCGCATGTCCTCCTTTTCCCTTTGTAACATTGAATCTATAGGGTTTAGGCTAGACCACTTCAGGTGTTGTGTGTCTATATGAATCTATAGGGTTAAGGCTAGACCACTTCAGATGTTGTGTGTCTATAAATGTCCAATGCTCTAACCCTAGAAAAAGCTTTATTACTTACTGATCCTTGTGGCCGAGTGGTTAGAGTGTCTGCCTCATTACCCTGGAGGAATTTATTTGATCCCCAGCTGTGACCTACCAAAATCATTAAATATATTACCGTATACACCGGCGGATTAGGCGCACTTTTTTTCCAGATAATTCAAGTTTATAGAGGGGGTGCGCCTTATATGATGATATACAGCTTTTCAGGTTTCTTTTTTCAATCACCGAGAAGTGAAAATTACCGGTATAAGATCTCAGAAAATGGATATACTGAAAGCCAATGAATACGATTATATGACACAAAGTCTATACGAAACCATGATAAACAATACCAGATTATTGCTTTTGTTCTTATTAGTTATCCTACAGGTATATTTCATGATAAAATGATCGTGAGAAACTGAAACAACTTGATGGAAGCCATTTTCAATATAAACAAATAAGTTTATTTTACGGGACCTCATGATGTATAGGAGAAACTTGACAGGTGGCAATTGTTACGTAATGTTTGTAAGTTGGGAGAATTTAGACAGGTGACAATGGTCCCCAGTGTTAGAATGCGGGGACACGGTTGAGTAATGTCATATTATGAAAATGTGTCACCTTTATCCTACCCGTCGTTAATGTAATGATCTAACGGTAATCTTATGCCATGTGTAAATAAAACGGTTCACCGTATGACTAGCCCGGTGACGTACGGATAGCTTTTGGTCTGTCAAAATGTACGACGGCGCAAATTTCAAAACAAGATTTCGCTGCATACGATACGATAAGTGATTTTTTTTTTTCAAATAAGTTACCCTGAAAGTTAGGATGCGCCTTATACGTAGCTGCGCCTAATCTGACCGTGTATACGGTACTGGCATATATTCTGTTTACTTGGGGTTGTTCGATTGGTTGGCCCAGTGTCAGGATAGTATGACACCGGTTGTGGTATCCTCATGCTTGTCCACAGCATGATACTGCAGTGTGGCAGTTCTATATCTGTCTAAAATGAGGGTTGACCACAAAACTATTTCTTTTGCCTTTAGAGATAGAAGGAGATGGAACAGTTTTTAAGTCAGCTCTTGGTATATGGCTCATGTAGACGACAAGTTTTTCAAATGATTAAATTCATGTTGGTGGGATGTTAAACCCAAGCGATAATTTCTCTTTCTTACAAAAGAGCTTTATGCCATTGCATAAAAGTTTTAGAATAAAGTGGAGTCAAGTGGGATAATCTCCCCAGATGGAGAGTTTATGTTAGGGGAAACTGCAGTTATCTCTCTTCTTCTATCCCCATCTCAGAGATGGAGACTTACAAATTGGTCATCAAAAAATATGCAAAAGGGTTTTTACTCTAGATACTGTTTTGTTTGACTCCAGTACTCTACATTAATCTGTATAAATCACTGTCATGACCATATGTTTGAAATATTCTTGATAGTTGTGATTATGAAATTTATGTTAAACATGTAGCAAACAGGGATTGTAATTTTATCCTGCATCTTTGGCTTAGAAGTCTGTTTTGTAAACAGAAAAACAATGTCACGAAAATAAACTTGTTTCTTTTACAGTGGTAAGTTTTTCCCCTTTATATTGAACTTAAGTTGCCTTATCTGGCAGTCTATATGCACGACACACTAATTATTGGTTGTATTTATATGGTTTATTTCAGTTTTATGGTCCTTTTTTATATCTGGCACTATGAGATATTCTTTGGACATTCAGTTTCTCTAACAGCACATATTTATTTGAAATCACTTACTTTATATAATTGATATTTTTCCTTTAATTTCATAAACAATTAAAAGTATGAGTTGAAAAGTATGATTTCAGTTTTGTTGTATAAACATAATTATTAAAAGTTCATAGATAGGTGTTAAGATTTTTGTTTCTTTCAGTTTGCATGCATTTAAGAGAATATGAAGATAGTTTACTTGAACATTTTTAAATTGTTAGAAATATCATAAACAATAAGTTTGAATAAAGGTATAACTATTTTTGTGAAGAAAAAAATCCTGGACTGAGAGTACATTAGTGGGTACATGTTTTTTCAATAAACAGGTGAAAATACTCACCTCCTAAGAAGCAAATGTTAACATCCTGTGGATTCTAAAATATATTACATATATAATTGTGCTTGTATGAAGTGAGTGCATGTAATTTACTGAAGAAGATCACACCTGATCATAATTGGGGAAAGTAATGGTGATAGTGCTGTTATCCCACTATCATTTTTGTATTGTAAAATAGAAAACAAGGATCCTTGGTATATGTCCTCACTTGTTAGTCCCCTACCAGTGTTTACCCCAGAGGGGACTATAGGTTTTCCCTCCATCTGTCCTTCTGTCTGTCAAGATGTCCGGAAATCTGGATTCCGTGATAACTTAAAAACCTTTTTAGATAATATTATGAAACTTGGTATATGTATAGATGGCAGTATGGAGATTCTGCATGTTGCTTTTTTTTCCTCGGATCATAATTCTGGTTGCTATGCAATGCCAATTTCTTGGTAACTTAAGAACTGTGTTAAGGTTAATCCAGTTATTAAAATTGAATACTATCTGAAATAGACTGAAGTTAACAAAATACTTTGTTGTGTTCCCCATTGAAAAACAATTTGTTTTGGCCCTATAATATTGAGATTACTGCATAATTTGTCGTATTCTACATATTCATCTAATGAAGATGAAGAGTGAAAGATAATGTATCACTGCTGTGGTATCTTATCATAAATGATGGAGAAACTGTGCCCATAACTTGCTACCTCCCTTTTCATTTTTTTTTTTTTTTTTTTTTTTTTTTTTTTTGTACTTTTATAGTGTGTAGGGTTAGCAATTAGTTAAAGAGTGGATATAAGTGAATGACACAGTGTGTCAGTCCTCCTGAGTGCAAGATGGAGTCGCTATAGTTTCCCTGTGTCCCTACTGGGATGTCAACTGTTTCCTTTTAATGATACCATTTTTTACATCAACAGGTAGAAATTGGTGAAACCTGCAGGGTCCCTCAGCAAAACATCGAAAAGAAAATAAAAACTTTTTTTTCAGAGATCCTGATTTTTTGAACAAGTGATAAAAATAGATAAAAGAAAAACAGTCTAAATATGTTTTTATCAACTTATTCATAAATCTTCTCTAAATGTTGGGATATATTATTACTAAATTCTTGAAGAAGGAAAAGGTTTTTTTTGTAATTTAATATCATTCATATAATTATAAGAATGGTTGAAAAAAGTCCAGGCAGAATATAGAATATGTGCATGCTTATATTAAGATGTTTATATTTTTCTATTTATCATGTATAATTTGCATATGGCTTATTTCAATACTTGTTTGCCTTTATTCTCAATATACATGACTTTCCATTTCACAGATCTTTTTTCTTTCCATATTTAAGTTTTGTTTGTGGGAGTTGGTGAGACAGAATTAGTGACGGGTGGGGGAAGAGATTTTTCCCGGTGATGAAAATCATAAAGGGTCAATTTATCAAATATAGAGTGTAAGCTTATTATATTAGCACTGTCTACTGTCTTTAATAAAGAATAAGAGGTTTACAGGTTGGAATCCTGTAGAGATGTATATCTGGCTGACATTGTTACAAGATTGAGTAACCATTTACCTCATCAATATCTAAGTTTAGATTTATAACTTGATGAATATTATGTGACTGAACGGTAAATAAAACAATGGGATTTTGTCTTTGCCATGCATACTGTGTAGAATCTTGGCTTCAATATTGTATGAGCCAACAGAGGAGACTCTAATCCTGGGTTTGCTCTATCTACCAATGTGTCTAAATGAGTATACGAGGTAAATGGTAAAATCTTTGTTAAAAATTTATTTTCATGAGTACTCTTTAACCCTTTCCCTCATATAGACTCATTTTGATGCACTCAGTAGGTACCACATAAAGCCTGATCTGCAGAAAACCACAGTTAAACCTTACCAAATTTAATTACAAAATCCTCATTTCCAGACCACTGAGGAGCAGTGAACAGCATAAATCCTGATCAGCCTGTGAGTTACTCGCAGGCTGATCTGGTTTTATGCTGTTCGCATAGGTCTTTTCATGGTTTCCTCTATGAGGGAAAGGGTTAAGTTAATGGTTGGTAACAAGAAATGTTTTGGTATTTCTTCTTGATTGGGAATACAGGTGCATCCATACACTTTTCACCTGAAATTTGTATTAAAAAGGGATGTGATTTGCAAATGTTCTTGTCCTGAATGTCTTAGTTTAGTGTGGTATGATTTCTTCAGGTGACGGATTTGCCATTATTTTGATAAATGTGACTTGTTTTATAGAAGCTCATTCACAGATGATTGGTAGGAATGAAAAAAAAAAAAATTCTACTCTCCCTCAATAGTGTTGGCAAAATATTTGTTTCCTGACCAACAAACTCTGCAAGTGTAGGTCATATTGCATGTGAAAACTGCCCACTTCAGGGAAATCATTAAATATAGAATATGGTATCCCCAAATTAGGTGTTTGTGATACCACACGTTCTGCAACATGGCATCTTTACCAGTTCTGGGTAGCAAATTAAGTTAAGCCTGTGAAATGAGCGCATGCATGAAGAGTGAATGTGATCAGTCAAGTGATGCCACACTTAAATACATATTCAAATTATAGGTTTTATAATTCTAAATAAATGCCTTTAAATACCTTTTGTAACACTATTGCCTGTAATGGAGAAACCACCTAATTCTTTACAATCTCATAATGTGGGTGACCATGAGTCTGTTGATTGGTATTGGCAGGCATACAAATGTAATACACACAGTTAAAAATCTAATTCTAATCAATGACCATCTGTGAATGAGCTTCTTTAAGTTTGTTATTAATTTACTATTCATTTTAATTTTTGCATTTATTAAATTTTTTTGAAGAAACTTGCAGTGGTATCAATTGTTTTGGTTTTCTTTATGGATAAAAACTTTTTTCTTTATTTAACCGATTCCCTCATAGAGGACACCATGAAAAGACCTATGCGAACAGTATTAAACCAGATCAGCCTGCGAGTAACTCGCAAGCTGATCAGGTTTTATGTTGTTCGCTACTCCTCAGTGGTCTGGAAATGAGGATTTTGTAATTAAATTTGATAAGTTTAACTGTGGTTTTCTGCTGATCAGGCTTTATGTGATACCTATTGAGGGCGTCAAAATGAGTATATATGAGGGAAAGGGTTAAATATTATTCATCATTTGAAACGCTTGTGTATATAATAATTTGCTTGTATTCTTATACCTACCGTACACTTTACCATATTGGCTCTATTGGAATTAAGCTCATACATCCCACGTCATTCAAAGTAGTCACCAGTTATGAAAATTGTGTAGGCAGAATAAAGAATATTTACTTTTTATTAAATTTGCAACTAACTACAGGATTATGCCCAACATCCCTCAGTGTTAAATTTTTTTAGTGATACTTGTTTATTCTTGAATACATTTAAATGAAGTAGACATAAGAAATAAGCTATTTTATCTTTCTGTTTATATGTTTTTGTTTTCTTATAAATTGTTTAATCAGTTAAATTTCAAATGTGTTGTTTTTTCCAGAATTGTATTATTTCCACTCTTATTTATTCATTTTAATCATCATTATCTCTTTTTTTTCTTCAAATTTTGAAATGATGTAATCCTTAGACAAGTTCTTATAAATGATACTCCTCTTGATGGTTCCTTGGTTTAACTAGTACTTTGTGCTTGGAGAGCTATGTAAAATCCATGTCCTCAATTGGGAGCCCTCCACCTTTTGATTTGCAGTCATTTACGTTACCACTGGCCACAGCAACTGAGGCCTTTAAACAAGCCTGATACGCTGGATAAAAGATATTGTAGATAAGTCAGTATATCAATACTTTGGCTATGTTAAGACCTTTCTGTCTTTTTCGTTTTGCATTCCTTTCTGCACAGTTTTTGCAAAGAAAATTCAGGCTCCACCTTCTCATTTATGGCTAGGTTAACTTCTCACAAACAGTATCACAAAAAAACCTGTGTTATTTTGTGTAAACCTTGGCAACCCTTGATTACCTATTTTTCCAGTGTAGCAACTGTCAGTCAGTTTGAATACACTCTAAAAGTCCATTGTTCTACTTGGAAATTGGAATGCATTTATAAAGATAATCGATATTGATTTAAACAATATATTTTACAGGATTGATTTAGAAAATGAAATATTTATGAATAATGTTTGCAATTAATATTCTAAAATTATTTTTACTAGGACACATATATATAGATCTTAATGGATTTGCTTTATTACATACAAAAAAGTAGCAATATTATATGAGTTAAATTTTTAATATTGTGTATTTTTCTTTGATTACTAACTACTTTTGTTTCAATTATTTTGGATTCTACATTTCCTACTACTTCTGTTTAATGCCAGTATTGCATACAGTATTGATATGGATGCATGGTTGTCTCAGATATTAAAGTATAATCTCTTTTATATAAGCATGAAGAATAAAAACCTGCTATTTTTGTCTGTTTTATACTATGTGTTGTACTATCTACAGATTAACATATGTGCACTTTGAAGTAGGCAATTTTATATTGTTACATAAATCTGTTTTGTTTTGTGTATGTTTTAAATTTGTTAGGGTTGTTAATCAATACTGCAGATAAATCTAACATGCTCTGACAAATAAGTAATATATATATTTTATGAAGCATATGTGTATTACTAGTATTTGAATAATTGATTGATGTTTAATTAGATATTAGTCAACAACAGTTTTTTTTATACTAATTGCATTCACAGGCACTAGTGCATATTCCTTTTCGATGCAATTTTGGAAATTCATTTGATTTGATATCTTCTCACTGAATATGAGCTCTTTTTTTATAAATCAGTTATATAGTAATCAATAAATTAGAATAAGTAAAGTGTATGAGAATATGATTGGGGGGGGGGGGGGTCTATCTGACTGAAGGCAAGTCTGGAACATAATAGTCAGTGGTTATCATATTGATGCCCCAGCTGGAAAAAAATGTGTGTAGTTTGAAATGTTCTTTTCAAACTTATTTGACTTTTATCATGCAAGGAGTTTGTTAGTATCAAATTATTCAAATATTGGTTGAACTTGTATTTAAGTTTAAAGTTTTGGGTTAATTACTTCCATTCCCCATTGTTTGGACCACTAAAAGTCTGCAGCATCTTCCAGTCTTCAAAGCCTAAGGAAGCCTCTAAATCTCCCAGGAATGCAGTTTGTTCAGTCCCTATAATGATTGTCTTAAATAATTGCATGATTTGTTCTATCCTACACAGTCTCACTTTTCTTGCATCTGTCAGACATCCCTTATAGTTAGTAAGGAATCTTTGTCTTTAGCAATATTGAAATAGCTGTAGATAATTTGTCCAAAGAGCATAGAATATCAGTAGTTTTCAGTTTGTAGGTTACCTAGAACTTGAAATTACAAACTGGTGCTTTTAGAATACATGTTCTATCTTTTTGGGATAAGTATAAAGAAACCTGGTTGGTTTCTGGCCGTATTGCCAATGTCAAAGACTCTGTATAGGTCTGTACCTATACTTATACATACCTTTTAATGCTAGGTATGTCAAGGGTATCTAGGGCTGTTAAAAGACTGAGAATGAAATTCTTCTGTTAAATATGTAAATGTTTAGGATTTAAAATACTTGCAGCATTACATTACAATATACTCTGAGCAATTTCTTAACTAGAATATTTGTCTTAATATGTAGCAAGTATTTTCCAGCATAAACATGCCATTAAACCTACTTAAAACATGCTGACATGCCACTCCAGTCCTAGGCCACTAGACACCATAAATTCATCAGAAAGTTTTAAAAAATCTAAATGAAGTTATTAACCAAATATGACATGGTGTTTGTTGGTTTGAAGCACAGATGCACTAGTGCCTGTTAATTACCTGTTGTTGGATTATGTAACCCGATTAACCCTGCTTTGTTTTCAGTCAATAGAGATACACAACGTCTTAAAGACTGGGTGCTAGTGCTATATGGAACGGATCGCAATCCTCAAGAGCTGCTTACAACAACAACCACAACCACCACCACCACCACCTCCACGAGTATGCCTCCTACCACAACCAAATTCAAATTGCGAAATGAAAGAAACCCCCCCATTAATAAAATATATCCTGAAGTAAAATCAAATTTCCAGACAATTTATGATCCTAACAATATGCTGCCAGCGAAAACTCAGTTCAGTCAAAGGAAAGAAAATAAGCGCAAGAAGAATAAGTCGCATAAGAGGCCAAAGCTGAAAAAGACAAAAGACCGATATTCCTCATATAACTACAAGTCTCCTGCTTTAAGACCTAAGCACGAGCAACACAAGTGTATATTTGAGACCTTGGCCAAGCAGAATAACATGTCTACTAAACAGTATTACCAGCTGATTAAAAAAGACCTCAGCTCAGGCAAGGACCAAGTCATATGACTGATCATGTGACTGATCACATGGGGCAATATCTTACGTCTGCTGTCCATCTCTAATGCTCATGTCTAGATTTGTGTAATGTGTATTTCTTGTTTGAATTGTCATAGGGTTTTCCCCTATTTACTTCATTAGGCCTGAAGTTGAAATATTGGCTATTATAAGATGTTGATAAAGAAGTCACTAGTTCTCAATGACTACCCACAATGCCTGGCTGTCATATGTATCCATGGGTTTGGTAGTGCAATGGTTAAAAGCATAGAAAAATTAACTATCCAAAGAATGTATCTTATGTTATATTTGAATTCTGCTTCTTGCTGTGAGGCTATTTATTTTTTTTTTTATAATAATCAATTATACTTGTTTGCCTTTTTTCTTGCAATATTTAAAGTTTCCCCTCTCTGTATATTAGACTTCTCTAGTACCGGTAGTTATTTTTATATGCAATAATTTGCTCCTACACCACAAGTTTCATTCTGTTTTCATAGGATTTCCACTTTTCAGCAGACGTAAAGTATTGTGTCATTTGCCTGTCACATGATCATCATGTGATCAGCATGCTTGATGTTGTGGTAGACTAGAACCTAACTTTCTGTTTGTTTAGTTTACCTTTTTTTCATGTCTTTTAAAATTATTTTTAGTTCAAATACCTGGCTGGTCTTCAAATTAACACTTAAACAATTTTCTATGAAAAATAAGAGAAATTTTTCCATCCTTCAATGATTTTCTTCTCCTGAAATTTTATCGGAGAAACCATAGGAAAACTTAAGTTCTGGATTACTTAGGTGTAAGTGTAACATCAAGGAGAGATTTTTTCTTCAGCTGCAAATGAGTGACATGCAAATATGTGATAGATGAAGATGAAAGATATAGCAAATACTGTCTAGAAAAAATTGTTTGGAAAACAAAGTCAGGCACCTTTTTTATTTTCAAAATATATGAAGGATCCATCCTCCGCTTCTGAAGAGCTGATGTGATGCAGTGTTGTGATAGCAACACAAAAGTTACAGTCCAGTCTATGTTTTTATTGTAGCTTTAAGTAATAAATACATGTACTACATTGAATCATGTTAAAGTGTTTATATTTTTATGTCATGGTAATGATCCAAGTTTTTGTCTACTAGATAAAAGTATTGGCTTTCGATCTCAGCTAATTATAAAATTGCAGTATTTTACATAATTATTTTTTCTGTCTTTTTATTTTATAATTATACTCTGCTTCTTGAGAGTTCTGATAAGAGATTTTCCATTCTGTCCTCATTTGTATGAACTACAATAAATTTTGTTACAATCTGGATGTCTCTTGTCAAAAACTTTAATATAAAGCACATTTTTAAGATTTTTTTCATCTTCTCAGTTTTGTATACAAGACTTTATTAGTTTTTCGGTGTTTTAAGTTTGATGTTGTCTGAACTGTTGAATATGATGTTCATTTACATAGATTTTTCCCCTTTTATGATGTCTCAAAGCTAAGTTGTGTGTTTGTGTGTGTGTGTGTGCGTGTTTGAGCGTGCGTGTATATATGTTTGCGTCATTTAAAACCAAATATTGCTTTAATGTATCTTTTAATATATCTTTATAAGCTTAAATTTTGAAATTAATTTGAAAAAGAAGATGCTGAAGATTAGCATATATTTCAATGTTTAGGGGAAAAGAAAAGTGGACCGTTGGAATGTAATGAAATGGTTTAATTTCAAAGAAATCAAAATAAAATCAATAATTCAGAAAATGTGAAAATATTATGAAGAGCTAATTTCTCATCAGATACAGTGAGATTGCAAAAGATTTTGTTTCGCTGGAATAAGCAAATTAGACTTGATATTTGAACCAAGGGTATACACATGCTGTCAGGTCAAGGTCAACCAATTTTCACTCTGTTTTGTCCATTTACAGAGAGTGCATATAGACGGAAAGGTAACCTTTGCTTGTGTGTGAAATCTGGTGTATCTGATGTTGTATATGTATATCACATGGCAAAGGGCAAGGGGTGTGTTCATACACAGCCTCATTGCCCTATTTGTTGTATACGGATGCAGGAGAAGACAACTCCATCTGTTTTATTGTCATGTTTTCTTGTGAACAACTTTAGTTTATGAATACTTAGTTCTTTCAGAATATAAACAATTTAGTTTGATTTTAGCCAGGTTTCTGTTTTTCTTTGAAATTTTGGTATCAAAATGGACACCTTCAAAGAATGGACTGCTTTTATTTCAATCTGACTTGTTATTTAAGTTTCAAGTGGAATTTTTGTGTGGATTGTTTTCTGTTTACATTCAATTTACAAGCAATTCTTTCATTTTACTGTGCTTACCCTTGAGGTCTTTTTTTAAGAGTAAATATTCTTGGAATTATTTCATTCATTTGAATTTGTTCTTGCTTTAGTAAGGCAGAAATGTTTAGTTAAAACTGATTTGGTGTTGTGTGCTCTTCAATCCGTGAAAGTTTTGGTTATTGCTGGTCAGTTGGGTCAAAGATCCAGAGAGAGAAGTTAAATTTATCAAACATTTTTTTTCTTTTAAACTAAAATGAAATTTTGGCAGGAAAATATTACTTTTCTTGTGGCTTAGTACAAATCACCAAAAATAAAATGATAGATAAATGATGTAGTGTTATACTTTTTTCAATAGATAATGAGTATAGAGTAGTTTCTAGAAAACATTTTATAAAGAAGTTTATCCATACTTTTGGCAGATTGTAGCTTTTAATGTCTATAATTTGTTTAATTTCATTTTATAGGTTCTAAAAATAGACCTCTCCAGCTTTCTCAAAGAAAATTAAATCGCATGATATCCCATTGCAGTGATTGAATAATTTAAATTTTGATAAATCTGTAAAGGTTGGAAAGGTCCCCTACATACTGCCACGTTTATTGAGATAAGCCATATTGAGTTCTGTTTTATTTTCAGGAACAGTGTTTAAGCTAAACCCTATAATGAAAATGATCTTTGAAAATGTTAGTCAAATATTTCTGCTACTGTTTATATTATTAGCCCTTGATAGGATATTATGCAGGACATTTTGTTCCTTTTAAAAATACTTCTTAATTTGCACTTGAATGCACAGCAAGCAAATCTTAAGATTATTCATCTGATATTTCTTCCAGAAAAAGTCCCAGAAATAGAATTGTTTTCCTATTTCTTATAGAAAAAGCCCCCTATAAATAGAATTGTTTTCCCATTTCTTATAGAAAAAGCCCCCTATAAAATTCAGATATGTGTGATAATTTATCAGGTGTCATGACTAGCTTTGTTTGTATTGTTAAAGTAACAATGTTGATAACAGAATTCTTTGTCTTTCCTCTTAAAATGAACTTCAAGTTCAGTAAAGATTTGTTGTATATTTCCTATTGTTACAAAGAAAGATTGTCATTTTATACTGTGACACTTTTCCTTCTATATAGGAAGTTTATTTTTATAGATGCATTATACTAATATGTAAGACCTAGATGGGTACATGCCATATGAAACAGCCAATATGGCCTTATCCTTTGACTGGCTACTTAAATCAGGTTTGACTATATTTATTAATTACAGATGTTGAAATTCTCATATTTGTTCTCTTTTCAGCGGAGCTTAAGGAGTGGTCCCTGATCGTCATGGGAACAGCAGCCCACCCACAGACACAGAATGTCACTCAGCGTCAAAAGTCAGAGCAACCTTTCACTTGTAGTGGTCTCTCATCCAATGGAGTTTGTATAGGTCTGTGTATTGTGTGTCTCTTGTTAGTGTGCTTGCTCCCATGACATTCCGAAACAGTAGTCTCCCTTTGTTACTAACATTGCTAGCCAGATGGATGGGTTTGAGCTGGATGTCATGGCAAAGAGGAGCTAGCTAGGGCTTCTTGTGCCTTGTAGCTGCTTTGTTATTTTAGCAGTGATATCCACCTGGCGTTAAAAACTACACTGTATTTCCATTTGTTTGTATTTGTCATAAATATCCAAGTTATATATATTTTTTTAGCAATTTCATTAATTGTGTGAAACAGGAATTAAGGCTTATGCACACAGGTTTTATACAAATTTGAAACAACAACAAAAAAAAACAACAGATTATGATTGCCTCGGAACCAATGCAGTGTTGATACAGTTATTGTATTCAAGGCATTTTAAGATTTTTAGTAGTTTTCTCTGTATCGGCCAATTTCCCCACATGATAATGATTGGTGGGATGTTTAAAGTAATTTAGAATTTTCCTATTGTCAGTATTATCTTTGATTAGTTGTTACACATTAGCATTTGTAGTGTGCATGAGAGATGTTTGCATAAAAATTTACACTTACAATTTATGTAAACATTTTTTTTTCAAACTTCAAGTTATACACTGAACTAGGATTTTTTTTTTTTTTTAGAAAGGTCAAATTACCTATACCCCCTCCCACCCAATACCCTTATGAAATCCACAGAGGCCTCATCTTTACAAACAGTATAAAAAAGCTTTTGTTTACAGTCCTCTGATGTTAGAATTCAAGCATTTTTTTTTTCAGTTTAAGAAAACAACTCTGTTTGAGATACTTGTGAATATGGGGTCTATCCTGTATGAAACCAGGATCAGCATGTTTCTGTATGCCTTTTTTTCTGTAGAAATATATTTATTGCTAATTAGTGTTGACAATGCCATTTTAGTTTTATGGTAGAGTAAGTGCCGCTAATGTTGCACTGCCACCAGTGATTTGGAGCTTCTATAATGTTGTATAGATTCGTAAGCTTTAAGATATCCAGACCTTGAATATCCAATGTTCGGTTACCAGCTATAACATTTTTTTCTTGCACCACCCTATGAAATAGTAATCTTAAAAAACCTCCGCATTTGATAGTTATGATAAGGGAAAAGAACACCACACCAACAGAATGGAACAAGAAGTACAAGTCAGGAAGGCAAATACTGTACAACATTAGTTGCACTTATGTAACCATTTTAACCCTTTCCCTCATAGAGGACACCATGAAAAGACTTATGCGAACAACATAAAACCAGATCAGCCTGCGAGTTACTCGCAGGCTGATCAGGTTTTATGCTGTTCGCTGCTCCTCAGTGGTCTGGAAATGAGGATTTTGTAATTAAATTTGGTAAGGTTTAACTGTGGTTTTCTGCAGATCAGGCTTTATGTGGTACCTACTGAGTGCGTCAAAATGAGTCTATATGAGGGAAAGGGTTAATGTAATGAACTTATTGCTGTTTTTGTGTTAGTATTGTGATATATTGGTTAATATCAACATTTCCAGTTTTATTTTAATGTTGACAATAGAGAATTGATTTTCATACATTGTAGAAAAGTAGGGAATACATTACCTATCTTGTGTTTGCAGTAAGTATTGCTTTCATTGGTTTCAATTTATCTTTTGGTTACAACATTATTTTGGAGGAAATAATACATTCCTGCCTATAATGTTTTAAGTTCTAGTCATGGCTTTATTGAATACTAATTGTAAAATGTTTTTTATGTTCCCCAGTGAATATAAAAGTCTCAGGATATGTGTGCTTCTTGTCTGGGTTGGTCTTCAGCCACCACTGGCTAGAATTAAGTGAAACATTATTGAAACCTTCCCTAGGAAATGTGCATATCATCTTGTTCCATTAGTAGCTGCTTAACACATTACCCCATATTGACATGTTTTGACACCTAAACCAGACAGATTCTTCTAGGAGCTGTCTGATCAGGGTCTGCCCTGTTAATTCAAACAATATTGTAGCTCAGAAAAAATTCATTGTAAATATATGCCATTTTAACCCTTTTCCTCATAGAGGACACCATGAAAAGACCTATGCGAACAGCATAAAACCAGATCAGCCTGCGAGTGACTCGAAGGCTGATCAGGTTTTATGCTGTTCGCTGCTCCTCAGTGGTCTGGAAATGAGGTCTGTATGAGGGAAAGGGTTAAGTACAATCAGTTGATATTTATCAAGTTATAAATGTGTACATTACCATTCATGAGGTACAGGCTTATTCTGCCTGTTTTCCCCGCTGTTCATTAGTACATCCCCGTATTTATTACACCCCAGCTATGCAAACTGAAGTGGGGATCTATATACTGTTTTTCTTTCCTCATTTACAAAAAATAATCAGTATCTTTTCATTCTGTTGAGACCAGGTCTTGAAGCTGGGGGTATTTATCAACTTCATTAGTAACTGTATTTATAAATTGTTACATTTTTTCTACCAGTAATTGGTTTAACCAATTTTGTGCTTTGGTTCTCTCTCTCCAGTCTTACTTCAGGGAACATTTTATTGGTTTTACCAAAATTCTTGTTTATTTTGTAAACTGTTTAATTCCTTTTTACCATATACATGTACAATATGATTGTTACTAAATCAGGGACCTGTTAAAAGTTATTAGTCCCCTACCAGTGTTAACACCAGAGGGGACTTAAGGTTTGCCCTCCATCTGTCCTTCTGTCTGTCTATCTGTCCGGATGTCAGTAAATCTGGATCCCGTGATAACCTAAAACCCATTTACGATAATATTATGAAACTTGGTTTATGAATACATGTAGATGGCAGTATGGAGATTCTGCACATCACTTTTTTTTTTTTTTTTTAACTTGGACCAAAATTCTGGTTGCTATAGTAATGGAAAAATTATGCACCTAAACAGTAGGGGACTCATGTGTTGCGTGCAACACCAGTTACTTGTTATTACATGTACTGCTGATTCCAGTGGAAATACTTGCATAATTGTTTGTTTTAACTGTCATCAAATGTATGCATGAAAAGTTATTTTTTTGTCATTGACTTGAAGCAGTTGGCCTTTCATTTGAATATTGCTTTTGATTCAGTTTAAAGGTAACATTTTTTTTAATGATAACGCGTAATTCAACTCTCACAATCAGCATATTTTTTTTTGTATTACAGGGACAATAAACTTTACATTATTATTCTTTGTTACATATATAACAATATTCTCAGGTTTACAAATCTATGAATAAATCAGTTTTAAAATTGAATTTGTTCTTTTTTGGATGTTGGAATTTTCTTAAAAGTGCAGCAATGAACAATCTTATGCTACAATGTGAACAGTTTCTATGCAGAAAGTTTAGCTTATGGCAAGTTTGGAATGAAATTGATTAAAAAGTGCATCAGAATTGGAACAACCACCTATATTATTGAGACTGTCAAAACCATATGTTTTGTCACAGAGTTAGCTATAACAGTATGCCTATTTCTTTCATTAACATTTAATGACTTACTTAACAACGTGGGAAGGAAAACCATACTGACTGGATAAACCTGCCTTTGACAGAATATTGCCATGTTTATGATGTTACCTTTTTAGCTCACCTGAGCATAGCTCAGGGTGAGCTTTTGGAATACTTGATTGTCCGTCGTCTGTCGTCCGTCAACAATTTTGATGTTTACACACTAGAGGCCACAATTTTGATCCAATCTTCCTCAAACTTGGTCAGAATGTTTGTCTTGATGATATCTTGAACCCTTTCTAAAATGGGTTAGGTTGGATCAAAAAGTAGGTCAGTAGGTCAAAGTCCGTCAACAATTTTGATGTTTACACACTAGAGGCCACAATTTTGATCCAATCTTCCTCAAACTTGGTCAGAATGTTTGTCTTGATGATATCTTGAACCCTTTCAAAATGGGTAGGTTGGATCAAAAAGTAGGTCAGTAGGTCAAATCTTAGAAAAATCTTGTTTACACATAGAGGCCACAATTTTGATCCAATCTTCCTCAAACTTGGTCAGAATGTTTGTCTTGATGATATCTTGAACCCCTTTGAAAATGGGTCAGGTTGGACCAAAAAGTAGGTCAATAGGTCAAATCTTAGAAAAACCTTGTTTACACACTAAAGGCCACAGTTTTGATGCAAAGTTCCTCAAACATGGTCAGATTGTTTGTCATGATGATATCTCGAACCAGTTTGAAAATGGGTGGGGCTGGACAGAAATGTAGGTCAGTAGGTCAAATCTTAGAAAAATCTTGTTTATACTCTGAGGGCAACATTTTTGGTCCAATCATCCTCAAACTTTGGCAGAATGTTTGTTATGATGATATCTTTTGTGGATGGGGTCAGAAAATTCCTGAACATTGTTTCACCTCATCATCTTAATTCTAAAGCAATCTGTTTTGTACAGGCAATGAATGATACTTTTCTCAGGTGAGCGATCTAGGGCCATCTTGGCCCTCTTGTTTATTAGCTCAGCAGGGGGAGGGGGGGGGGATAAAATATTTTTTCCTACAATGGATCTATTTTAGAACATTTGAAGCTGTGATAAAACTGGTAAGTCAGCATTCAAATGACTTGAGACATATATTCTGAAAGAGGCTATGCTTTGACTGCCTTTAAAACTGCTGTCAGTAATATCACTCAACTTGTTGATCATCCGACCACTTGTTTCATCCTTTACTACACAAACACTGTCTGTCCATCACACTTTTTCTGTCACGCTTCAGCAGGTGACACATATGTTCCAGAGAATACTCTTGTTCATTTTAACCATTTCTTTTTATACATCAATGACTTGATACGAGAATCTATGCCCAAATATATAGAAAATGGAATAAAAAGTGCAATAAAGAGGCATGCGCTGTGTTTTCTGGTTTTTTTTTTTGGTCACAGATTAATGTTCTGTTTGCATGAAAATTCTTTAACTGC
This sequence comes from Solen grandis, assembly GCA_021229015.1. Classification (NCBI taxonomy): domain Eukaryota; kingdom Metazoa; phylum Mollusca; class Bivalvia; order Adapedonta; family Solenidae; genus Solen; species Solen grandis. Next base: position 19,788,439 of record CM037782.1, read on the forward strand.
TTTGAATAGGAAATCAGATTTGAGAAATGTTCTCCTGACTTTCCTCCTCAGTTTCTGTGTGAAAAACCATGAACTGTTGTGTATCAATGTTTTTTTTCTCTCCTCTGTGCCACTGCAATTGTGATCACATTAAATCATGTTCTTTCACATACTGATAACTTATACTAATAAGAGGATCTGTTCTCAAGAATGCTCTCTCTCTCTCTCAGGAATTTTGCCTAAACCAGAATAGATGGGATTTGAAAATAAGAATTAAACATTTCTATTTAATACAAGTTATTTGAGTAATTTGGAATGATGATTAAAATGTTTTACTTTGCTCATATATGTGTATCATATAGACTCAAACTAGTATTGTGAAATAAACCGCAATTACATTCGAGGCTTAGATTAAGTATTTTAAGAAATATAAAAATGCAAAATACTTGACACATCAGTTAACCTTTTGTGATATCAAACAGGAATGATATTTAACACTGTCTTTGTATTTACAGAATGCCGACCGGGTTATTACAAGCTGAAGGAGGGCTGCGTGGCCAACTGTCCGGAGCATTATTTTGGCGTAATGCAGATGGTACAGGTCCGGTCTACAACTAACACCTCTTCTCACAGTCGCCCTAATTACCAGAGACAAGGGATATGTAATCAGTGTCACGAGGCATGCAAGACCTGCAAGGGGCCGCAGGTGGCAGACTGCTTTCAGTGTACGGACGGTTATGAGAAGAGGGACGGGCATTGTCAGAAAAAACTACTGCTGAATTTCCTTGACCCAGACATGTTGGGATTTTTCATCTGGGTCATTGTTTTATGTATTGCTGCAATTTTACTGTTTGGAGTTATATTTGGACTGCTGCAAGCACGCGATCGACGCCTATTGTGCTGGAAGGGTAAGCGCCACCTGGACACAGGGAAATGCGAATATAATGGAATAAACCTGACGCAAGAGGAGTTAGAAAATGACTTGCAAAACTTTGATATAATTCGTAACCGAAACTTCCGACATGCGAGCATTCCGGAAAGCCATGATCCGATGTGTCGTGTGCATGTAAACAATTTTGAAAACCATTTTAATGGTGGCCATAACAGTAGTAATAGTACTTTCACTTACTCTCGAACTGATAATAAAGTCAGTAGAAACAATTTAGAAAATCATATAAAAAGAAACAGTTACGAGGATGAGCGGGGCATTGTCCATGAAAACAGCATGCTTGTAACAGGTTCACGTTACAACCGCCCGCCAAGTCGGCACAGTTCAAACAAGAGTCCTAGCCGCAAACACACAAATAGCTACGTCAGTTATGATATAAATAGTTCTTTAACGAAAACGTTAGGGAAGGATGTTTCTCATCCACTGAGTCCTACAAGGACTCCAGGACAGTATAGTGTCATTGGAAACAGAGGATCCGGAAGCCTGCGACACTAGCACCACTGTGTACCAAGTTTTGATGGAACAGGGCCAGTTGTCTGTTTTGTATATCAGCATTATAACATTGTTTGAAGGTATAGAAAATGTGATTGTTTCTGTCTCTTTTTCTAAGAAACTAATACACTGGAGATAAGTTGATGCCAAAAATGAAAAGAATACTATTCAATACTATTCTGATATCTTTATGAAAGAATAAACTATACTTTGTCCTAAGAATGAAAGGTCTGCAAAATCTGTGAGCATAATGTTGGTATTGGAGTGGTCAATAATGTAATATACATATAGGTAATCTGTTTGCATGTGTCACAAAGGTGACTCGAAGCAAGCAGGTGAAATGAATTGAAGGAAAGACAATGTTTGTCACTATGCTGTACAGCATTTGATATTGTAGTCTTGTAAAGTAGTCTATTATATATAGTAATGCCTTCAGCAGTGTTCAAAATGTTCAGTGTTATGAAAGCTGCTCTAGAATTAACAGTTCAGGCTTCAAAAATTAGTGATTTTGTACATGTAATCAAAGGTCTGATAGGCATTGAAGTATGGCATGTTTGAAACATCGGGATAGAAACTTGAGTCAAGCTTCTGTAGTGCTGATAGAAGTTCACATGGCCAGTACCACATGTGGATAAAGCAAATGACTAGAAGATTCCATTACTGAGATTTTTATGTTGAGAAGCTTTGTATATGACAAGTAATGTGGTGTTTAAAAGACAAAATGAAAGAACAGTTTTGCTACTGTTGGGTGAGGATGTGCCAGGATTTTTACACAAAAAATAGAGGCCCAAGGCATTTAACTGAGGGGGACTGTTGAGAGATAAGAAAGAAATGATTAGTATGTTTTGATATACAGTTGAGAAATGGATGACAAAGTGTTGGGCACTAGATCCTCAGAAATCCACACACTGCCATGTAGCTAGCGCTGGGAATCCTGGGTGCAGTGCAATATGTGATAAGGGTGAATGGGTAGATTCCAATGCAATAAACATGACCGTTCCTGTCGTGGCTCCTGTCTTATGTGTCTTCAGTGTACCTCGTCTTGCAGCCTCAGCAGCTCACTCTTTTTGTGGGAACCTCTCATACTGGACACTAACCCAGGTATTGTGTCCGCTACTGTATGTGGACTGAGGCATATTGTCTGGTACTAGTCAGAAACCACAGGATCTTGTTCAGGGCATATACCTTGGGATCTGTCTAGGGCCTTTTCTTTGGGATCTGTCCAGAGCCATAACCTTGGGATCTTGTACAGGCCTTTACCTTGGGATCTTGTCCAGGGTGTGTCTTGTCCAGGGGTTATACCTTGGGATCTTGTCCAGGACTTATACCTTGGGATTGTGTCTGGCACCGTACATACACCTTGGGATCATGTCCAGTACTGCACACTTTTACTTGAACCACTTGATTGTGTCCATCCTTTATTTCCTATAACCTCATATACAAGTTCTTCCAGTCAAGGTGGGAGGTCCAGTTCTGATGACCTTGCTGTTTTAAACTAAGGAATTGCAGTATAACTTTCTCTTGTTCTATTCTGTTTCTGAAAATAAACCCTTGCAGCATAATGTGTCATGTTTCCTTAAGAATGAAATCTTATTGTCCTTGCATAATAATGATATACTCAGTGACCTTATATCAGTTTGTAAACTTTGGAACTACTTGAATGCTGCACTCCTATTTAGATGCTTATGTATTCTTTCTGGAGTACACGGTATCAATTATCTTGCACAGGTTTCGTATACCATATCAAAATGATAAAATCCCTTTGTTGCAGCCTTATAAATGCCAAAAGAAAACTGAACTGAAATTGCCATTTTTATAAGCAGTTTTTAGTTTTGCCAAATTTGATGTAAATAATGAACTTTACAATACCTCTAATTTTAAAATTTTTAAATTTTTTTGCAATAATTGTGTTGAAATAGTTGATAAACAAATTATTGTGTTACATGCAAGTATACAAGACATTGTCATGATTCATTCTGATTCTATATTCTCAAAATAGTGAATATAAAATAAAGCAGTTTTACATCAAATTAAAGGAACTTGCTTCCTTTTGATTCTAAACACTCAAAGCAGAGTATGTACTTGAATGTGTAGATTTCGACTGTCAAAGCCATTTGTGTGCCTGACTCCTGCAGTCACTATGCAAGTACTCTTAAATTTGCCTGCGTATACATGTATTATATATTATATATACATAAATATTGTGTAATAAATGAGTCAAAAGCATGCTTCACAGGTATAGTTTATATTGGTTTATATCACCAAGTATTTTTTATTTTATCATCTTTCATATTTGCAGTCAAATATAATAAAAAAAAAAAGATAAACTATGAATGTGAAGTTTGGGGTTTTTATTACATTGCTGGTCAACAAGTTAAGATGTCTGAGTCAAGATTTTGTAAATGTTTCTTTGAAGGAATGTATGACAGTATATAGAAGAATTGTAAAGATACAGGATGGTTAACAATAGATCAGCAAAATTGAGATCCTTACCTATATTTATGATGAGCGAAACCTTTCTCTTTAAACAAGTCTTGAAACGGTTGATTTTGTCAGTTTTGGATATTATTGGAAAAAATTTTTTTTTTTTTAAAAAAAAAATTTTTTTAAAAAACAAATTAGGGTGATACAAACAGCTGATCAAACCTTTTGAGACTCCAAGTACTGGTCCAGCCCAGGAACCATAATAAAGAATAAGAACTTGTTTCCTGATTGACATAAGGAGGATTAATTTTAAAGAAATGACTCAGGATCATTTATTGCACATATTTAAAATGTGTCCATCACCTGAGAAGATCAGGTAATAATATTAATACTTGGCCTTATGAATTTGACACATTTACACGATATTGAAAGCATATGACTGATGCCAACTCTGATGTTCTGACAGTAGAGCAGGTTGGTGAACTGTGTTGCTGATTGTATAATGAGTAAGCTTACACAGACTGGTGTATCCCCTGCTGGGCCACTCCAGTGGTCACCAGCAGGGAACGGAGATTTAAGAGTCCAGGGACCACTAGAAAAAAACCAGGAGGCTGAAAACTCCTGTAGCTGTTAGAAGTAATGGCAAACACAACCCCCTCCCACACCCTCCTCGTGTTGCATGAAAGGGTCATCAGGGGTCAAATTATGAGATTTTTTTTTTCATACCTCTCATTCAAACTATTCAGTTTCATTGTAGATTACATCATTACTTATTATGCCAAGTCTAGTCATACAGTTCACACTGTATATCTTGTCACCTGTTTTTTACACTGGAAGTAATTGTAGTTATTTGTACTTGTCATGATATTGATGTGTTTGGAGGGAAAGTTTCCTCGCTGAATCTCAGCATATTAGTCTCTATATAACGATTGACTTCAAACTCTTGATTGTTTTCATCAGTGTCAGACATGCATTTTTTTTAAAGCTGGAAACCTTATGACGATGCAGTCATTAGATAAAAAATAAATAAGCTGACAAATTAAGATACTTTAAGAAATATAGGACTTTGTCTTTTTCAAAAACTTGGTTTGGCAACTTTCAATTGTTTGAGGAAGTCCAGTTATGTACAGTCTTAGCTATATATGTTGCATGTGCCAAAACCTGAATCTGTATTAACAGTCATTCTTACATGCATATATGTTAGGAGGGATATTTATATATATACTTGAATCCCACTCTTTATCTGTAGTGTATACAGCTGACCTACTGTACTCTCAAGATCAAGAGAAAAACGGAGATTGGAAAGAAAAATTGTGAAATTATTTAGGAATATATGTATATATTTTTTTCTCTCTCTGTCTTTCTCCTGATCTTGTGACTGCTTGTGTGTTCTATTATGGATGGTGTTTGCTTCTTAATATCTGTATGTTTGAAATTGCATGATTCCAATAGTTGACTACATGTATTTAAGATTGGGTTGAGTAAGAAAATGATTTCAGGAAAGCGATAGAGCTCAAGAACGTATGTACATGATGCATCTTCATACAATAAAGCATGTCATTAAATCTTCATATCAAAATTTGTTCAATTAATTTGTGAAGTATTCTGAATTTCTGATTGAAAATAATTAATCATCTACAGTATTGCCAGTCAAAGATTTCAATGTGCCAAAATGATGTTTGATTTGTTTTTCTGATAAAAAATCAGATAAAAAAAAATCAGGTAAAACTTGCATTTTGTTATCCAATATTTCAAACCAGTCTTTCGATCTTGAAATAGGTGCAATGCAAACCATTAAACTAGTTTATATCCAAACTAGTCAATGGTTGTACTCCTATTATTCATATTTCGGTCAAGAAGTTTTAAACTTAATGGAGGCAATCCAAACCATTTGCACTATGAAAGGAGTCACCTTCAACCCATTCAGTCCATATTGAATTTACCAGTACACAGAAAATACAGTAAATATTTCAGTGATTTGTTGTTGTTACTTTGGCATTTGTAGTTCCTCAAGTGATATCATTTATGTTAACAAATCTTTTCTAGTAAATTTTTCCCATTGGTCAGCTTCTTATTTGATGATAACTGTTGATTGTAACTATAGTTGTGGAGTTCTTGTTTTGTCATACTTAACCCTTTCCCTCATAGAGGACACCATGAAAAGACCTATGCGAACAGCATAAAACCAGATCAGCCTGCGAGTAACTCGCAGGCTGATCAGGTTTTATGCTGTTCGCTGCTCCTCAGTGGTCTGGAAATGAGGATTTTGTAATTAAATTTGGTAAGGTTTAACTGTGGTTTTCTGCAGATCAGGCTTTATGTGATACCTATTGAGGGCGTCAAAATTAGTCTATATGAGGGAAAGGGTTAAATTCCCCCTAAACATCCAGTCAGGTCGAGAGAAAGGTTTACTTTTTCTTTTGATAACAAACTTCATGTAGTTTTTGTCATTGTGTTAGTATAATTGTTGCTGCGAGTTTCTTCTGTCAGTGCAGATCTGTTGAGTCACTATTTTGTTTCACAGGAGTAATTTCATATGTCACTCAGATGTTCTATTTATTTTTATGTAAAACTTGTTAACATGGAGGTGTATATTTTATTTTTGGAGACTTCATCGGACCTGAATGTAAATCTTTTGCCATTGTGTTGATATTCATTCAATGACTGGATATTATATATATATTTTTGAGACTTTTTTGTGCTCATGTAAGTATTAATGATTATGATTAATGCATCTTGTTACAACACATTGTACCAACAGCAGCTTCAAATCTGTCAATAAAAAAGAAAAACAGTATTGGATATGTATGTAAATATTTTATTCTGCAAGTCAAACTCAGAAGTTTTTGTGGATCATTATATTTTATAGTTTGAATTCATGTCATTTACTCACCAAAGATACTAATATAACTTATTTATGCCAGAAATTCAAACTAAGGAACGAAATGGAACTAAGGGAGGTGACTCATATACAAAATATCTTGCATGAACTCCCTTTTAATTATAATGATGTTCCTTGCAGAAATAAAAGAGCCATTATTACTTAAAAAAGTAATAAGCCTGATTATTTATGAATTACTTATAAATTAACATTTTTAATGACATTCGTTAAATGTTTCGAAACACAGCAATACCTGTGTTTCCATTAGAATAGAAAACGTATGTATAAACATTTGTATTCAGGTAGAATGTGTTGTGGCAATCATGGTACATGTATTTGTTTCTCAGGTTATGTTGTTTATTTTATGTAACATTTGTCTGTTGAAAATGAGCTTTCATTTTATACATCAATACCATCTTTTCCGTTTCTTCATAATGAAAATAATCACAATAAGCCAGTCATTTTCGAAAATCTGTAAATGGCATTTTGTTTTATTATATTTGTGTTATTTATTTACATGTGTAGCCACAATTTGTTACACTACTGGCCAGTGGCCATGTCAGTTGGCAACTAGTGTTCTGTGAGCTGACTGTGTTCATATTTAGGACGTGCTTGCAGATGAAGGATTGGCGTATGTTGGAATTGGTTTCATTTTAGCGTTTTATCTTAAATAATTGCCATTTTAAAGTTTTTAGGACGAGGTACACAAACTGTTTGCCAGAAAAAATCAGCAAAACTAGTTGTTTATTGTGGAAAATGCATAGTAAGATTTCTTGTTATAAGTACAGATACAAAGGGCAGGCATGGCATCATGTGATGTTTATTTAGAATGATATAAGAATTGAAATGAATTTAAGCTTGATGATTTCCTTATAAAACTTTTTTTTTTTGAAGACCTGTCATATTATATATGTAATGTTTTGATAATAATCTTCAGTTTAGAAGTTTGGGAAAAAATCCATGTAAGAATATCAACTAGATTGTTGCCTTCAGAGTGTGTAGAGGTTTACAAGAACCCTGATGAGAAAAAGGCCAATTTGCATATTATATAGATAAATTGTTCAACATCTCATAATAATTATAGAAATTAAAACAGCATTTAACTGACATATTATCTGTAATTGTCTGGTCATTTGTAGTCAAGGATATCTTGCAATTAATTTTGCTTTTTATATATTTTTGATCTTAACAATCATTCCTTTTTAAACATAAAGACTCAATAGTAAATGAAAGTTCTTGAAGTTGCATGTTAATTGGAAGTGTAGTCTGGCCTTTAACCTAGAATTGAATGGTTCCTGTTGGCTAATGTATGCATCTAGACTAGGGTAAAGTTTCATTTCTATTACAGTCTGTCTACTGACCTAGTTCAGGAAAAGTCAGTCTTAAAGAATTTAATTAGGAAATTGTGATTTAAATAATTTAAAATGACTTGTTTCTTGAAAGTATGTCTCGGCTGAACAGGCTTTTAATGAAAATGGCAACCTTGTTAAATAGATTTTTTGATTTTAATATTAATTTGTAATATATTTGATCATAGAAATACTGATATATAATGATGTAGTAGAAATGAAACTGCATTCTGAACCAACACAATCCTGCCAAATGTGTACTTGACAGCTACCTGTTGACATAATGTACTTGAGTACTTGACATGTAGTGTATACTTGACAGCTGTTCAATATGATGATATAGATGATATAGATGTAGCAGGCAACTGTGTTGTCTGGGTCAATACATAGTATATGTATATATATACATATATATTAAAATACAATTTGTATGGTGTACATTTTGTCGATATTTAAGTGTAATCAATTAAATGACGTAAAGTTGATATGAAATAAATAAAGAAAATGTAACAAAACAAAGAACATTGCTTCCTATTGTTTTTTCATTACCAGCTTTGCATGGCGATGTTTTGTTGCAGTTCCACCCCTTCAATTTTACTTATGACCCCTAAACCATATATTTTATTGTTCCTCATTATGAGATGGATTGAATGGTACTACTTTGGTGTCCCCCGAGGTCACCCAAGGGTCTGGCCCCACCCCCTCTATTTTACTGATGACCTTATATCTCAAAGACTGTTCAGACCCCACTCATAAATCATATATATTCTTGTTCCTCCCCCCCGTTTAAATAAGACCTTTAATTAAAAAAACATTGAGATCCCCATCCATCAACCATATATATTCTTGGTCCTCATGATCAGATGGATTAAATGGTACTTCTTTGATGTTCACATGGGTCACCAAGGGGTCAGGCCCAACTTCGTTTGGGAGACTTAGTAACATTTCACTGTTACAATAATTACTTGTTTAATTGTTGATCTCCATAGATGTAATCTGGCTGTTGAAAAAGAGAGCAACCTCAGCTAGTTTTACACCAGAAAGTAGCAGGCGAGCTTATGTTTGAATAACTGTACCCTATTTCCCCAATCCTACTTAATTTTTGGTATCTCTTTAAATTGCAAAGGAGGCAAGACCACATTCAATGGTAGAATACTTTCCTTCTTAAAGGCGTAACATAGAAACAGACATTTTATATACAAATTCCTTGTTACCTCTAGAAGGTCTTTTCTTTTCACTTGCAAAACGACAGAATCACATGTTACTCTTGCGAGCATGCATATATATATATCCAAAGTATATATCATTTTGCTGATTTGCAACCATGTTTATTTTTTTTTACAAAAAAAAAAGTTGTAATATAAAAGAAATAAATGAAAAAGAAAAATATAAGTAGGCATCTGAAAGAGAGGGTATACATTTCGGGACTGAGTATTCCAAACTTAATAGCAATTAGCTACATATAGTACAATGTATTCATGTTATCACTTTGCACTATACAAGTGAACAATATATTTCCTTGCCTTGGATATTTTTCATGCATAGAAATATGACTAATAACTTTAGAAATAATGGGCCTGTAGTTCAAATATTCTCATACTTTATACTGATTAGGGTTAGTAGAATATTTTAACCCTTTCCCTCATAGAGGACACCATGAAAAGACCTATGCGAACAGCATAAAACCAGATCAGCCTGCGAGTTACTCGCAGGCTGATCAGGTTTTATGCTGTTCGCTGCTCCTCAGTGGTCTGGAAATGAGGATTTTGTAATTAAATTTGGTAAGGTTTAACTGGTTTTCTGCAGATCAGGCTTTATGTGGTACCTATTGAGTGCGTCAAAATGAGTCTATATGAGGGAAAGGGTTAACTCATATCCTTTGGTTCATGTCAAGTATATTCCTGTTTGTGATGTTAAGGCTTTAGACTAAAGTGGTGACAGTATCTAAGATATACAGGAACGTCAGGTGGAGGAAGACACCAGGGAGTGGGCTTTTTATTTTTAATTTCGTCTATGGTATGACATATACAGTATGTACATTGCAATAAAATAAGAGATTACACATATTTTATTCTCATTAGAATAATAAGAGACTATGTTTCAGGAGAAAACTGCTCAACCTACTAATACTGAGTCTCCGTCTTAAACGTTTTCTTGAATATTGATAGTTATAGAAGGCGCACTAGACATTAGTCAAAAAAGAGCATGTATGTCGGTGGGTAAAATAGTAGATAGAATATAAACCAATACATTGTCTGTGATGAACTCCTCAATTTTATCGAGTAGAAACATGTTGTACACGAGCTGTGAAAATAAATCGGTACATGTATATCAAATGTGAACACCATATACCACATGGTGTTTTATCGACATGCATCGTATATAAACACACATGTGACAAATAGTGCGATCTAGGTGCATTTTGAAACAACTATTCTCCACCATTCGTAATCTATGCAAATCGTACTGCTTTAAGTATATTGTACACTAAATCTGCTTTACACGTATTTTTAAATTTGAAAATATATACAATATTTAAATATATTAGTCTAAAACACATGTGCTCCTATAAGGTGGTTATTATTAAAGCCCATACTAGAATTCTTGTCAAAGAACAAATCCACCGTATCTACATGATGCGGTTTTTTTTTGTTTTTTTTTTTTTTTGAACATCTTACCTTGTCGACCAAAAAAAAGCATGATGGTAAAGCCAGACGATACGTTTGTAACGTTGCTTTGATTAGTTCTATTTTGTGGAATTCAGATACCCATATAAGAAATCGGGCCTATGGCATTGTAGTCCCAGGTGTGGCGGTGATGTGGCGTGATGTGGTGTGATGCGGTGTGATGAGAATGCGAGAGATTTTAATCACGTGACCATAGGGCGAGAGGGAGAGCAAATTTGAATACACAGACACAGGCAGTCTTTAGTCCTGAGTTTCTCTTTCTTTGCATCGGTGCACTGACTGTCTTCTTCTCCGTGAGCAGGTCTCTTTCTCCTCCGACTGTGATTGTTCGATTCCTTGCTGCTGTCTGCATGGGATTCATGAGAGGAGGAGTCACGAAGGTCATGATCTCGCTGAAGGTCATCGACGCTTTTACTGTGGCTGTTATGATTGTCGCTGATGTTTAAATCTGTCAAGTTATACTCGTCACTGCTTGTTCTGTTGGATCTGCTGGATCTTCTATAGCGTATACAGCTGGCGCTTCTGACATTTCTCTCGCTTCTGACATTTCTCTCACCTCTGTCAGTACTCTCGCCCCTGTCAGTTCTCTCGCCTCTGTAGTCTGTCGTGTTTCTGTAGACGTTTGAACTTCTGTCGCGTTGACTAGTCCTGAATGGCTTTTTAAATGTCGATTGTGGGCAGCGATCCTGCCTTCGGAGAAATGTTTCGAAATGCGAGTTCAGTCTTTTGACCTATATCAGAATGTCATTCAACAAGGCTTGTTCCGATCGTATGGGCGTTGTGTATCCATCGTAGAAGTCATAACTTCTAGGCTGATGCTGAGTTGATGTTTGGGCTGCCTCATGACCAGGATTGGTGTAGTAGCTTCCTCCGTAGTTTTGAGAAGCAGGATAGCTATACGAAGTCATGGCTTCGGCTGCTGTTTGGTTTGTGAGGCTATCGGATTGCGGGGTTGTGTTTTATGGCATTTATGAAGCCCTTGAGGCAGCACAGCAAGTGCATTATAAATCAGCATTGGCGATCAGCCAATCAGAGACCGTTGTAGTCGATACGAAGACACCATTGATGTGTGATGATGATGCGGCTTGTAGAAAGAATGAATTATTCTGAATGCATATATTCTCTTTCGGGACATTTGGGTTGGCCCTGAAAAGGGCCGTTTTGTTTTTCTTCTTTAGATTTCAGTGACTTCGTTCTCATCGTGCTTGGTTTCGAAAAAATCGTTCCTCCATATAAGTTGTATTGACCTCATCGTCCTCGATTTCGATGTCGTCGTTCTCATCTTTCTTGATTTCGGTGACATTGCCATCATCGTCCTTGATTTCGGTGACATCGTGTTCATCGTCATTTTGTAACATCTGCTGTTGTTCTATGAGCATATGGTCTTCATCTTGTTGCTGTTGTCTCAATATTATCTGATGAAGCATTTCTTCCAATTGCAGATGGCATTGTGCAATATGGTCTTGCTGTTGTCTCCACTCATTGCGTTGTTTTTCGATCAACCCCATCAATTCTTTGACAAATTCAATCAGTTGCTGAATTTCTTCCATGGTTGTGTAGCGAGAATATGACAGAATGCTTGATGCGGTGCGCTTTTATAGCCTTGAGGCGGATGACCTACTTTCTACTGTTAGCGTACACCAATCAGAGAACGTTATTTTCATTCAATGACAATAACGTAAAGTTTAACCTTGACCTGAGTTGGATAGCATGGTGATAATTGAGGTATATTCTCTTTCGAGATATTTGGGTTAGCCCTGAAAAGGGCCGGGTTTTTTGTTGTTGTTGTTGTTTTCCACAGAGTAGTGGTTACTCGTGACTGTCTATGAGTGTCTTCAGCAGATATTCAACATGTTCTATGGTGATGAAATGTGCTTCAATGATATTTAAGATATCATCGTAGTATAGTTCATGAAAGTAACATTCACTCAATTTGTCTACGATACTCCTGAGTGGTGTTGTTATTTTAAGCGTACGTTGGTATCGGGCTTGTATTTCAAGCGTACGTTGGTGTAGGGCTTGTATTTTGTCCATGTCAGATATGCAGTCGTTGTCCATGTTAGTTATATGTGACTTATCCATAGCACAGCCTGAAAGCGAATTACATGAATTCATTTGGTTTGATACTTATATTACTTGGTTTGACAATTGTAAAAATGTCACTTGTTCTGGTCTGGTAAGGTAGCACAGCCAGTGCATTATAAATCAGCCTTGTTTAAACCAATAAGAAAATGGTTGAATAGATACCAAGATAGCATTGATGTGATCATGATGTGGCATTTAATTTTGGTCTTCTCAATGTGTTTTATTTCTCTTTAACCTGTTTACACATGAAGGGGATTTGAAAGACAAGACAAAAAGACATGTTAGCTTAAAACTGAAAATATAAACTTTAATTCGTAAAAAACTCAGTCAGGTCAGGATATAAGTTCTTCAGTTTCACTTTCCACTCTTTCACTGTGGCCTCTTGACTGCTGTTGTTTTCTGAAGGGATGTAATCATCTGTTTGGGTGGCCTGGTCTGTTACTCCAGCCGGCCTCCTCCTCAGTCTAAATTGTAAGAGCCCAACCTTTCTCTGCAATGCTTCAATTTGTTCATACAATTGTCTCTCCTTCTGAGGCATTATCTGGCAACCCACGTCTTTTAACTTTTGGCTTTCTGTCTCTTTCCTCCCC
>CM037782.1:19801974-19851974 GCA_021229015.1 Solen grandis
TTAGTCATCATGATAATCATTGATTGATTGTTTATTATCAGTACCAGTTAAATCTCGAACCTGCGAAGAACACCGGACAAAATCCTTGGCCTAGAAGTAATAAATGGTGAGTAATGTTAACACCTAAATTGATAAAATTGTATCTTCAAATTTTGTGTATGGATACAATTCAAATCAATTTAGATATAAACAATACTAACCAATTTTTCCTCAAGATCCTCGGATTTTTTCCCCGAAGTTGACATGAAATACGCCTGCTTTAAACAGTCACGTCATCAGTGTATAATTGATTTTTGTTTGTTTAATTTTATGTAAAAATAAAAACAAATAATGCAATATCGTATTGATACATTGTAAAAGAACGGTATACCATAGCCATGGCTTTTCATTACACACTACAGTTAGCCAATTACCGAAAAATAAAATATCTGATCTTTCACTAGCTACATTCTGTATCTTCTTAGTTTAAGTTGTTGTACAGAAGTTTTTTTTTTAAAACAACAACAACAAAAAACATTTATTTAATAAATTCTATATTGCAAACTAAAATTAATTAAATACTTTTACAAGTAATGGATAGATCCGAGCGGCGATTTTTTTTTATTACAGTTCGAACTTACTCGTACCTACAGATATGTCTATGTGGACTTTTGTTATGTAATTTTTGTGGTGAAAATATAACGAATTCTAAATGCATGTTTATAAATGTTGTAATTACGATGAATATATGCGCCATTATAAAGTTCGCTCTATTAATAAAGCGACTTTAACTTACAGCGAATGCAGACTATCGAAGTCACACGCATTGCTATAGTTACTGCAGCTTGAGAGGAGGTTCTGGGGCAAGAGGCTACCTGCTTTGAGATAATATGTTTCTCTCTTATTTTCTCACTAGACGGAAACCGACATATAAAACCAGAATATGAAAGGGAGTCATCACCAAATGAATTACGTTGGGTACTAACTTGGAAAAGGATAAGAAGGGCCAAGCCAAACATTTTCTGATAAGGCTTTAAATATCATTTCGCTGACGTCAACAACAATGGTGTCCCTCCTCTCTTCTTCCCGCTTCAATCGTTGATTGTCTACAGAATCCTTTTCCATTTGCAACACGCATTGCCAGCTATTTGTCTGCTTGGATCTTACAATAGATCAGTATCTAAAAATAGATGTTACCAAAAACTGTCGTTTAGAATACATCACGTCGTTGGACGGTATAGACTGATAATGTTCGATTGGTTATATATGTATGACTGAACGAAAGGCTTCAAATAAGTAATTATATTTCGCTAGTGTCTCAGGAAGTCAGCGAGAGAGGTTTTCATACTGTTTTTCTGATTAATATATCTAATATGCATCCAGCCTTATTGTACCACTCACAAGTTTCATTGCAATTATGTTCTTGATAAATTTCATACATATTTTTCGCTTGTTTATCAATATGTTCATATACTTCATTGACCAATACTGAGTGGATCTTATGAAATATATACGGTTTAACCAGTCTTAAGCGGTCAATCAAGAGATTAAGAGAAAATGACCGCTTGACATAGGTGATCGCTAAATGGAGCCTAAACAAATGGCATTATCTAAACTGACCACTAAAGTCAGGTTGGCCGCTTAAAACAGGTGACCGCTAATACAGGTTCAAGTGTGTTTAAAAACTTGTATCATGTTTACCAAAGCTGACAATAACACGTGTTTACTCTATAAACAACATAAATGCATTTTATTGGAAAAGACCATATATTCCTAAATTTATTGAAGTGATATCATCTGACAATGAAATTATACTTTGTAAGAATCTTACCATGTTTGTTTGTAAAGCACTTGAAAAAAGAAATATTTTTTTACCGCTAAATTATGTGTATACATATTTGCCTCCTACTCCTCATATTTATCCTTATTATATGCTTATTATATATGTGTTTGCAAGTATACAAGAGCAAGTGGGCATTGGATTTTAATCATATATATGCATATAACTAAATGTGTGTATAGTGGTATATTTATGAAGTTTGCATAAGATCAATTAGATTTATGATAATTTGATATTGATGCCACTGATCTTTGACCATTTATAAAACAAAATGCCATGCTTTTATTTGTGCATGATATGCTTTACATATGTGTATACTATGGGTATAATGCCTACATGTATATTATGAAATAAACTCTCCATAATTATCAGTATACGCACTAGGAGCCCGTGATAGAAAGTAAATAGTGTTATACTGAAGAACATATTTTTGCATTATTTTAATTAGATATTCCAAATGAATTTTAAACAGCAGTTGCCATGTTTGTTAAGAAAGTTTGGTGAATTTAAACCAAATAGCGTATGAGTTATAATCCAAACTGGAGTCTACTACTATACCAGCTGATTCCCTGTTTGAAAGATGCGTGTGCTGTCATCTCTAGCCGCCAACTGCAACTAACAATTTTAAGATTATGTCTCTGCGCAAGTCCTTAGGCAGCTAAAAATGTTAAAGCTATTGGAGCATTCTATGATTATGTCATTCTACAGTCCCTGCGGGAAATTGAAGACGCTTGTTTAATTCTGGCAATACCAGTCAGCATAGTTTTGTTGTTCACATGTGCCTTTGGCTCTCTCTGTTATATACTAGCCATTCAGTTTCTGAAGATCAGAATAAGCTGCACAGAAAACCTTCGGTGAAGTGACAATTTCCGACATAGTCATTTGTCTGAAAGGACTGCTTATCATCTACAATTTACTTAACTGAGAGAATTATTATTTATAAAAGAAAATGCAAAATTTGAAATTCCTGCACCCAATCTATGATTGGTGCAGAAGTTGAAATATCTTAAACTTTAGCGCAAAGGACTGTGTTTGTCTGTACAAAAATACTGAAGAGCAACAGTAAATTAGATTTAAGAGGCGTTTAAAAACATTAATGAGGTAAAATG
This sequence comes from Solen grandis, assembly GCA_021229015.1. Taxonomy (NCBI): domain Eukaryota; kingdom Metazoa; phylum Mollusca; class Bivalvia; order Adapedonta; family Solenidae; genus Solen; species Solen grandis. The sequence goes on from CM037782.1 coordinate 19,804,903, forward strand.
ATTATGGTAGGTCCTTTGCGATCAACAAATTACTATTCCTCTACACACACATATATATATATATATATATATATATATATATATATATATAGAGAGAGAGAGAGAGAGAGAGAGAGAGAGAGAGAAAATCGATGCAAAACATCAATGTCGCCGATGGACATGTGTAAATGTGTCATAATATGCGAAGTGGAAAATGTGCATCATGAAACAGGTATCATATATGAATGATATATTAAAAAATCTCTTTATCCGTAACAGTTAAAATGATATGTGGTACGTTGTGGGATTCGAACATAAGACTTCCTTATTACCATCCCAGTAGCCCGGTGCTCTACTGATTAGGCTTCTGATCTAATTCTTTTTATTCAGTCATGTAACAATTTGCGTAATACGCGTAAAAGGACACACTCTACAAATAAAACGATATATACCATGGGCTTCTTACCAAGTTATTCTTTTTCAGTCACACACACACACACACACACACACACACACACTAATGCTTAAAGATGTCTAACGTAGCACAGAACTAAAGGCATCTAAAAAAAAAAAACCTCATTTCGAATTGTGTATGGATTAATTATATTACTCCCACAACTGTTATTTTGTGATTTCATACACGGAAAAACAAAAACCAACAAAAATTAGCATTGAAATATATTTCCATCAGAAATAGTACTGAAATATGTTAAACAACAACAAAAAACAACAACAACAACAAAAAAATAAATAAAATAAAAACATGAATGATATGTTTTCCATAACTTTTCAAAATACACTGAACATCGGTTCCTAAGTTAAAGACGCCACCAATAGGCTTTCCCACAACCAAATTCAAAGTATAATGTTCGTCCCTCGGAGCAACACAGAAGAAGACATTAGGAATGCGAGTTCTCTGCCTTGTACAATACCTTTTATGCTATCAGGAGTATCTTAAATATCTATATCCTAACAAATGTTACATAACGTATTTATTCAATCATGTCAACCATTACAAATTTCAAGGATCGATTAATTATATTAAAAAAATCTGATTTCAATTTTCATTCATATATTGCTAATATCAATGTTTCAAAATGCACGTATGAAATTACTTGTTTCCTCCCATCAGGAGAAGCTGGAAGATGTTCAAAACAAATACCTTTTTGTACCAACATTTTACTTTCTGTCTTTTTCTACTTTATTCATTCTGTCGTTCTCATTCTTTCTTACTATGCAAAAATTCCAAATAATCGTCAATTTTTGTCGAGACTTTATTTTACATTTTGATACATTTGTAATATCTAAACATGCCTAATTTCACCGTATACCGCATTCATAAATGTTGCACACAGTATTCATATCTTTTCCGGTTTTTCCCCATGTTCACTCTCTCTCTCTCGCTCTCTCTATCTCTCTCTTTTTCTCTTATACTTTTTGATAGAAACAAATTTTCCTTAGATATTTCAGCATCGAAGAAAACTAAGGATGTCTTATTGAACATAGATAAAAATGTTATTGTCTTGGAAAACATTAATCAAAAATGAAGTAATTTTGCTTCTCGTATATAAAAAGGACACGATTATATTTTGCCAAACATTGAAGATAGTAAAGATATTGCTTTGAAAGTACATCTCTTCAGTTAAATTATTGTTTTGAGTGATACATTGTCTAACTTTATTCTCAACCTAAAAACAACATATAGTTTACTACTAGTAATCATTAGTTATATACATGTATGTAATGATCTAGAAATAACAGTGGATTATATCCTGATAATTTCAGTGTTTTCAACTGTGAAATTTTCAGAAAAACAGTGAAATATCAATAACTTGAACCCGACACTACGTTATAAACTGATCGGAGCGTCAATTATGCTGGGTTTTACGCAAGAAATGATGTCATAAATAGCATCACGCACGCGAGATAATCCCGCCATTTTTTGTGTGTGAATAACACAGCTAATTTCTGGCTTTAAACATTAAATAAATAAAAAAAAGTTTGTTTTGGTGTAAGATCGATTAATAATTTCATTCTTGAAATATCACCTTTTATGTTCACTCAATGAAATTAATAATCGATCTTACACCAAAACAAATAATCTTTCTCTATGTAATCAAAAGTAGGGATATCAAGAGTCCAACAGGGTATAAGCCAGTGTCTGGTTTCACTTGACGATATTCAAACTACAACATTGTGTTAACAGTTGTAATATGCAATGTTTACCAATAGTTTCAAGTAGAAAACCGGATTTTTATGTTTGTAAAGCAACTATTAAACCGAAATGAAATTCTTATTTTTTATGATATCTGGAACGATAGAATTAAAGAGGTGTCACTTATATCTAATAAGGAAAGGACAAAATGATACTCCGATTATTTTTAAGCAACCTTAACGTGATTTACTACATTCGACCATAAGTGTATAGGGTATGATTTAGGGGTACTTCACAGCTTAGAATATTTAAGTAAATGGTGGATAAAGAGCAAAATAACATTAACTTCCTTCAGAATGTGGAGTATCGGGAATCATTGATTTTAAGTACGAATATAAAAGTTTAAAAATGATTTAAATGATCTCTTTTAACTTCTTTTAAATGAAACAACTCGTATTAACTATTCAATACATCCGAGAATCATGTATAAGAAATAAAGCATAATAACACAAACCTATACAACACTTACATTTTTCAGAATTCTTTGTCATATGATTGCATTCAATGGATTATATATACTATGCTATGTTTCAGATATGTATATGAACATCCACACTGCGGACATTTGCGTTTTGGTAAAAATATTGCTTTTCCGAAAAAAAAAAGTTATGCAGTATAGTTATATAAGCATATAGTCTAATCATGATCAAAATTAGACATTTAAAACTGAGAAGAATGAAAATTAACTTCATATCCGTGTATCAGAAGAGGCAAAGCCATCACACTAATTAAATTATAATCAGACTACAAATGCTGGCGGTGATAATGTGAGTGAATTGCACGATGAACTGGATTTCATTATAGAGAGTTTAACAGGTGAAAGATTCAACTTTACACAGACCTTCACGCACAGTGTGTCTCTTGCCAGAACAGAATAGCAGTTAATTTGACATCATCTGCTAGTAATGCAGAAAATGAAATGTTTTATGGTCTGTTTGAATCATCCCAAGCCGAGAAAGAGAACTAATAACCAAATCATCCTGACTTTATGTCCATGTTTTCTGATCAGTGGCTAATGTCGTGCTAGGGGAATTGTTGAATTACTTTCAGGATATGTGAACATGCAACCCTCATACTGGCAGTCTTCTAGTTTAATTCATTGGCTTGCAAATAAGTACGTTGACAAAACTGCGTGCACTTATAGTATGTATATAATCATACACGTTAAACCAGGATTCTCTGATGACAGCTGTAGTTTGAAATATACACAGGCTTGTTTTACACATTTCACATATATATGTGTTGACCTAAGCCGTACTTATTGGTTCTTTACGATGTATAATATCCTTCCTTAATTCCTATATAATTGTATATAATTATATCCTCAAAAGGAACACTTCGCATGTACAAACATGTCAAATTCAACACATGACTATATAAGCAACTTTTACATGTTATAAACACTTGACTTTTACATGGCATAATATCGTAAAGCCCTATATGTTTTGCTATAAATTACTCCGCTTCAATACAAGATTAAAGCCACAATAAAGTCAATGACTAGTACGAACGTTAAATTGCTTCTTACTTTAGGCAATACAGACTGCTGAAACTGAAAGTAGAGAATCGAAAGCCAAATGAGTATACAGCTGGGTATACATGACGTTAATAGAATAAAGTACGTTTCTAGTGAAATAACCTTACTAAAAGAGACATAGAGGATCTAATTATTAAATTAACTTTATGTAAAACTATGACATAATATTGGGACTGTTCCGAACACGCCATCAGCCACAAAAGAAATATTTCTCCTTGAATAAATAATCTATGTGATAAAGGTTAATCGGAACTTATACGAATTAGGCATTTTTTTCACACAGTAATGGCTTTACAAACATATCATGTTTTGTATCAACCACATGAAACGTCACACGAAACACTGTCACTTATTGTGGCATAAACTTTTTGTTTGACTTTTTGGACCATAACCCAAGTTCACAAAGATTTTGCTTTTTTTTCGCTGACTAAACAGCGACGGTAAACTAAAGAAAAATCAATCAACCAATCATCTTTGTTTAAGGGTATACCATAACTCTATATATTTTCTATATTTTCAATAGATTTCTAGTGAGTGAGATACATATCTTATTATTTTAGTGGTTATTAAAAAAAAACGAAAAAAAAAAAAAAATCAAAACAAACAAACAAACAATAAAAAAAAAACATGGCGACATTGTTTAGTGGCATTGAACAAGTTTGAGACGTTTTCTGCTTCCATAAGAGATACACATACTTGCGAAGCAATTATTTCTCCAAATCAAATTTTGTAATTATGTCTTTTGATTAAATTCCACAAATTACGTTGTCACCATTATTGTTTCTAACATTTTGCCTCCATTGCTTTACGCACGTTCCGTGTTAACGAAATCCATCATAGCCAACACATTTGTGGGGACGTTGTGGAGGTGTGAATACCGATCTCAGATTAATCTCTAACTCATACTTTATATAGGTTAAACAAAAACAGACATTGCTATTGGCCACATAAGTATACATAAAAAAATAAGAGAAGCACAGTACCAAATTTCAGAAAGGTATGACTCTTTCTTTAAAAATAGTATCTATTGTAGAACTGCTTTAAATTTGATTTAATAATTTCAACATGATACCTTTAATATATTAAAGACAAGTTTTATACTTCCAATGGGTCTGTCTGCCAGTCCGTCTGTCCCACCCTGCCTCTGCTCTGTAACTTCTATATGTATGAGTGGATTTTGAAGAACCTGGTAAAAAGTTTCACTACATTGATATCAATATTGACAAAGGTCATAACGGGGGAACATTTCGTCGAGTCCGGGCTTTAACTCAATTATGCATGGATGGATTTTAAATTAACTTGGCACGCATATTTTTCAAGTGAAGTCGATGTGTCGTGCGCATGGCCAAGGTCTGTAGCTCAAAGGTCGAGGTCACAGTCTGGGACCCAATGCCAAGGTCACAATCAGAGGTCAAAGGTTGAAAAGTGCCACTGTTTCTGTTCCCGGGCTCTTAAATTTGTTTACATATAACACGTTTTTACTATCCTTGCACAGATATGCTTCCTGATATATGATATATGTAAGATCTACGTTTATAATTTAAAAAAAAAGTAAAGGCTACATTTAGTCAAAAAGAGAATATGGTCCTGTCATACACATGATGTTGGTTTTAATGTCAGTGATTTCCTTTGGGCCATATGTCACAGTGATATTGACAGGTCTTATTTTCGGTACAATATACATTGACTTAAAACGAAGCCGTGACATATTGCAAGTAATGTCTTACAAATAGCCCTCGATAATAAAATTAGTACCCAACGGAATACGATGCTCGTTAAGATTAACAGAATTAGACCGTGAAATAAAATGAGCCACGATATTCTTATAATAGAACTTATTATTCTGGTTTTGCATTATAGATGCATTAAACATGTATGTAATTCCGTAATGTTTTATTTAGAACACCCTTATATGGTGATTTTAGAACAACATAGTAACAAAATAAACAGTGTTCCTCGTCAGAATTGGTTGTCATTGAATATTTAGGACAACAGCATCCAAACAATGTAGAGAGTCTAGAGGATACACATTAAAATACTTTTTATGAGTTTATTTGCAATAAAATGAAACTAGAGTCGCACCAGCGACAGCATTGGTTTCCGCGTAAATGAACAGTAATTAACTTGAGAGTAAGATTAAAGATACAAGTACAAAGATCCGAATGCAGAAAACTTCTAACTTTGGAATATATACGACCATTTAACACACTGCCTAGCTACGTGTGTTAATGAAATGGTCACGTTTTTCAAAGATGCATCTTTCTTTGAACGAAATAGAAACTTGATTTCTGGACCGCTTGTGACAACTTTTTTATTCAGAAGGTTAGATTGTACACTTTAAAGTTATCACAAAATATTAAAAAGATCAAGCTATTAAATGATATAAAAGTGAGTAAATAAAAGATAGTAATTTGACCTGTGTTAATTAACCAAATCTTTTCTTATTTTCAAAAACTATATACCTAGAGAGGTCTCTTCAAAGACTTTAATTTCCATGCATATAGTCCCCAAAAAAGATTTCGAGTTAAAGTGAAAGAAAATACGATAATCAACATATGGCCTTGACCTTTGCAATTTTTCAAAATTTTAAACCGCTATTTCCTTTGCAATATAAAACTTCATAATCTGTAAAAGTTTCATGCAAATCGCACGAAAATCAGGAGCTTAAAATACTCAAAAATATTTATGTGTTTGATATTTAAGTTTTACAAATGTTAAGTGAGTTTGACGACTTCTAGAAGACAAACCATGCATGTCCTGAAATCGCCACCCCATTTATTCTGTGCTTATATGTCTTGCAAATCATATGCAGCAAACAGAATTCATACTTCTATCTGATCTCAAAGAAAGATGGAGATGTTTTTCGTAGACCTTCCATCATTAGCACAGATTTAGCCTCTCCTAGCGCATATTTTTCTTGTACCCGATACTACAACACCAGTCATATTTTATAGGGTGGTCTACAAGGATGTTCATGGTGGCTATCGAAGTCACACTCATTTGCTGCAGCTAGTTCTGGAGTAAAATACCATATACAATAATACTTAATACCATATGAAGGGAAGTCATCCCCAAAAGTATTCTTAATTTTCTGATGAGTTTCCTTGGTTACTACCTTGGAAAAAGAAATAGAATGGTCATTCAATACATTTTCTGATGAGTTTCCTTGGATATTACCTTGGAAAAAGAACTATAATGGTCATTCAATTCATTTTTTGATAAGGCTTCAAATATCATTTCGCTGACGTTAAAACAATGGTGTCCCTCTTCCTTCCGCTTCAATCGTTGATTGTCTGTAGAATTCTGTTCCATTTATATCACACATTACAATCTATTTGTCTGCTCCGTTCATACAATAACTCAGACTCTATAAATAGATGTTACCAAAACTGTCGCTTAGAATACATCACGTCGTTTGACGGTAAGACTGATAAGGTTGGATTGGTTTTATTTGCATGACTGGACGAAAAGCTTCAAATAAGTAATCATATTTCGCTAGTGTCCCAGAAAAAAAGTCCAGGAAGTCAACGAGAGAGGTTTCCATACTGTTTTTCTGAACAATATATCTAATATGCACTCGGCCTTACTGTACCTCCCACAAGTTTCATTGCTATTATGTTCTTAATAAATTTCATACATATTTTTGGCTTGTTTATCAACATGTTCATATACTTCACTGACCAATACTGAGTGGAACTTAAGAAATATATACAGCTGAAACCCGTCTTAAGCGGTCAATCAAGGGATTGAGAGAAAGTGGTCGCTTAAGAATGTGATCGCTAAATGAAAGCTTAACAAATGTTAGTTTAGCATTATCTAAACTTACCACTAAAGGCAGGTTGATCGCTTAATACAGGTGACCGCTAATACAGGTTCAAGTGTGTTTAAATATTTGTGTTATGTTAACCGAAGCTGAAAATAACACGTTTTTAAGCTATAATTATATAATAAAAACATTCTTTTGATTAATGAATTTGATGTAATATGTACTTCATACGGTCAAAAATTCAACAAAATTGTCACAAACTCCATATCTTTAACCTACGCATCATCGATATTATTTTCCTGCTGTCACTACAAAAATGTAAATTAATGAAAAAACCAAGTTCTCGAAAGACATTAACATCAGGATTCGATGTCCGCCTGCGGCATATCAAAATCTTCAACATGGTGCTGTTATAGTTCAGTTCAATTAAGTTGTCTTGAGAAATAGAATATATCAATGTAATGCTTGTGAAACAGTGCAATTGATATTTCTGTACAAACAGTTTTGTGTACCGTATATAATAATACTTTAGGCTCCTCAGAAAAGTTTTCGTAGTATGTTTACATATTAACAAAATATGTTTACTTATTCAAAACATATAGCAATGATTTTGAGGCGAAGTGTATTATACATTAAAATAATCCAAGAAAAAATTCGTTTTTTAATATATATAATGTTTCTTAAAACGATAAAAATATTAGAAGGTGATACTTATTATTATTACTATCATGAGTTGAAAAGTATTATTTACATGAAATGGGAATTATATTTCCTATGTATTTTATTCATTTCATTTTGAAGGTTTGTTTCTCATAATAAAATACAATACTTGTTCTTTCTTATTGAGCCCCGTATTATTAAGATTATAGTCACTATAATGATTAAGAAGGGATTCATATAAGGAAAGACTATATAAATAGTGCATATAAAACATACATACAATCCATCGTATCAAATGCTAGTTAGAAGTTATTACCCGTACGGATACTGGGGTTGAATATGATTTAGAATATTTTCCTTTTAACTTGTTTGACTCTATAGTTTTCAGTATCTTATATAATCAGTATACGCATTAAGAGCCTGCGAAAGCAAGAAAATAGTGTTACACTGAACAAAAATTTTGAATAATTTTAGATATTACAAATGAATTGTATACAGAAGTCAAGAAAGTTTAGTGAATTTATACGAAACAGCGTATGAGTTACAATCCAAACTGTAGTCTACTACTATAACAGCTGATTTCGTTTGAAAGATGCGTGTGCTGTCATCTCTAGCCGCCAACTGCAACTAACAATTTTAAGATTATGTCTCTGCGCAAGTCCTTAGGCAGCTAAAATGTTTAAGCTATTGAAGCATTCTATAATTATGTCATTCTACAGTCCCTGCGGGAAATTGAAGACGATTGTTTAATTCTGGCAATACCAGTCAGCACAGTTTTGTTGTTCACATGTGCCTTTGGCTCTCTCTGTTATATACTAGCCATTCAGTTTCTGAAGATCAGAATAAGCAGTACAGACCATCTTCGGTGAAGTGACAATTTCCGACATAGTCATTTATCTGAAGGGACTGCTTATCATCTACAATTTACTCAACTAAGACAATTGAACCTTAAAAAAAATGTAAAATTTGAATTCCTGCATCCAAGCAATGATTGGTGCAGAAGATGAAATATCTTAAACTTAAGCCTAAAGAGCTGTATTTGTCTTTACAAAAATACTGAAGAGCAACAGTAAATTAGATTTAAGAGGCGTTTATTAGTAGGTTCTTTGCGATCAACAAGTTACTATTCCTCTACATGTTATAATACAAAAATATCGATTCGATGCAATACATCAATGTCGCCGATGGACATGAGTCAATGTGTCTAATATGCAAAGTGGAAGATGTGCATCATGAAACAAGGTATAATACTGGAATGTTTGATTAAAAAATCTTGGAATTATCGATATTTTCTTAATCCGTTACAGTTAAAATGATTTGTGGTACGTTGTGGGATTCGAACATAATATTTTCTTATTACCAGTCCGGTCCTCTTCTGATTGAGCTTCTGATCTTATTCGTTTTATTCAGTTATGTTACGCATTGCGTAATACGCGTAATAAGGACACACTCCACAAATAAAAAGACGTTACATAAAAGATATATACCATTCTCTTTTGCAGTAGTGTCACACACACACATGCACATAGCAACAGAGAGAGAGAGAGAGAGAGAGAAAATTGGTTAAAGATGTCTAATGTAGCACAAAACCAAGACATCGTAGATACGAAACCAAATCCCTCGATAGGCACATACCAGCGATATCGAATGCTGTATGGATTTATTATATTACTTCAATAACTGTAATTATGTGAAAAAAGTAAAAAAATAAATAAATTAATTAAAAAACATGAATGATATGTTTTCCATAACTTTGATCTATCAAAATACATTGACCATCGGTTCCTAAGTTTAAGAAGCAACCATTAGGCTTTCCCACAACCAAATTGAAATATAACCTTCGTCCCTCGCAGCAACACATAAGAGGACATCTGGAACGCGAGTTCTCTGCCTTGTACAATATCATTTATGCTATCAGGAATATCTTACATATCTATATCCTAAGAAATGTTACATAACGTATTTATTCAATCACGTAATCCTTTACACATTTCAAGGATCGCTTAATTATATTAAAACATTTCTGATTTCCATTTTCATTCATATATTGCTAATATCCATGTTTCAAAATACTGTAATGCACGTACGAGATTACTTGTTTCCTCCCATCGGTTAGAGAAAGAAGCTGGAGATGTTCAAAACCAAACACCTTCGTGTACCAACTTTCTACTTTCTGTCTTTTTCTACTTTTCTTCCTTTCTGTCACTCTCATTCTTTCTTACTATGCTAAAATTCCAAACAATTGTCAATTTCTGTCTAGATTTATTTTATATTTTGTTTCATTTCTAATATTTGAATATCCCTTATTTCACCCTATGCCACAGTCAGTCTGTTTGATTCATAAATATTGCACACAATATTCTTTTCTTTACCATTTTCTCAATGTTATCTCTCTCTCTTATACTGTTTGATAGAAACAAATCTTCCTTAGATAATTCAGTATCGAAGAAAAGTAAGGATGTTTTATTGAATATTGATAAAAATGTTATTGTCTTGGAAAACAATAATAAGACATGAACTAATTTTGCTTCTCGTATATAAAAAGGACATACTTATATTGCAATCCCCTGAAGATAGTAATAATATTGCTTTGAAAGTGCTACATCTCCTCAGGAAAAATTATAGTATTGAGCGATACATTGTCTAACTTTGTTCTCAACCTAAAAACAACATATAGGTAACTACTAGTAATGATTATTTATGTACATTTAATTAATTATTTTGATAGATTATCTAGAAATAACAGTGGATTATATCCTGATAATTTCAATGTTTTGAACAGTGAAATTATCAATAAAACAGTGAAATTATCAATAACTTGAACCCGACCCTACGTTATAAACTGATCGGAGCGTCAATTGTGCTGGGTTTTACGCAAGAAATGATGTCATAAATAGCATCACGCACGCGAGATAATCCAGCCATTTTTTTGTGTGTGAATAACACAGCTAATTTCTGGCCTTTAAAGCATTATATAAATAAAAAAAATGTTTGATTTGGTGTAAGATCGATATATAATTTCATTCGTGAAATATTACCTTTTATGTTCACTCAATTACGCAAAAAATGACGTCATAAAAAGCGTCACGCACGCAGGTCATCCCGCTAATTTTGACATCCTTTGTGAATAACACAACTACTTTCTGGCCTTTCAAGCACAAAAAAAAGAAAAAAATGTGTATTTTTGGTGTAAGATCGATTAATAATTTCATTTGTGAACATAAAAAGATGCATTCTTCGCTACTGTGAAAATATCACTTTATGTTCACTCAGTGAAATTATTAATTGATCCACCAAATCAAACAATTATCCTCTATGTAATTTAAAAGTAGAGATATCGGGAGTTCAACAGGGTGTAAGACAGTGTCAGGTTTCACTAGAAGATTAAACACCTTCAGCACTCTTCCTCCTCATCCTTTTAAACATATTCAAAATGCTATTTAATTTGTATATTAAATTTTAAAATTGAAAATTGTGTATACAGTTGTAATATGCAGAAAACCGTTTTTTATGTTTAAAGTAAATATTAAACCGAAAGATCACTCTTATTTTCTATGATTTTCTGGAACGATAAAATTAAAGAGGTGTCACTTTTATGTAAAAAAAGAAAGAACAAAATCATACTCAGATTATTTTTAATTAAGCAACCTTAACGTGATTTACTACATTGGACCATAAGTGTAAAGGTACAATTTGGGGGTACTTCACAGCTTAGAATTTTTAAGTAAATGGTGGAGGAAGACCATAATAACATTAATTTCCTTTAAAATTTTAAAAAAATCTTAAATATAGCAACTCGTATTAACTATTTAACACATCTGAGAATCTTGAATAAGATATAAAGCATAATAACACAAACCTTTATAACACTTACATTTTCCGATTTCTTCGTCATATTGTTACATGCAATGGATAAGATATGAGATGTGTATATGAACATCCACACTGCGGACATTTACGTATTGGTAGAAACATGGCTATGTCGAAAAATTTTTTTATAATAATGGTATACAGTATAGTTATGTAAGCATTCATTCTAATCTTTATCAAATTTAGACATTCAAAACTAAGAAGAATTAAAATAAACTTCATATCCGTGTATCAGAAGAGGCAAAAGACATCACACTAATTAGACCATAATCAGAGTACAAATGCTGGCGGTGATAATGTGAGTGAATTGCACTATGGACTGGTTTTCATTATAGAGAGTTTAACAGGTGAAAGATTCAACTTTACACAGACCTTCACGCACAGTGTGTTTCCTGCCAGAACAGAATAGCAGTTAATTTGACATCATCTGCTAGTAATGCAGAAAATGAAATGTTTTTATGGTCTTTTTGAATCATCCAAAGCCGAGAAAGAGAACTAATAACCAAATCATCCTGACTTTATGTCCATGTTTTCTGATCAGTGGCTCATGTCGTGCTAGGGGAATTGTCGAATTAATTTCAGGATATGTGAACATGCACGGCTCATACTGACAGTCTTCTAGTTTAATTTATAGGCTTCAAATAAGTACGTTGACAAAACTGCGTGCTCTTAAAGTATGGTGGATATACGGGTTAAACCAGGATTTTCTGATGACAGCAATAGTTTGATTGTACGAGTATTACACATTTAACATATAGATGTGTTGACCTAAACCGTACTTATTGGTTTTTCACGGTGTATAAGATCATTCCTAACTTCCTATATAATCGTATTTAATTGTATCCTGAAAAGGAACACTCCGCATGTACAAATTTGTCAAATTCAACATATGACTATATAAGCAACTTTTACATGTAATAAGCACTTGACTTTTACGATAGCATCACCAAGTAATATCATAAAAACCTATATGTTTTGTTATAAATACTCTGCTTCAGTACGAGATTAAAGCCACATAACTAGTTCAATGACTAGTGCGGATGTAACATTGCTTCTTAATTGAGGAAATACAGACTGATGAAACTGAAATTAGAGAATCGAAAGCCAAATGAGTATAAAGCTGGGTATACATGACGTTAATAACATTAAGTGAGTATCTAATTATAGTCCCATAGAGGATATAATTATTATATTAACGCTATGTAAAACTATGAGATAAGTTGGGGATGTTCCGAATACACCATCAGTCACAAAAGAAATATTTGTACGTATTAGGCATTTTTGTATACAGTAATGACTTTACAAACATATATTGTTTTGAATCAACCAAGTACATGTAACGTCATACGAAACACAGTCACTTATTGTGCCAAAAAATTTTATTTTGAAATTTTTGAATCTTTAGACCATGGCCCAAGCTCACAAAGATTTCGCACTCAAACTAAGATTTTCATGCACACCTGATTTTGATCGACAGGTGACTTCATCTTTACATCGTCGGATACCCTCGCCCCAACGACCGATATAATCCATGATGTTTTAAAGTGAAAGAGACTTTTTTGACGAGGTGTCTCTTAAGAACTTTCCCAGTGCCCGATAGGGTAAAGTCGCTGATTTAAACACTCACTCAGCCCCTCACCGCGTCGTTTCGAGTCCCGGTAGGGTCATTTGGATTTTCATTTGAGGAAGCCTTTCAGTTGGGTTGCGATAGGTCGGTGCCTCAGTGCATTCGGTGTCTTCTGTAATTAGTTGGACGGCGATATAAGACTAAAATACTCTCGCAGCGACGGTAAATTCAATATATCAATCAATCAATCAATCAATCAATCAATCAATCAATCAATCATCTTTGCTTTAAGGTATTACATAACTATATATTTACAATGGATTTCTAGTGAGTGAGATATATATCTTATTATTTTAATGGTTATTAAAGAAACAAGCATGGCGACATTGTTTAGTGGAACTGAACAAGTTTGGAACGTTTTCTGACTCCGTAAGAGGTACACATACTTGCGAAGCAATTATTTCTCCAAATCAAATTTTGTAATTATGTCTTTAGATTAAATTCCACAAATTACGTTGTCACCATTTTTGTTTTTAACATTTTGCCTCCATTGCTTTACGCATGTTCCGTGTGAACGAAATCCATCATAGCCAACACATTTGTGGGGATGTTGTGGAGGTGTGAATACCGATCTCATATTAATCTCTAACTCATACTTTATTAGGTTAAACAAAAACATACATTGCTATTTGCCACATAAGTATATATCATATATATATATATAATAAATTCATAGGGGATTTTGTATCGGTCTCTTTACAGTCGGGGAAAATCACAATCGCAAAAAATAAGAGAAGCACAGTACCAAATTTCAGAAAGGTATGCTTTTTTTTAAAATTAGTATCTATCGTAGAACTGATTTAAATTGGATTTAACAATTTTAACTTGATACATATGATATATTTAAGACAAGTTTTTTTACTTCCAGAGGGTATGTCTGCGAGTCCGTCTGTCCCACGCTGTCTCCGCGCGCTGTAACTCCTATATGTATGAGTGGATTTTTAAGTAACCTGGTAAAAATGTTTACTTGAGATCAATGTGGACAAAGGTCATAACAAAGGAACATTTTGTCGAGTCCGGCTTTAACTCGATTGTGCATCGGTAGATTTTAAAATCACTTGGCACGAATTTTCTTCTAGAGAAATCGATGTGTCGTGCGCAAGTCCAGGGTCTGTAGCTCAAAGGTCAAGAACACAGTCTGACGCCCAATGCTATGGTTACAACCACAGGTTAAAAGTTTAATAGTGGTACTTTTTGTCTGTGCCCGGGCTCTTAAATTTGTTTACATATAACAATTTTTAAATATCTTGGCACAGATATGCTTCCAGATATACGAACTATGAATATCTACGTCTATATCTTTAAAAAGTCAAGGCTACATTTAGTCAAAAAGAGAAAATGGTCCTGTCATACACATGACGTAGGTATTAATGTCTGTGATTTCCAATATACATTTACTTAGAAAATATTCAACACATCAAGCCATTAAATACTATGAAAGTAAATAAATCGTAGACTGTACCTTTTAATTAAAAGCTGTTAAATCACAAAATCTTGTCCAGTTTTCAAAAACTAAATATCCCAAGAGAGGTCTCTTCAAGGACTTTAATTTTCATGCATAGTGTCCCGATAAAATATCTTTAGATTTTGGTTAATGTAAAGTGAAAGAAAAAAAAGATAATTAACATATGGCCTTGATCTTTGCAAATTTTCAAAATTTGAAACCGCTAGTACCTTTGCAGTATAAAACTACACAATCTGTAAAGGTTTCATGAAAACCGGACGAAAAACAGGAGCTTAAAAATATTTAAAAAATCATATTTTTTTAAATTTAATTTTTACAAATATTAAGTGAAGTTTCCTGAAATCGCCACCCCATATATTCTGTGCGTATATGTCTTGCAAATCATGTGCAGCAAACAGAATTCATACTTCTATCTGATATCAAACAAAAATGGGGATGTATTTGTAGACCTACCCTCATTTGCACAGTCTTTTGCAAGGTTCGAACAACATTCCTAGCGCATATTTTTCTTGTACCCGATACTACAATACCAATCATGTTTTATTGGGTTGTCTACAAAGAACAGAATGCAAAAAAGAATAATAAGCAAAAAAGAGATTTCATGTAAAGCGCCCCCTAAAGGCAATTTCTAGACAAAACTGATTTTTTTCGCCGTTAGGCACAGATTCAGATTCATGCATGTCTAAAATTTCAAAACTGTAACTGCAATTTCCTGCAAGAAAATGAATGGAAGAATAATAACGATAAAATTAAAAACAAAAAGACAGAAGAGGAACAATTGGGTTTCGTTCTTAGAGCAGTGAAAACCTACGAATTAAAGCTGCTTAATCATATGTACACCATAATTGGCGATGATAATAATTATAACACATATCACATATAATTACATATAGATTATTCATATAGTCATTTACTTCATAATTATTCCCCTCCGTTCTCAATAGCATTTTTGCATGATACGCCCTTGCCGCATGCAAAGGACTAACCGCGATAAGTCATTACATATCATTTTACTTTTTACATTGACATACGCGAGGGTACATAACAGATTTTGGCCTAAGATATTGATTAAAACCGGCGTGAAATTCAAATGTCTAACATTTTGGCACTATTACCCTTCAATTGAGTACGCTTGATAAAAAAATTCTTAAATGCCAGGAAGATTTATCCAAAAATGCATCAACCACCTGTTTAAATAAAGTGACCATCACTGCCTAAATGTCCCCGCAGTTCTGATTAAAATTTTGGAAAGCAGTGTGCCAAATCAGGGGAATACGGGTGATGTTGCAGGCTATCGAAGTCACTCATTTGCTGCAGTTAGTCCTGGAGCAAAAAAAAAAAAAAAAAAAAAAAAAAAAACTATATACAATAATACAAATACCATATGAAGGGCAGTCATACCCAAAAGTATTCTTAATTTTCTGATGAGTGTTCTTGTTTATTACATTGGAAAAAGAAATAAATCGTCATTCAACATATGTTCAGATGAGGCTTCAAATATCATTTCGCTGACGTCAAAAAACAATGGTGTCCGTTTTCTCTTTTTTTCCGCTTCAATCGTTGATTCTCTGCAGGATCCTGTTCCATACATACCACACATTGCCATCTATTTGTCTGCTCGGCTCACATAATAGATCATTCTCTATAAATAGAGGCGACCAAAACTGTCTCTTAGAATACATCACATCGTTGGACGTTATAGACTGACAAGGTCGGATTGCTTTTATTTACATGACTGGACGTATGAGTTCAGATTAGTAATTGTATTTCGCTATTGTCTTTAGAGGATTTCATTTTGTTTTTCTGTGCAATATGCACCCAATATCATAATACCACTCACAAGTTTTCTTACTAATATGTTCTAAGCAAAATTCATAAATATTTTACTAACTGGTTAGTTAAGAGCATACTTTGTTACCAACAAGCCCTATATGCATATTAATAAAACATTCATTTAATAATAACCCATACATATTCAAATGTTTCATTGGCCACTACAGAATAGCTTTGAAGAGATGTTTGTAGATATGAAGATATAGTTGTGTCATGCTCATCGTGGCTTGCTATAAAACGTAATTAAACAATCATTTTAAAAGATAAAGTGTGTCTTTGCAATATGTACACCATAGGTCAAAAATCAGTTAAATGGTCACATACTTCTTTACTCTAATCTACTTTGAAATTATGTTGCTGCTGTCTTTGGTGCAAAACTTGAAAACCCTAGGTCCTACGTATGCTTTAAATAAACATCAATATGTATAGTGCAGATGTTTGTCTTTGTACTTGAATACAAGACGGTCATTATTGCTCAACTTTATTTTACTATAATATGTTTTGTTTTGTTTTTAAAATATAAATCCACCCAAAGCTTGATACTGGTCAAAGTACAGCATTTTTTTTTGCTATGTTTCTGTTTCTTTTGATACTGTATGGGTTTGTGGAAACATAAGATGTATACCGTGACTTCCGACTTTTAGGCACTGTAAACGATGGGAACCCGAGTTGTTACACATAAGAAAATGAAAAACCTTTTCTCAGAAAGTGTCTGTGTGTTTCTCAACCACAAACTTTTGTTATCAAAATATCCCCGTATGATTAAACAATTAGGCTATTTTTGCACTGGACACAAGTAACTGTCGTATTTAGGAAGTTGTACAAATGAAAAGAACGACCAGAAAACAATAAATCAGCTGAAGACATAATAATACACTAGCATACAAAGACAAACAGTACTGACTTACAGGCCTTGATAACTTCAAAACACACAAAAACACTGCCAAAATGAAAGAAAGAAAAGTAGAGGGGGCATTAGGCGAAGAATGAGTGTGTGTCATTCATATTTAAGATAGCTGATTTTAAAACATTTCTGCGAGAAATATTATAAAAGAAAAAAATCAAATACTGCATCAGAACACTTTCAATCGAATGGTTAGCTATAACAGTAAACTTCTTTACAATGATCTCAGTGGATCACAGCAATACACTTCGCTGTAATGTTTGATACTATCATATTTAAAACATTATTGCAGGTCTTAATGCATCCTGAATTATTATAGGTTTTATTTTTGTTCAAGTACGAAACTATTTTACCGCTGAAGTATAATGGTCAGTTAAATGGAAACATTATTTCTTTGAAACATTAGATCAAACACAGTAGTTATTTGGCTTTATGGATAGAGCGACCTTTGGTACAACGTATAACATCATCCTAATCTCAACATTTATCGATCATAGGCATTATAATATTGATAAATTACCTTTAGAGTTTTGTTGTCTTACAAAAACTAACAGTTATACTTTATCACAAACAATTACACTACAAAAGTCTATATGGCACTGTTTCTGAATTTGTTCTTTAGTAGTCATATATATGAGTCACAACTAATTACTTTTCATAAAGTAATTATATTATATAAATTTGCAATATGAATTTAAAAAAAATATCCACACATACATACACAACTGTAGAATGCCCGTTTAACTAGAGAAAAAGTAATTAAGTCCAAGCGATGTGAAGCCATATTTAATGCATACAAAACGCCTCATTTAAAGGGAATTATAATAAAGGTAATGGTGCCTTAGGAAATGCCCTCTTTATCACACATGATCGGATATCTTAGTCTATGACTGTGACGTAATTGTCGGTCATCCCTGCAAGTGTAGACGGCCTTAAACTAGACAGAGTCCACAAATGATTGAAATGTAATAGTGCAAGTAAAATAACACAAACAAGATAAGTGCTGTGAACAAAATGGTGTCCCGGTGAGTTTCATGTTTCCTCAACATTTTGTTTCAGACAACATCAGAAAAACAACCGTAAAATTAATAAACATGATGTAGACATGAGTGTCGGTAAGAAGGATATAAGACACATTACACATCCATGTATAACGTATGACACGTGCCTTTCATCAAAAAGGGATATTAATTTTATAACATTTCATACCGTCATCTATAGAAACGCCATTTTGGTTTTACCACAGCCTGAATAATTATTAGGAATTTTGTTCTAGGACTAAACTACTTTCCTGTTGAAGTATGGTGTTCAAATAAGTAGGTACATTGAATATATGAACAATTAGATACGACAAAATAAGACTAAGTCATTTCCAAAATAAAACTGTATTTCGTATAGACTTAATTTATGACAATGGTAAGTAATTCCCTTGGGTCCACTGCACCATTGTTTATCCAGATTCTTGCAAAAGCAATTCGATTTTCTCTATTTTATATGAATTAAAATTTAAACGTGAATAATTGTGTTCCTGTTTCCTGTACCTGAAAAAACTCAGTGTGAGCTTTTGTGATCCCATGAGCTTCCGTCGTGCGGTGTGCGTCGTCAACAATTCAGTGTTTATACTCTACCACCTTCTTTTCTTAAGCAATCATCTTCAAACTTTATGACAATGTTAATCTCTCAGTCAAGATAAATAGTGGCAGATATTTGTCTATTAAGTCAGGAATTATGTCTCTTTATTAATAAAAATGCCAGATTTCTTTCTTAAGAAATCGTCTCTAAACTTTACAAGCATGTTTATGGTCATAAGCTAAGATTAATTATGACTAATATTGGCCCATTTCGTTATATAAATTAAAATATATTAACAATTTTAGTGTTTACACTCTAGAAGCTACAATTCTCATCCAGTCTTCCTCAAATTCTATTTGTGAACAAGTTCAGTCATGGGTGGGGCGGGGTCAAAAAGTATGTCACTAGGTTAAATCTTGCATAATCATGTTTACATCCTAGGGGCCATTTTTAGTCGAATCTTTCTCAAACCTTATCAGAATGTTTGTCTTGATGATATCTATGTCAAGTTCAATCATGAGTGGGACAGGGTAAAAAAGTAGGTCAACAGGTCAAACCTTAGTAAAATCTTGTTTACACCACAGTGAGTAACATTTTTCGCCAAATATTTGTCAAACTTTTTGTAGTGTTTTTGTTGATGATATCTCAATCAATTTCAATCATGGGTCAATCATGGCAAAATAAAGGTCACTAGGTCTAGATATATCTTGATGATGTCTTAGTCAAGTTCGATCATGGGTAAGGCATGGTCAGTAATCAGGTGAGCGATAAAAGGCCATCATTGCCCTCTTGTTTTAAGTACAGTATCTTAACGATAAAGAAATCCACTTTTGACTGTTTTCAGTGTTGTTTTTGTTTCAAATCACTGGAACTATTAAGCACATGTATAGTCTGGCAATATAAACCTAAGACATTTAAATATCCAATGACCTTTCTTCGGCAATTGTCGGTTTCCGAAGTATAGTGCAACACGTATATGTATTACGTAGAAGCATTCATGCAATACACGCCCTGCTAGCCTCAATGATAATGTGCTAGACTTCGAAGCTGAAGGAAGTGGGTTTCATTCTCGCTTAGATCATAAATATTTTTCATATGTTTTAATGATTTGACCACCATGCTTAATACAGATGAGTGAAAAAAATATGAATTTACAAAAAAAAAAAAAAAAAAAAAAATGTCTGCATCAAGGATCCGAACCTGCTGCTTTGTGATTACAAGACCTTTTAACATACCACTAGGTGAGCCGGACTTACTTAAAGTATGAAGCATTGCAAACAATACTACCATTAAAAGAAATAGTTCGATCGTAATAATTCACGAAAACTAACGAAGAACATCCCGGAAATGAATCAGCCTCAGGCCAATAATGCCAGACTATATAATTTGTCAGCTCCTTGAACACAGGCCATGTTTGTTGACGGTAAAGGCAAATTAAAGGAATAAAAGGAGCAATCCGGCGAGCGTTCAGTGTACTAAAACGTATGCAACCGGTCTATGAAACATTCACAGTGTCATAAACCACGATGTTCACGTATACCTATGTACAGAATAAGGTGCTCATGAGCAGCAGTGTATGGTCCTAAAACAACTAATCGACAATTTGCATACAGAACGCACGTCTGTTGTGTTGCCGCATATTCAGTAGCGTAAAATTGTAAACTCGATCAAAAATGACTAATATTAGCATGCATAGCAATAAAACTTAGTCTGTTAAACAGCTGAAATAAATTTATTCCCACTCCTTTGAATGGCGATTAACAGCTATATGGAAACCTTTGCTTCACAGGAAAGGACTGTCGTTGTATACCGGTATACCGATATATTGCGGTACTTAGTAAAGTTCATAGTGCACTGTAAAACAAACTGTGCTTATATTCTATGTTGACTCCATTTTTACGTCTAAAGTCAAGATTCGCGTAAAGATCGAAAGCGGTTGTCATAAAACGACTGGGTATGATGTCTGAGTTTGAATTCATGTCAGAGGAGATATTTCTTAAACGATTCTAAAATCTCGGCGTATTCGATATTACTCCTTGCAAGGAAATTTTTTTTATTTTTTTTGCTTCCTATTTCTTTGTAAAACCCCTAATTACAGTATGATCATATATGACAGTATATTGTGGCACGTATTGCGATACCGTCTTTCTCTTTATATATCGTGTCGAGGCTTTCATATTCATAAAATGTTACACTGAGCAATGCGACGGCACGCTTGTTGGTGTAAAAGGAAGTTCTGTATTTCCCCGCAGCCTTGACATGGGTATAACTTCCATTTGACAATGCACCTTAATCGCATACCAAATTGTTATCCGTAAAATAAAATGAATATTCCTGAAAACAATAACATGTAAGCCAGACAAATGATACCAATTTACCGGGGACTTTATGAGGAAAAGTGTAACTCGGGCTTTTGGGTATAAAATGATGATCATGGTATTTTCTCAAACGTATTTGCTGGGTTATCTTAATATCCTTAATATCAAACTTTTGACAGAACAGTTCAAAGAAATAAAGTATCCAATCAAAACTTTAAATGGGAATGATATACAATGTTTATAACTTCGGGAATACATTCATTTCACAATTCAGACATGTTGATCAAAATTCCGATTTCAAAACTTAAAGTAAATCCTAATATTCCTACATGTCGTAAAATGTCCTAGGTGTACAAGTAGATATAGTTTTGGTGCAGATTCAACTTTGTTGAATGAATTATAATGATTTTGATATAACTATTTTAAATTTAGTTTTTGTATGATTATACTTGAGACGACGAAACTAAATTAAGTTCTAGTCAATCAGTAAAGAGCTATGTTTTAAGTTTATCGTCCGTGCTTACGTATTTCAGGCATAGGGTCACGCTGGCAGACATACCATCACCCGGGTAGACATACCACAAACCAGCTAGAGGCTTACCTGAATAGCCCTTGCGATCAGACCGGGATGAACTTCAGTATAGTTTAAATCTTTTATATACATACTGTAATAATTGGGGCCTAGAAGTTAATGCTGATGAGACAAAGATAATGGTATTTAGAAATAGAGGTCCGTACGTGACGAAGAAATTTGGAATTACAATGGTGTCGCCATAGACGAATTAGATGATTTTAACTACTTAGGAACCGTCTTCAATTATACGGGATCCTTTCTAAAAAAATCAGGAATATACTGTTGGAAAAGCTTTAAAAGCGTTAAATGTCTTATTATATAACAGTAGGCAGGTTCAGATAAAGCCTAAAATTTTGTGTCAATTGTTTGATTCTTTTGTAGGATCTATTTGGTCATACAGTTCTGAAATTTGGGGATTTAGTACGTTACATAATATTGAGAGAATATATTTGAATTTTTAAAAAGAGTGCTGGGTTTAAGATTAAATACTAATTCAAATGGTGTATATGGTGAGCTTGGAAGATACTCACTGTATATAAATAAATATTCACGTATGATAAAATATTGGTGGAAAGTAGCCAACAGTGATAATATTTTAATCAAGGCACAATATCAGCAGGATGTGAAGGGTTGTGATAACGGATATAAGAATTGGGTTGCAAGTGTTAAACATCTTTTGGAAACTTATTGATTTGCTTATGTTTTTAATAGTGTGCAAGATTTAGATATTAAATATCAGAATATTTTTAAACAAAGAGTAATTAACAATTTTATACAACAGTGGCATGTTTCTATTGAAAGAAGCTCAGTTTTACTTCATTACAATTTGTTTAAAAACAATTTTGAATATGAATCGTATCTAAGTATTTTGCCATACTCGTACAGATGTTTATTTTCCAGAATTAGTTATCCTCGCTTTCCTGAGAATTCAGACAGGCAGATTTGCTCAAAATAGTTTAGCTCGTAACGAACGATTTTATCTCAATTGTGATTCTGGCGACGTGACAATGAAGGTGAATATCATTTTATTTGTATATGTAGATGTTTTCATGAATATTGGTAAATGTTCTATATAAGTATTTACACAAAAATATGTAAAAAAAATACTTCTTTCGAAGACCATCAATGTTTAAATTTTTGGGACTTCTGAAATCAACTGATAAAAATACTTTGTTAAATATATGTAAATATATTAAAGAAGCTTTTAGCAAGAGGAAAAATAACCAAATGATTAATTAGGGTGTTCATCCCCACTTCACTTCTTAATTTTGTTACGTGATTTTGTATCGACGAAATCTGTAATGATGATATTTTATTGAAGATGATGTACTATGTACAAATCTAAATCAAAATATGTTCTGTTCTGTTCTGATGCTAACTGTCATATTATATGGACTCGGTCTAAATTAACATAAGGAAATTAGTTCAACTAGATTATTTTGATTAAGATAAGCATCTAGCAGAATATTTTAAACCCTTTCTAAAACATGATAATGCTAATTCGCATATCTACACGATCAACATAACTGCACTCTATCATTCTTACTGGATTAAAAACCGACAAAACCATGGTTTACAAAGATAAATTATAAACACACAACAAAAATACAGCTCAGTGGTTGGTTTGCCAGATTTGAATTTCACAACATCAGTTAACACTCTTAAATATAAAACTTAGTCCCCAGTATACATGACTGCCGCGCATTTATAGGAATAACTTCACTAAAAATAATCAGTTATTGACATCTGATTTAATATCGATCAATTATGCATGTATCTGTTTACAACAAACAGACTGGCATTTTCTTATTAAGGCTGACACCACGATTGGGTTTGCTACATGTTCTATATAAGTATTTACACAAATGGCATTTTCATTGACATCGAAACTAACCCTCGTTAGTTCGAACTAATCAAGGGAAATAATTCTTTACATTCCAAACACGGGATCATCCGCCTACCTTTTGAGCCATTCAAGGTCAAACAAAATACATGTATGTATGAATTTAGGGCAGATGTCCACTATTTCAAAAAAAAAAATCCTCTCTTAACTTTTAAGATTGTCACATATTAAGGCATCTGAAAATGGAATTTTGTTACTATTTTGTGATATATAGGATTTAATCCCATATTGCATGTCTTTCAACCACAAATTTCCATAATTCAGCATTAAATAGGGAAACTATTTTCTGTGTAATGACATCCGGATGCAGGGTAATAATGGGCAAGTAACTTTGGTCAATCTCTAAACCTAATTCCGCCATACCTTCAAACATATTCACTATCTACATACTTTTAGCGTCATTGCATAAATTCCTTCAATCGGGCCACCAAGAAGCGTATTACAATACTGAGCATGAATTGTAACGAAAAATCGTTGTATTTAATTCCGTTATTATTATAGTATACATCCTGAGCAATTATACATTATCATGAATACCAATGAGTATAAGGAAGGAAACTATTCATTGCTCAATGACTTAAAATTTGATAAACTACAATGTATAGTACTGAAATTGAGCCAGGCTGCTGTTTCTAAGTAACATAACACGATGATGTAAGGTGCCATTTCACTGGCTGATTTTGCAAAGTGTGAATATTATAGAGATTAATAAAGATGCTTATTAGTTATTCATGCGAGCATGTCAAAGTCTAATTCACAGTAGTTTAAACATATCTTATTCAGTTCGTATTTACAGTAATAACAGTACAATATGGATTGGCAAACAAGCAATATTATTGCTGATAGTAATTCCTCTCCAGGAATGTTCAGCTATGAGAAAGAAATTCAGTGTATGATTCGTACGGTGTGCTGATTAATATATAATGATATTAAGCCTTTGGTAAATATTATAATTCAAATTATGATAAGTATATATGATCTTTGTATCGAGATATCCAAAGATGAAATAATATATACCTTGCCTAATTCACCTAAATCCAACACTGACATATGTTGCCTGATCCCGTTCATTGTCTCATGAAGTAAGCCATAGAAATTAAGTAATCTTGACCACACATGTTTTTTTTTAACCAACATAATTTTTGGATGAGTTTTATTACGAAAAATCCCTTTCTTCAAACTGATGATGTCCGGTCGGGTCGTCGTCAGCGTCCCGTCAGACTGACTTATACCTTCTATGTTCTTTATTGGATTGATTCAATATTTAGACAGTTGGTTAAAAGAATGCAGTCGACCTTGTGACCTTGACCTTTCACCTACTTTTGTTGAGAAAAGCGGCAAATAGACAGCTTTACCTTTTGGTTAATTTGGTATTACTTTTATGTGCTTCATTTGATTGCTTCAATGTTTGGACAGTTGTTCAAAGTCGTTTCAGCGTGGTTTATTTATATATATATATTTTCTTTTATTGCTTACGGACAGATTCTTCTTAAATTTTGCACACAAGTATCTCTTAGACTTAATTCAGTTATTTTGTCAAGCAAAATATTTTAAAGTAATGCCTCACATGTGATACTTAAATACATGTAGTGCAGTTCCTATTTCAGAACGAATAGTACCCTTGATATTGGTACTTAAGCTTGACCGGAGGTCACTTTCAATGACGAAATATTTTCGCGAACTCTGAATGATTTAAAGCAGAAATATAACTGATTTTAAAACTCTGTGTAAATGCATTTTGAATATTAAATCAAGGAAACAATCGCCATCATTCATACGAGTATGTGTTCTTAAAATCTGTAACAAAAGAAAACACGACTACATGCCATTTCCTGATAGAAAGTATAATACTGTCGGAAAAAATATCAAAGGTTTATTCTTTTAAGTATAAGTCTTACGGAGAAAACAACAATTAAGCGAATGGTTGTTGCTCGACAAAACATCTTGATTTCTAATATACATGCGTAAAATGTATATATTGATCTATTATCATCATTATGATGTTTTAATACGTTTTCCTTGACATTCAGAAGCTATTACATATATTGATACCAAGTCTTTCTAGATTTAATCAATGCATGAACTATATGTAGTCGTATCGTTTAAGGTAAGTCCCTGTAATGTTTCCGGTATGTCTTTGACCACTTAACCTCTACCGTTTGCTAATGAAACATTAGGAAACCATGGCCATCTCCGTGAAAGGCCATGCGGTCTGAAATGTAGTCCCATTACAATGACTTTACCTAAATATGTTTACAGGGTTCAAAGAATTTTAAAGTTCTATATTTTAGATAAACTATTGAATTTGCAGACAGAAGTGCTCACGTTTAGGAAAATAGGTAAGTCTATTTTTGGACAAGTATTGTGGCAGGATTATAAAAGAAAGTACAAGACATATGTTATATTTACATAATTATCTGTCGAGATAGGTTGATTTTGGCGTCATTACGTCATTATATAACTAGAACCTTCAACTGAGACAAATGATATTCACCATTTTAAACATATTTTCTTTCATCTCTAACCGCCATCAGCAACTAACAATAATTAAAAGGCATTTTTATTTAGTTTTTGATTATTTGATTATCTCTCTGCGCCAGTCTTCAGGCAAGTGAAATTTTTTAAGGATGTCATATTAAAATCATTTAACATTCATATCATTTTATAGTCCCTGTGGAAAGAATGAAACAAATCAATTACAAATTAATTCCAGATAACCTAGTGAGTGCCAGTGGCTCCCCTGCTCTGGAATTATCGAGTTTATAAAGAATAATATAAAGGTTATGCAATTATCCGGTACAAAGTAAATATATAACTATTTACTGTTTCGCAAAAGGGCAACACACTTATTCAAGTATATTCAATAAATATAGAATATCATAAACAACGATTACCAAATTTCAAAGCCAAAAATGTTGCCGAACATTGTATCACATGCTATAATTTCTGCACCTCTTTTGGTTGATTACAATTAGATGTACAAAGCGTTGTAATTGTCAAAGATTATATATTTTAAGCGTTTCTAGCGTTTCATAATAAAGCAAATGAACATCTGAAAGCTTCACTACTTCAATATAAAGTTCCTTATCAGTCTGTAACAATCCAAACTTATAATTGGCAGTGTCAGCTGAGTCTATGTTCACAATAGAACGTGGAGGAAAGCTTCGAAACCAAGAGCTAAATTTATAAAAGTATCCTCCAAATCATTTCCTTGTTCATGTACTTGTAAACGCTAAGATATTGTTCCTTACATATGCAAATTACAGCGAGTAGTAAACTAGTACATGCACTCATATATATTTGTGTCAGAGGTTTTTTCGATACAGAAGGGCCAACAAGGTGGTACCATTGGTGTGAAAGAAGAATTTTGAAATGTTCTGTATACTATCAGATAAAATAAATATTAGCTGTCTCATTTTCAAGGGAACAACTACGACTGTGCGTCATGAAGTGTCACGTGTGCAAATAAATAAAAACTATTAATCTGCCCACCTGATTCACACTTAAATTATTTTGAAATTGTCCATAGTGACATAGTGTTAAAGGATCAAATTCATTTTAGCAATGTGGTAGAGAACTTTAAGGTAATCATTTGTGCCAAATTAAATTAAAATCTGACCATCAGTTACAAAGATTTTTTTTCATATATAAACAGTATAATTATTAGGAAACTTGCCAACCATCTGCTGCTCCAATTTTTTAAGGAATAAACTTAAAGTAAGAAATTATGGTAGAAGGCTACGAGGTAACAATTTGTGCAAATTGAAATTTAATTCTGACCATTGTTTCAGAGGGGAAGAAATGTAAGGGATAACTTTTAGCAATGTCAGTAGATGGCTATGAGGTGACCGTCTGTAACAGAGGAAGTTGAATTATTCTGGCTCTTTGTTTCAGGGAACAGGATTTTAGAATTTTTCAAATGGGCATCCTACACATAGTTTCAAAAGATATATCTAAAGCAAATTGTTGCTATCAGAAGATGGGACACAAGGTGACCAGAATAGCTTACCTTGAGCTTAATGTGAGCTTGATGTGCTATGTTGAGCTAAGTAAGGTCATGTTAAGGACACATCGTTTTAAGTCATTGATTCATATTCCAAAAATGGAATGTAAAAAAAAAGAAAATTGGATTGGAAACAAACTGATGTGCTTACACTTTTGAAAGGATGACAGACAATCTATCTGGAATGAAAGTCTCTCAAATTTCTCCTCAATAAACAAATCTATAAGGTGCCAGGTCTGTCTAACGACACATGCACATGGTTATATTTACCCAATAACTCAAGAATTCAGGGACAAATTCTAAAATGAAGGGGGATACATGAAATAGCACAGTACCGATAACTCACAATAGGGTGGAAAAATGCAGCCGGGAAGCTCAGTCAGTAGAGCATTCACCATGTAAGCAAGAGGCCCCGGGTTCGAGTCACGGTCAGGCTGTACATCGTTCTCGCCCTGTGACATTATAATTGTGTAAATAAAAAATGTATTGCAATAAAGCATTAAAATGTATTTCATTACAGAAATTGTTGACAGTTTCCCATCATATTTTAAAATCCATGCATATTTTCACAAACTTCATCAAATACTTTTTCCTCTGCCTAGAAATACTGTAACCACCATGTTTGAAAAAATAACTACTAACCATTACAGCAATGTTTAAGTCCGAACCTTTCCGAAATGTATTTTCATTTCTTGGATCTAATCAATTACCTAAAAAAAGGATATTTATATAATTTTTTCATAAAACTCTATCTTATGTTTTAATTAAAAAAAATAAGTTGTAGATTGCAATTTTGTCATATGCCTCACTTCAAATCTCGTTTCAGAATATGAAAAATCTCGATTCTCATAATGGTTTTGCGCTACTTCCATTTTAAAACAATAACTTGTAAATTGATAGAGTATGTTTTTATGTTGAAACTGACATTTTGATGGTGTTAATAAAAATAATCTCTAATCATGATAAAAATAGAATGGGATACGAAAGGATGAATTCCGGATTGCTACATATTTTTTCTTCATTTCAAGCATTGAATACAATTCATTTCTGATTTTTCCCCATTATCCCTTTATTTTATCTAAGGCATGCTACCTCAATTCTAGGCAAAATAAATCAATGTATTTTTACGAAAAAATGCCATAATTGCAACCGAAAGGATTTTTAAACCTCCAGATCCGGTTCCATTGACAACCCACGAACCAAATATAGTATGCCTGGCGGTGATCCGCCGTGCAATCAAAGCTATTGACTTGAAACTTAATATATAAATAGATGATGAATTGAAAGTGCAGTGGCCAACAACCGTTGCCCTTATATAGACCAATTATTGAATTATCTCCCTGTATTAAACTTTGCAATGTAATTTCTGTCCAGAGAATATTGGAAAATATAAAAGATATTAATTTGAATAGATGACAGCTAAGAAAAGTGCAATAACCAAGAACAATAACTCTACTATGTACATTTTTTGTCTCCCTTTATTTTTTATAACTCTTTTTATAACTTTTCTTATAACTTGTTCAATTGTTTCGTATCATTTCCTTTTATTTAAAGCAAATCTTTTCCAGAATTTTACTAAATTAATCGAGGTGTTTGAAACTTAAAATATTGTAAGACAGTGAGTGTGTGTGTTTACGAAACAGGATTTCGTTTTTTTTCGGCGTAGCTGTATAATTTCGATTTCAACTCGCATCTTAAACCAATCAAATGTACGCTAACAGCGGTAAATAATTCTAAGCTGAATAAAATGACTCCTGTTATTGGTTAACGCATCGTTATGGACTATAAAATTATTGTAAATAAGGGGTGCAGCTTGTATATATCATTCAGCTTGGTGTTATTACTTTTCTTTTTTATGTAAACATGAAAGTGATTTCAGTAAGTTAAATACAATCCTTTTCCATCAATTGAGGAATGCTACTTTGTGAAAATGATTTAAAACAACAAAAAAGAATCCACCGTGTTATGACATGAAACCCCTTAATTACTATGTATATTGAATTCTTCCAGCCTGCCGAGATGCTCTCATTGAAAATTAATTCGCCAAAACCAAAACAACTAATAACGCTTTTATATCATAATTGTCATATGCAATAATGATATGAACAAATATCAAACAAGCCTATTTACAGATATAATTTTTTGTATTACCGTCTATAAATAAGTATATTTCATAGAAAAAATACTGAACTATTTCTAGAGCGTACTAAATTGTGCGTCGGTCTTTCGCGCGCTTTTCCTGGGAATGTTCTAGAAGACTTGAAATCTCGTTTTTCTTTCATCCTACGCCGAATATCTTTTTTAAAGATATTTCTTGTTTTTAATTACCTTCCTCTATTTTTTTCTATATATTTGACATCAAATATAAAATAATAAATGCAGTTATACTGTTATCAACGGTAAGTGATGATCAGTGGGGAAATTGGATTAAAGTTTTAATTAATATTATTAAGAATAGAATAAAAAGTCCCAAAAATATCAGTTTACGTTATCGATTGTTCATGTCAATTATTATACCCCCAGATACGACGTTTACAGGGGATACGTAGAGTCTCGTCCATTGGTTTGTCAGTTGACACGTCTTGATCAGCTGGATTTTAAATAAGTGAAGGTTCTTTGTTATATTTCTTAATATATTTTGTCGCACTAATTCCCAGCTACCTGTGGTGTGATTTTTATATAACTTAATAAGTCAATTTGCGTATATCGTTGGCACTTCATGGCTGGCTTGATTTAAAATGAGTTATGACCCCTTGTAATGTGAATTAAATATAATTTGCCCCACTATTTCTTGGCTACCAATGGTCTGCTTTTGTTTTAACTTCCCAATATTAATATGTACCAAT
The DNA here is from genome assembly GCA_021229015.1 of Solen grandis. Taxonomy (NCBI): domain Eukaryota; kingdom Metazoa; phylum Mollusca; class Bivalvia; order Adapedonta; family Solenidae; genus Solen; species Solen grandis. Next base: position 19,835,975 of record CM037782.1, read on the forward strand.
TCTATTATCATTGACATGCCATGACCTGCTTGATTTTTGTATGAGTTGTGGCCCTTTGTTATATTATTGAAGATATATTGTCCATACTTATATTTAGCTATCATTAGTCCGATTTTCATTTAACTTCACTATAACTTTAAATACCAAGCATACTTGCTCATAACGTAGGCATTTCAAGCTAGCCTCAGTCTTTATTGAGTTTCTTGTCCAAAAGAGGGTAATGTGCTGTTCAGAGAACTCACGTTTCTTTTGTCTTTTATATAATTACACGTAGAGGAATGGAAATATGTTGACCTGTTGATATTTAAAGATCGACTTTGATCTCTCTTCTTCTTAAATAAACCGGCGCAATACCTCAGTTGTAGAGTGTCCGCTTTGCGTTCAGGAGGTATGGTGTTCGAATCCCTGATGGGGCATTTCCTCCGCGTCAAACCGAAGACGTATAAAATTGGCACCAGATGCACCATTGCCTGGCACTCGGCAAAATGGTGTTATTTGGGAACTCGGAGTTCTCAATACTGGCTCTACCAAGGAACTTTTTTGCCGTGTATCGATGCCACCGGTATATACCGGGAACGTAAAAGAACCAAGGGATCTATTCTCAAAATAAGCAAGGGTATCACACCTGGAATTCATTCTATCAAACCACTGGTCTCTTCAGCAAAAAACAGGACCCACACGTGGGTAATCCTTGACTGCAAAGTCTAAAGTATGGCCATAATAATCAGAAAAGGATTGCAAGCCATTACAATAAGAGAATGATGATAAGAAACTTTCTTCCAATTCATTCTAAACATTATTTTTGCTTATACGTATTTTGTACAGACAAAAACAACACTTAAGATATGTTAACTTCTGTACCCAAGATTGGATGGATGCATAAATTTCAATTTTACGTTTTCTTTTAAAGTCTTGTTTCAACTGTATAAATTGAAAGTGGTGATCCGTCCTTTGAGATAAATGTCTATGCCGTAAATTTGTCACATTACCGAATATATTATATAAAGCTCACGCTAATCTTCAGAAGCTGAATGGCCATATAACAGAGAGAGCCAAAAGCACATGTGAACAACAACACTATGCTGACTGGTATTGCTAAAATTAAACAATCGTCTTCAATTTCCCGCAGGGACTGTAGAATGACATAATTATAGAACGCTTCAGTAGCTTTAACATTTTATCTAGCCAAAGGACTTGCGCAGAGACATAATTTTAAAAATTCAAGAACGCTTTGGAATTATTGTTAGTTGCAGTTGGCGGCTAGAGATAAAAGCACATGTATCTTTAAAACGGAGATTCAGCCAGTCTGGTTTTATTATCCAATTAAACAATCTTAGCATTGTTACTCATGTGAAATGTGTACCCTGTAGATACATTAAACTGTTTTAACGAACTTGCCACTTCTTTTTGACATTCATTTTGAATATTTGAAATATTGTTAAAAAGGTTATTCTGTGTAGCGCTGTTTATTTTTTACCACATGCTCTTTGTGCATATTCGGTTATATAAAATACTGAGCATACGAGTATGAACGAATCTTCCAATTAATTCCGAAAATCCCCCCAAAACACTAAGGGTAATGTCTTGTAACAGATTGCTCAGACTAAAACATTTACGACTTCCATGAGGTTTCATGTAAATTTAATGTTACCGCTTAAATAAAATTAGAACAAGCTTCAAAAAGGAAATTAATAAAAATCTTACTTTCATAATTCGGATATGATATGTATATTTCGTCTAGAGAATATTTCATGTTTTTCATAATGATATGAATAAGGTTAAAAACATATTTTTTTATATATATATTTTGGTCGATATTATTTTTTTCAAAACTAGAACATATATAAACATAATAATTTTCCCCAGGGATTTGTTCCTTATCTTTACAGCCACTTATCCTCGGAATGTTACTACTACAGCCCTTCAAAAGCATTACTGGAGAATTATACAATCAATCATTCGTTGTCAACAATATCTATCACGCAATGGAGTCTAAATTATCAATATGAACACAAACGGATTGTACAAAATATCCATAGCACTATTTTAGCTTTAGCACATGTATTTGTATGACAAGATAGCACCACTGAGCAGCCTCATCTTTCATTTCATTATCGGTTTTCTAAGCTAATACGGGCTTAACAATTTGACTGTGTCATAGAGCATTCACCTCCAAAATGAAACGTAAACCTACGTAACGTGAATCAATGAGCACTTCCTGAACACCTAATCTATATGCTAATGAAAATTCCACATATTGTTCAATGGGAAATAAACAGATTTTTCCAAAGTCACTGATTAGTCAGTTTAAATCAGCGAAATATACCGAGTATTGCCGATCCTCTGGCGAAATGATCTAATTTGCGCTACTGAAGAGTGAACATTATTTGAACAATAATTTCTTATCAAATCAATGGCTAGTGCATAGATCTTTTGAATTTTCATGATAGAGAGTTAAAGTCACTTTTTTACAACATTTAACAAAAGTCACCAATGGTGATGTTTTTGGGTTAGGTATATAGTAATCAGATCAAATGTTTACAATTAGGATCTTTAAACATATATTGGAACTATATTGTAAAAACAAATTGACATATCGCAATTTTTTTATAGACCTTATGTTATTCAGTATTTTATGACACGATTTTACAGGGTCAGGATTATCATCTAATAGGGGACAGTTTCATAGGTCGTCATCTGACAGGCACGCCCAGTCATCACAGAGTCGCTGTAGAATTTGAATTTAGTTCAACTGTTCATTAGACTATTTAATGAAAAATGATGATATGATGATGATGATGATGATGATGATAATTAATGTAAATGATTTATCATACAACTGGTGGGTTTAGGTATTATGGTTTTCTAAATCAATTAAACCAAATTATTAAAACAAATCTGAATAATCTAAAAAAAAAATGTGTTAATTTAAATTTCAAAAATTCAAATTTGTTCGATGGAAATGAATCTTAGAACCCGTAATCAATATACACTAGAAATGGATTACCACTTCTGTAATACTAATATTACTTTAAAAAGTCCGTATTACGGGTAGTTTTCGGGTAGTTTTCATATGTTTGATTGGAATAAATAATATCAAAAACGTCAGCAGAAAAAGAAGATGTTAATTTCATGAACAACTGTATATCTCGGCGGAGTTTCATCATGTAAGTATAAAATAAAGCATCACTAATACAATATCAGCCCAATCCCTGACCTCGTCATACCAAAGCCATAAAAATGGTACTAAGACCTTGAGAAATGCCTAATTTACAGGAAAGATTCTAGAAAAATTGCAAATTGTGGCTGTCTCGTTCTATATTTAGCTCAAAAAATGTCAGCATAAAATTAACATACAAGTTGTTTTTTTTCTCAGAAGTTTGTGGATATTTTTCCTATCTCCTCTACTACCGTGTATCAAGATTTTTTCAGTCTATAGCAAAAGTCCATGTGTTTCTAAAACACCCCATGTACACTGATACATCCGTGTTTTTACTGAACAGTAGGTTTCAGAACAAGCTCCGTCCATTTTTCTCACTATTTTGTCCTGTCTGAACAACTAAGGCTTCCGGGTGAATATTTCATTTTGTGGGCTTAATTAAACATTAAGAGGTTAATCAAACATCATTTGAGGCTTTGCTAATTAGAAATTTTGAAAAATATATTTTTCCCAGCTAAAACGCACTGGGGTTTTAAGACTGATGGCCCGGTGTCAGGATAATGTGACTGGGTGTGGTATTATACATGTACTACCTGTGTACGGCGTGATAGTGTGACTATATTGCTATACATGAGAAAAAAAAACTATATTTTTTATCCTTTTTTTTTTTTTTTTTTTTCAATATGTGCTATTTTAAAGTATAAGAACGTATCCCCATGGTCTTCTATATGCCATGTGGAAATTCCTGATTTATTCACCCATATATAAAGTCATTTAGTTCTTTCTGTTTTACAAAACTTTAAGTGTATCCTGCATCAGTTGCCTGCACCCAAGTTCCAATAATAACGTCTGAATCCTTATGATAATGGTTATGGTTATGTGTAAACCTTCCAACAAATATTGATGCAGAGATAATATTTATATTTTGATAGATCTACAATTTTGGCTATTCAAAAAGGAAAACAAATGGCATTAGTCCATTATAGCTGATGTGTTACCAGCCACACTGGAAGAGATCATAATATAGCTTTTCGCAGTGCAAAACAGTCTAAAGATTCCAACGTAACTGCTGTTTTGGCTAATCTCAAAGCTTTGTAGTGATGTTAGCATAAAAACTATATAACCGCCAAACTATTCAGATGAATGTCAAATTATTTCCGTTCCTCAAGTATCAGACGATCGCATGTCTTAATATGTTGTCTTCTTACATTAATTTGTAATTATATGGACAATTGCATATATAAGACTTAACCGTATGTCCGTATTGGTAATTTATATTATCGTAATGTGTTTCTTTATATGAAAATATAACCTTTTTATATTTTACATATTAATGCCATCCGCTTTGCATCAGTTCATTTTGTATGCCCCGCCATAAAATGGCGATGGGTATATCTATAAGAATTCGTGTCCTGGCAGTAACGTTGTTATGTATGGTCGTGTTTTGAAATTACTTGGCACAAGTGATCCTTTGGACAATACGATGCATTGCGAACAAGCTAGATAGCTAGTTTTGAAGGTCAAGGTCACAGTACACAGTTGACCTTAAAATATTGTCCCAATTGTAACTTCGCTATTTTTGTTGGTATTTTGGGGCGGGGACATTGGTACAAGCGATCCTAAGAACAAGACGATGTGTCACGAACAAAAACCAGATCGCTACATTAAATGTCAAGGTCACAGCACTCAGCTGACCTTAAAATCTTATCCCGGCTGTAACTTTGCTCTTGATTGATCGTTTTTCAAATAACTTGGCACAAGTAATCCTTAGGACAAGATAAGAACCAGATTGCTAGTCACAGCACTCAGTTGACACCAAAATCACGTCCCAGCTGAAACTTTGTTTTGTATGGTCGTGTTTTTAAATAATTTGGCAAAAGCGATCCCTAGAATAAGACATTGTGTCCCGAACAAAAACAAGGTTGCTAACTTAAATGTCAAGATCACATCACTTGGTTTAGGTCAGAGCACAGCGCCAATTTGATCTTAAAATAATCTTTTATATTTCAAGTTTCTCTTCATATTCACTGACAAAAATAACATCAAAGATGGCGGGGGCATCCGTGTCCTATAGGACACATAGTTAAGCTTTGTATACGTTGCAAGTTTTTTCCTTCCTCATATATATTAATGAACACGAAATAAAGCCAATCATTTGTTCAACTGTATATAATGCAATTTAGACTTTTCAGCAGTGCAGCATACAGTGTCGCTTGTGGGCGGTCCATTAAAAGAAAATATGAAAATTAATTATTATTAAGGTATGCACAAAGCCTATACTTTTTGGAGCATTTTTTCAATGGCAGCCGACGGCAAACATTAAAATGCATGCATAGGATGAAGTTATTATCTCTTTGCAATATTGAAATAAAAATATATATTTAACCCAACTATCGAAATTTAATTTTGTAATTCAACATTTAATTTGATATCATGGTAAGGATGCACTTATGTTGGATTCAAAATTCTATTAAAACCGTAGATTTAATGAAAACCTTGTATACATAGGAGACACGCAATTGACTTAAATTTACAAGAGGTTTAAAAGATTCTGTTAGGGGAGTTTATTTTAAAGCAATATCATTTTACTTCAATGATTTCCCTTAATGCGTGACATGCGTACACAATTGTGATTCACTAAAAGTAGTTGTCTGTTTGTTTGTTGGGTTTAACGTTCAACCGACAGCATTTCAGTCATTTGGTGACATTTATCTACATGAGACAGATATAGTGCTGTCACACTGCAATATCACGCCGTCGACATATGACATGATACCACACCCAGTCACATTGTCCTGACACTGGGCCAACCAGTCCTGGAACTACCCTTACATGTAGCCAACGGTAAACATCAGAGTGTATGCAACGCCAAGCAAGGGAGCTATAACAGTACCATTTTTACGACTTTGGTGTGTCGCGGACGGGGATTGAACCCACGACCTCCCGCTCCCGAGGGGGACGCTCTAACCATTCGGCCACCGGTGACGGTGACACGTAGCTGTCTGATCTCACGTATGATCTGTTTACACGGATGATGACGCAAAATTAGACTAAATGAATATTTGAACGATTTTCATTGGTAGAAAACGTCTAAGAGGTTACACACAATTCTTTGTAATTATAATACAGTCCGCTCTACTCGTTTACATACATGTATGACCAGAGACCTTTTAAACATAAATAGGAAACTCCAACAAAATCCAGCGGAAAAAAGTGTGATGGCACACATCAGATCATTAAATTTGGCAAAATGTGACCATATGACCATGAAATGAGCATTTTTCTCATGCAAGGAATTATTTTCAGTTAGTTTTATTTAAAATAATAATATGATTTAAATTCAATCAGTATGGTGGAAAAGCAATACAATATACACTTAATTTCATGAAGTGACTTTACTATCTTGCGTCAGTTTTTGTTTATTTCTGAACTATTTTAATAAATGAGGTATCGTTTTAATGGTTGTGTAATGTTTTATTTAAGATATATTTTACTTTCACATATCTTAAGTAGAATAGAAGACATTTGAAAATGTGACTTTGCGAGAATTGACAATATGCTTCATATTTGTATGAGATTTAGACTCGTTGCCAATCTTTGTTTAATAGATCTGACTTAAAGTTTATGTCCAGTAAAGTCCACACACACCGCCTCGTCATGGACCACTTAACCTCTACCAAGATAATCAAGGTACCCTGATAAAACATGAGGAAATCTTTGGTTATCTCCGTGAAAGGCCATGATGTCCGAAATGTAGCGGAACCATTACAGGGATTATATATTAAAGACGTTTATAGTGCGCTTTATTACAGTAATGTCTACTCAGCCGATTGCGATGGAGGGTACGCTTAATTTCACATTCTACATATCTTTAACCCCCACCATCGCTGAATATCTTCTTAAAGTATATTTCTGACCTTCTTAAATACTGTCAATTTACACTTACGTAGTTGCATTTATTTTATACGAAGCCCATCAAATCATGGAGGATTTACAATGTATCATTTTTTTTTATTGCCAACATTTTACACATTCTTTTTTAATCAGTTTTCCAACAAGTGTATAATCCATTGTTCAGCATAACATTTAAACATGATTATCTACCAAGTCCCAATATGGTCATGCATTCTGTTGTTTTGTTATATTTGATATATTTTATATTGTAACGTTCTGCTACCGAGCTATTATAATTTTCCTTGGGGACTGCCTGTCCTTTTGATTCGATATAATAAAATATATACAAAAATATTGCCTAACTGGCCTTAGAGGAAATATATGTACATAATGAACGGACAATGATTGGGTTACAAAAAGAATCATCATGGAACGCAACTAATATATATATAAAAGAGGGAAAGTGCTTCAAAAACTATAGTGTTGTGAGATCAAACTAAACAAGGTCTTTCTACAGCCCTAAGCTCCTTGAGGCTTGGCGCTGTGAGGACTGGCTTTCTGAGGCCTACGCGCTTTGAAGACGGGCTTCCTGAAGCTCTGTGCGCTGTGGAGACCGGCGCTATGAAGACCAGCTCTCTGAGGCCTACGCGCTTTGAAGGACATTACTGTGAAAACCAGCTCTTTGGGACTATACTATGGTCTCCCTAGCGTAACATTAAAGTATGTACACTAACACAATGATCAGACAATGATTTGAGTATGAAAGAATCACTATACAATCGTAATCAATTTATACAAACGGAGACTGATGTATGTATGAGATATGAACTCCAGAGATGCCACATTCAAGTAATTAAGTCTCTCTGCATCCTTAAGCTGTCTAAGGGTCAGGCGCTCTGACGGTTGGCTTCCTGAAGCCTACGCGCTGTGAGGCTTGGTGCTGTGAAGACCTGCGCTACAATGCCAACTGTCCTATTTACCCGGTGGTAAAAAAGGCTTTCAAACCCTAAGGTTTAAGCGGTCTCAACACTCCCATAGTCAATAAAGCGAGGCTTCCAAGACTCTGGAGGTTAGACCTGTCTTCTATGCACCCATAGACACAGAAGGAATACAATATGCAACCCGAGTCGCACGACGCCGACTTTGATTCCCAACCTCTCAATGAAGCGGGGCTCCCGAGAGAAGGAAAGGAAAACATTAGCTCTTAATAACCCAAAGTTCCACGGCTGTAACCCTCAACAGTCCCAACGAACGTTTACCCAGAGCTGTACCGGTGTTAGTTCCTTGGTGGATACAACAGTTCTCCCCGACTGCGACCAGAATATGGCTTATATACAAGACCGTGAGTAACATGACCCATAAGACTCCGCCTACTGCTTATCCCCTAGCGGATTCCCGAGAATACCCGATCTGATTACGGAATGTAACGAGTCACTATGGTAGCTGGTAGCATCCAATCAATCAGAAATAAAGATGCAAAACAGTCTACTTGTGGTTTATATAAACAATGATAGATAAAAACTCTTTTAAATAAATACGTACCCACAGATACACAAATAGTTCATTTTATTTTACGAAATTGAAAGTTGCAAGGGACCTAACTGTAGCTAATTCATTTATATGATCAAAGTACCGAAAGTACGAGGTGTCCTGGCTAATTGTGTCACAATATCATTGTATTGTTATTGTTATCCGATTTTTCTTAATCTGATTTTGTAGCTGTATTTGAACTGCGGGCGCTTTTAAATATGAATTCAATTCGGCATTAAACAAACAACGCTAATACATGTATATTTATCTTATTCTTCAAAATATTCTCTTATCTTTTCATAAGTTTTCTAGGAAAATTATGCAAACACTAGAAACTAGCTAAATTGAGACATTTACCATTTTAAAATTTTATTTTGGCAAAGTATTTTCTTCAGTCTTGCATACTGAAATGGATTACAAAGAGCAAGGTCGGGCAAATACGGATGCGTGGCAATATTCCGATTTCAAAGACTCGCGTACGACGGCCACCTTTTTATACAAACTACAGTGCAATAGTCTGAAATTCGACAAAGGCTAAACTGGTCGTTTTCTTTTGCTTTTTTTAATTGTGAAAACCTTACTTTTGTGAATTTGCATAAACGCATCTTCCTTTATGTGCAACAATTTGAATATCATGACCTATATAAAGGTGTATAAAGAGATTGGTAAACGTGACTTTTCTGACACTCATTGTATATTCTGCAATGTAAAGTCCTTCAGCTCTTTTAGTGACCAAAATTTTGTTTGGATTTTTCGCTTGAGCTGATAGTAATGACCCCATGTGTTTGTCATCAGCGACGACATGCGCGATCTAAAATTTGACGAATTGTTAAGGCAATATTTTGTCAGTTTTACTCGGATGAGTTTCTGGCCATCGCAAAGCGTATCGGGAATCCTCGTTTTTAATCTTGCTATAGAATTGTATGAACTGCTCCAACTGAAATGGAAAACGATCGAGCTACATGCCTGTTGTTAATTATTCATTAGTAACTACAATTTCTTTGAATTTTGCGATTTTTTTTGTGGATGGTGTAGTTTTTGGACGGCGTGCATGAGGCTCATCTGTGGTAGAAATTATACCATTTTAAACTTTAGTTCTAACAGAACTAAAAAAAAAATACCGGACTAATCGTCGACAAATTTTGCAGTGGCTATTATCTTTTTTTTTTATTTAAATGGAATATTAATTCAAAACATCATAACAAAATGGTCTTTGTTATCGTTGAAATATTTTTTTACGAAAGAAACTTATCGCATTGTAATGACACTTAATGGACGCTGTTCTTATCTGTGACACATGCAATATTCACATTTTGTTTCCCTTTGTGCTATGATGACGGTTTGATTTCCAAATCAAGTTTTAAAAAGTTTGTTTCTTAAGTTGATTCTAACATAATTATACTGTTAAATAAAATTATTTCAAAAGTATCTCTGCATCAAAGCACCAATATTTGATTCAAAGCTACTCACACACACCCAATCCACTTGTCATTAAACTGTGATCTTGGTCTATCAAGTAATTATTGGAATTATATAGTAAAAACAAGCCTTTATATTCTTAGAGCAAAATAGCCCATAACTCCGTGTCAATGAATGCTTTCATCTGCACTGAAGTAATTTTAAGCATTTGAAAGATCATGATTATAAGTTAATGATTTTCTAAAACGGAAGCTGCACATTAAATATGAAAATTAACCAAATTATGACATTGCGTAATAATATCTCTCCTAAAAGTTCATTGGCTCAACTTGTGTTTTTAGTCCGCCAATTAAAGCTTTGTTGAAGTTAGATAATAAAGCAGTTACCTAAACATTCTCATTTTTACACTGCGGTTAGAAAAAAAAAGCCTTTAAGATTTTAATTCTTGCCCTGGCTGTTCGTAGCCTAAGAAAGTTCAATAGGCTTTCTTTTCAGACTTGCAAATGAAGGAGACCTTTTAGTTGGCTTAATGTCCATTTCCAAATATGCAAGCTTTTTAGCCTTCTACCGCTTCATCTGATGTAACTTTAGGTGTGCCCACCGTCCGTCTGTTCGCCCGTCCGCAAAAGTTGGATCATGTGATAATTCAAAAAGTACTTGGAGTACTTTCATGAAACTTGAAACATGGATAGGTGGCAATATGAAGATTATGCACATCTTTTTATTTTGTTACTTTGATGAGAAAGGTAGATACTATGGTAATAAATGAACTTGAAATATTGCAAAAATGGTCATAAATTTTTGAAGCCCTTTAATATCCATTTTAAACATGCTACATGTTTTGAGATTCAAAACAGCAGTTCACGTGTAATGTCCATTTAAACTGACTTTTCATTGAAAATTTTCCAAAAGTCTAAGTTTCCGTACCTATTGATGCATTTGATTGTGACTTTACACTTACTTTTTTTGGTGATATTCTTAGTTGACACAATATTTTCCATAGATTTTCCCCCTGTTTACTTAGAAAATACAGTAAATTGTTTATTCTCTTGAATGTTTTTCGTCCAATTAAACTTGAAATTATATAGAACCTGTACAAATTTAGCCAAGTCTTACAGATAACACAGCATTGTGCATTTGTAATTCTGTTCTTTACATTGAAAAAATGTTTATCACTTTTTTACACAATTGTTTTTCCCTATCGAAAAAGAAGCTTCAAATAGTGGTTACATTCAGTTGGTTGAGCAGCCTATCCATGACCTTGGATCCGTTTTGGATATTGTCTTCACTAAATACCTGGTTGAAAATTTCACATAGCATGTTGCCCGTGTACTATTCCGACCATCACCTGATCTCTGTAAACAAAAATGTGTTGTACGTATACTTAATATTTCTTTGACACCAAACGCTATTGTGCGGGTGTCTACATGCGGTCGTGTATCATCATCGTTGCTTCTGCAGCTGATGATGATGATGAGATATCATAATGGAACCATAATTTCAGACTGCTGTGAAGGAAAGAAAGGTATCTCATTCCGTTTATCATACGGCACACGACTATCATTCATTTCATATTTCCTGCCCAATTGGTGATTCTGATATTTCATATGACATCAACTTCATTTTTCAATGCCAATGTAAAGGTGAAAAACTTTACCAAGAAAAATATCCATTTTAAAACTGAATATTGCTTATAATATTGCTTGGTTATCAGCTCTAAATATTGTTTGGTATTTCTTAATTGTCAACTCTACATATTGATTGGTTATCAACCCTACATATTGCTTGGTAATCAGCTGTACATATTGCCTGGTATTGCTTGGTTATCAGCTCAACATGTTGCTTAGTATTGCTTGGTTATCAGCTCATCATGTTGCTTAGTATTGCTTGGTTATCAGCTCTACATATTGCTTGGTTTTCAGCTCTACATATTGCTTGGTATTGCTTGGTTATCAGCTCAACATGTTGCTTAGTATTGTTCGGTTATCTACTTGGAACATTTAATCATAAGTTCCATAGAAACTGATGCACCAAAAACTTGCGAAATCTTATACTCAATTTCAAGGTAGCACTCTTGTTGCATGGTCAAAATCGGTGTTACTAGCTGTTATCACCTGAGCGGTGTTGATTCAATACAGGCCAGTGCATGAATTCATTTTAAACTGGTATATATATATATATATATATATATATATGTGTGTGTGTGTGTGTGTGTGTGTGTGTGTGTGTGTGTGTTTGTTCACTATGGTATGGGTCCGTGGGTTATTAGTATTTCGTGTTTCAGTTGTGAAGTGTTTTGGCTTTTTTTTTCTTTTTTTTTTTTTGTTGTTGTTGTTGTTTTTGTTAGCAATTAGGTACACATAAAGGCGACGCTTCCTTCTCCCCTGGTTAATGTCTGTGTCAATGTCAAGGTCAAATCATTTAGATCCTTTTATTTCTCGTTCCATATCTCTAATATTACTAAAACATATATTCTTTTAACTTGAGATTTCATTGCAACGTGGCCGACTTGTTGGACTTGCACTCGGAGGGTCACGGATGTTACGTCTGCTCGTCCTTCATAAAAGAAGGTCGGAAGCAAAGAAAATACTTAGAAGATTATCCTATACATGTATACCAACTATTTATCATCATAGCATAGACAAATATCCGTGTTGTAGATGCCAAAATCAATGAACAATGAACAGAGGTCTCATTCAGCACACAAATTCACCATGCGTAAGAATAGGATATGCAAAACTGCTTATGAATATAGACAATTGATATTAATGTCAAGAAACCGTGCAGACGATGATGATGACTGTGCTGCAGCAGTAAACTGCATGGATATCATCTATGAAACATGTTTTCTTGTTAACACCGCCCTTTAGGATACATATTTACAAATATGATGGATACGGTCTTATTGCTCACAAGTATTCGAAAATTGTGATGGTAGGTGAAACATCATCTTACAGAACTTAGAGACAAAATCCAAGCATTTTGGTTTGTCTCCGCCACACAAATAAGTACAATGTCACACACACACACACACACACACACACACACACACACACACACACTATTTTCATCATGCTTTGATTTCATCTTTTTGGTTCGCCGACATCTGTTTATTTTATGCGAACTTTGCATGAATTATCTTGTTAATATCTCATACACAATGCAACAGTGCTGATAATGACGTAATAGTAAACGCTACGTCGTTAAATTCTCAATATTGACTGGTGCTGGGTGTAGTACTTGGTCAAGCCACAGGTACCGGTATATCGTGGAACACACACACACAGGTTTGTCTATATCGCCAAGTGGGGTACATAACTGAGTGCAACAGTAAAGAGGTATCCCATTAATATAAGATGTTAGGGCCTAGAATTTCACATACCTTTATTACTTCATATCTAATTATTGCCCATCACTTGAAATGGCAAAAATGTATAAATTGTTGTTTTGAACTTTTCACAGACGTCCTGAGGTATACATATTAATGAAGGTATTTCCATATATGGACATCCCACACACTGGTCTGTACATGTATACATATGTATGCATATTAATTAGGTAAATAAAAATAGAGAGGTACATTCATTCATTTTTTACACTTCATTGCATAATATCTAGTGATACTGAACATTCAAATACAGCTGGCTTGTGATTGGTCGGTAGTTCTACGGAGTCTTCCTACACCAGTAATTAGCATGACTAAGTGTTGCAGCGACAAAAACTAGTGCGCAAAGTATGGAGAGATCCCATTTTGTTTGTATGGTGTTAACATCAATGAGGAGCCTGGACCATTTGAACAAGTAACTGGTGTTGTACGCAAAGCACGAGTCCCCTACCGTTGTTCCATTATCATAGCAACCAGAATATTGGTCCGAGGGAAAAAAACAAATTGATGTGCAGAATCTCCATACGCTCATCTATTCATATACCAAGTTTTATAACAATGTCTTAAACGGTTTTTTTAAGTTACCGCGGGATCCAGATGTCCGGACATCAGACAGAAGGAAGGACAGAAGGAGGGCCAACCTTTAGTCCCCTCCGTCGTAAACACCGGTAGGAGACCAATAACTGAAGTGTACCTGGATCTATACTAGTGAATTCCTCTGGTACAGTGCACGTTTGTTTGTGGGGCTTATCGTCCCACCGACAGTATTTCAGTCATTTGGAGACTAGGTCTACTTGAGACAGATATAGTGTTGCCATGTACCACACCCAGTCGCATTATCCTGACACCAGGCCAACCAGTCCTGGATCTACCCTTATATGCTTAGCGCCAAGCAAGGAAGATATACCGTACCATTTTTAACCACTTTGGTATTTCGAGGCTTAATAAACATCTAACTCCTTACTATAGTTTATATTTGATTTCAGCAATGCATATGCTTACAGTTTTATAGATGCACTGAAACAGGTGAATATTACTCACTGAAAAAGATGTTCATTATAAACATAAATTGGTGAGCATTAGTCACTGAAAAGTTGTCGCTGCGTTAGTATTTCAATCATATAGCGACGTCCAGCTAATTACAGGTGGAGGAAGACCCCGAGTACACAGAGGTACCCGGGTAGAACCACCGACCTACCGCAAGCCAGCTGGAAGGCTTCCTCACATGAAAAATCCGAAGTCCCTACCGGGATTCGAACCCACAGCGGTGAGGGGCTGAGAGATTTGTAGTCCACGACTGTAACCGCTCGGCCACGGCGGCCACTGAACAACTGAAGAAGGTGTTCATTATAAACTCAAATTGGTGAATATTGCTTGCTGGAAAATGTGTTCATTAATAAGGTGTGTATTCTAACTGGAAACATTATTCGGTCAAATGGGTGAGTACAAGTCACTAGAATTATTGATCATTACTTACTGAAATAAATGAGCATTAGTCATTCAATAAGTGGGCATTGCTTACTGAATAAGGTGAGACTTTGGGGAAGAAGTGCTCACATATCTTAAAAACTAATTCGGTACGAAGTACACACTCAGTAGGTTGGGGACTGTTCATACAATTGAAGGGAACAGTACACATTGAATAGGATGTGTACCTTTCATATAACTGGGTGAACTGTAGACACTGAATAGGCTGAGCTGAGTACTGTTTATATAATTGGGTTAACATTACACACTGAACAGGGTAAGTACTATTCATAAAACTGGGTGAACAGTACACACTGAACAGGGTGAGAACTGTTCATAAAACTTGGTGAACAGTACACACTGAATAGGATATGTACCGTTTTAATATTACTGGATGAACAGTACACACTGAATAGGGTGAATACTCTTTATAAAGCTGGTGAACAGTACACACTGAATAGATTGTGTACAGGTTATTAAATTTGGTGACAGTACACCCTGAATAGGGTGAGTACCGTTCATATATCTGGGTGAACAGTACACACTGAAAGGGTAAGACTTTGAAGAAGTGCTCACATATCTGAAAGAACTTAATCCCGTACGAGGTACACACTTAATAGGGCGGGTACTCTTATAAAATTGGGTAACAGTACACACTAATAGGTGAAATAATTTAAAAAGTGAACAATACTCACTAAATAAGGTGAGTACTATTCATGAAATAGGATTAACAGTACTCACTGAACAGTGAGTACTATTCATTAAATAGGATAAGCAGTACTCACTAAATAAGTTGAGTACTATTCATGAAATAGGATTAACAGTACTCACTGAACAGTGAGTACTATTCATGAAATAGGATAAGCAGTACTCACTAAATAAGTTGAGTACTATTCATGAAATAGGATTAACAGTACTCACTGAACAGTGAGTACTATTCATGAAATAGGATAAGCAGTACTCACTAAATAAGGTAATTAATATTCATTTTTGGGTGACCAAATAAGGTGAGTACTGTTCATGAAAATGAGTGAACATTACTCACAGGAATAACCTTTTAAGTTATCTTTAATTACATGAACAATTCCCATTAAAAACGGTGAGTAATGCTAACCTTATTTAATTTCTCACCTACTTCAGGTAGT
>CM037782.1:19852074-19888830 GCA_021229015.1 Solen grandis
GTGTACCCCGGTGTGGGTTTAAAAATTCGAAAGGCAATGGTTCTATGGCGAACCCAAAGATTTGAACCATTGACGTCAAATTTCAAATACTATAAAATCGCTTCAAGATGAATTAGAATGCTGATATTTGGACTGAATATTAGTCTCTAAGACTTCTTTCAATTCTGTGGGGGACAAATGTCATTTGACATCATATTACGGCTTTAAGGTCAAAAAGAATTTCTGATATCTACGCGTTAATTTTTATATATTGCAAAGGCCCCAGGAGCATGAAAAATTTACTGCATTTATTTAAGACAATGAATATTTCATTTCATTGATTTTCTCATGTCTTGACGTCATATGACATCAAATTTGACGTTTTCTACACAAGTTTGTACGCGGTCTACAGCCATTATTTCTGGACGGATTTTCATCAAAATTTCACAGAATGTGTATTTTTACTTTTCTGTTGTGTCCGTTTTCCTAATTCGAAAAGGTAAATTGCTTTATGGCTAATCCAAGATTAGAAGCATTGACGTCAATTTCAGTTATAAGTCTTCAAGTCTTCTTTACATTCTGAGAAGATGAACGTCTTTATGACGTCATGTGACCTTAAGGCCATTTTTTTAAAAAAAATTTAACGGTTTTAAGACCTGTATGCCTTATATTTTGGTTTGATTTGCATGAATTCTTACTGAAGGTGCAGCATTTGATCTATGGAACTATGTCACTTCCTTTTTTGGGAAAAATGTTAAGTTCAATCATTGCTTAAATCTTGAAATATCTAAAGCTAGACGAATTATGTGACAATCGAATTGTAAGCTTTTCAATAAATTTGTTTTGTTACATAGTTTTTAGAAATAGGCCAAGTTAAATGAAATTAATAAAAAAATGATTTTCATTTACTTTTGAGATACCCTCCAAGTTATCGGTTTATTTTTCAAGTTTATGGAAGTTATAGCCTACCAAAAAAATTTTTAACGGAAGGAATTTGATACCTTATACTTATTTCGCTTTTAGTGTTTGTCAAATGTAGCAGAAAGTCCTATCTTCGTATCAACGAATGAAATCTAGTTATTATTATTATTCTACTTTTTTCTTCCTTTTGGGGTTTCCCAAATTAAAACAGGTTGCCGATGAGTTACCAGCATGAATTTTTAATAGTACGCACAGTGACTTTAGCGCTTTTGATCGTCATAATTTTTTCTTCATGTGACGTCACATGAGTCAGGGCTGAAAAAAGCTACAAAAGCTTGTTCGAGCTCTACGCCGTCATGATTGGACCGATTTAACTTGATTTTTTCACAGAATGTATATATTATGTTTTTGTTGGCAGGATTATATACGTTTTGCAATTATTTGAAAAGTCAAGGATCTATGGCTGAACCAAGTTTCGAACTTTGGCCCAGAAAATGTATTGGAGTATTACGAAGAACTCAAAATAAGCTAGAAACATGAAATTTTGACAGAATATGTTGCTATTGATTTCTTTCAGTTCTGAGAAGATTGACGTCGTAGGGACGTAAAATGAGTCATGACGCGTTATCAAATTTTTTACCCAAAAATATAGGGTTTTTTTTTAGCACGGGAAAGACAAATTTTTTTGACCGATTTGCATAAAATTTTTTCTTTGAAGGTGCAAACATAGCCTCTTATTGTCATCAGTCACTTCCACTTCCGGAAAAAGCAAAGGTCAAGGTCACATGTCAATTATCGTTTTTTTCTTCGGCCTTAAATATCTCAAAAACGAAAATATTTTATCGAGACCACTATGCGTAAAATTTGTAGTGCTTTAAAATTTGCCTTTCAGACGATATATTTTTGAAGATGGGGGTTGAAATCAGTTGAGTTATTGCAGAAAAAAAAAAATGCTGCACCCTAAGCGCACTTAACTACTTTATATCTCGATAATTATTGCCCAAAGATATCATATAGACAAACTCCTGGCCAAGATTCAGAAGATTGGGCCAAAGCTGTGGCCTCTAAAGTGTTCACAATGTTTTTTCTAAGATTTGCCCTAGTAACCTATTTTTGACCCCGCATGACCCATTTAAATAAATATAATTTGTAGATCAATGCCGGCCGTTTTTTTGGTGTTTGAAATTTTAAAATTGACCTAATTCATTAATTTTATAAGGAAAAACAAAACGATATGAACATTTATCCCCGATTTTTGCAGTGTGCTCATGGTTTAACCGCCCGTATCTACAAAGTGTTTAAAGATACATACAATTATGAAGCAAATGAATTGTGGGAAATAAAAAGGCCTTTCTAACGGTACCTAGCTTTTAAAATTGGACGTAATTTAAGGAAGTTACATGAAAAATAAAGAATTCAGTAAACCGTTCTTTCATGCACTCCCGCAGAAAGTCCCGATCACTTGATTCCTTTTTTCGAAGAAACTATTTTTTTTTTTTTAAATAACATATAAAACATTTTTATTTTTTTTGCTTGATGTGATGCGGTTCTAATGATTTGCAGATTTTAATGATCGGACCATAAATTATAAAGTTATTTGTCGAAGGCAATAATAGACTGAACTCTTTTTACCGACTTTTGCCGTTTTCTTGAAAAATAACTTTCTATATCTCAAAACCCGAAATTTAGAAAATTTTGAAACTGAAACACGTGAAATGTTGGAAATTTAAAGGCCTTTCTAATGGAAACTAGCGTTTTAAAATTGGACATCGGACATCCTTAAGGAAGTTAGATAAGAAATAAGAAGTCATTTAAATCGTTCTTTCATGCATTTCTGCATTTAGTCCCTATCATTTGATTGTTTTTTTTCTAAGAAAACTATTAATTTTTGAAAATAACATAAAGAACAGTATTATTAGCGTGATGCAATGCGGTTCTAAGGGTATGCAGATTTTAATGATCGGGCCATTAATTATAAAGTTATTTGTCGAAGGGAAATAATAGACATGAACATGTTTTGCGATTTTTTCCCGGTTTTCTATGAAAAATAACTTTCTATATCTCAGACACGTAACAGAAAAGTTGAAACATGAACAAGTGAAATGTTGGAAATAAAAGGTCTTTCTTTTTTAAAATTGGACATCATATAAGGAAGTTAGATGAGAAATAAAATTACTTTATTTCCGTTCTTTCATGCACTTCTGCAATTAGTCCTAATCACTTGATTGCTTTTTCTAAGAAACAATTTTTTCTAAGCTCCCCCTGAGCACATGTGCTAAAGATGAGCTATAAGAATCGATGAATGTCCATTGTCCGTCCGTCTGTCCGTCAATCCGCCGTCCGTCCGTCGTCCACAATTAGTTTGTTTGCACTCTAGCATTTCATTTCTTAAGTAATCAACTTCAAAAATTTATAACAATGTTTATTACCATAAAGTCTTGGTCAAGTCCGATTATGGCTGATTCGGCTATTAGGTCAGGAGTTATGCCCTTTTAATATTTAAAAAAAGCTAGATTTCAATTGTCATTGTCACTTTGCACTCTAAAATCTTCATTTCTAAAGCAATCATCTTTAAACTTCATGACAATTTTTTATTATTATCCACTCCGGGCCCAAACTTTGATTATGGCTGATATTAACTTCTTGGGTCAGGGTTATCCCCTTTTAATATTAAAATATGCCAATTTTCCCTTGTTTGCACTCTGCATTTTCATTTCTTAAGCAATACTTAAAAATTTATGAAATTTTTTATTCCCATAAATCTCGGACAATTTCGATTTGGCGATATGGACCATAAGGTCATGAAATGCCCTTTAAATATTAAACAATGCCAATTTTTATTTTGTTTGCACGTGCTTTTCATTTCTTAAAAATCACTTCAAACTCTATGACAATGTTTATAGCCATATCTTTTGGCCAAGTTCGATTAGGGCTGATATATGTCAATAAGGTAATTTTATCCCCCTTTTTAAATAAAAAAAATGAAATTTTCCTTTTTTTGGGACTCTAGCATCTTCTTTTCTGAAATAATCATCTTCAATTTTTTGAACAAGTATATAGCCATTTTTTCTCCCAAGTTCGATAAGGGGCTGTCTGCCAATTAGGTCAGGGGTTATGCCCCTTTTAAATTTTTAAAATTTTGTGTTTTTTAAAGCCATATTTTTTTAGTCAAGTTTGACTTCAAATTTTGACAACGGCTTCTTTAGTTCGTGGAATTTTAAAATAATCATGGATTATGTTTCAGTACAATATCTATAATTTTAAAAATTTCTACAGGCAATGATAACATTTTTCTCGGGTGATAGCTTTAGGGCCACCTTGGCCTTCTTGTTAAAATATCAAAAGAACAATTTTTTTTATCATGATACGTGCAGTGTATTAAGTTATTTGTCGAATGGTAGTTTACTAAATTTTTTTGCCGATTTTTGCCTTTTTGGGGGGGGAAAAAACTTTATATATCGAAAAAAACAGATGGGTTTTAAACCTAAAGTAAGACATTTTTAAATTCAGAAGACCTTTCAACCATACCGGGGTTTTTAAAATCGGAATCATAGTTGCATGAAAGTAAAAATTTTCTGGAAAAAAAGAAAAAAAAATTCCTTGTGTCGCATTTTGACCCCAGTTGATATTTGTAGAAAAGGAATCTGTATCATTTTAACTGTTAAGGGACTGTGATACTTCATTCCCTTGCAGAACACGGAAAATTTAATATTATTGTAGTTATCTTAAAAATGGTTCTGGAAAAAATTGATTTTGAAATTATAAATGAAAACAAAGCCACATATTCCCTTTTGAATCCAATGACTTTAAAAAATTTTAAATTTTGTTTATGAATCACATTTTCCCCTGTTTTACATTTATGTTTCACTCTACGCTTCAATTCGGGGCGGATTTCCTTCAATTTTTAAAGATGGTGTATTCAGAAAATAAAATAAGTATGATCAGGTTTGATAGGTTTGAAGTAGAAAGCCCTTTCTTTGTCCCGGACAAAAAAATCTAATTATTTTTTTTTTTTTTTTTTTCTTCCTTACTAAACGCTTATTTTTTTATGTTGCAATATTAGGGCGATGAAATTTTTTTGGGTTATTAGTCTCGTGAGGAAATTTTATTTAAAAGTTTTCAGCACCCCTTTTACGCACATGACGTCCCAAACTAAAAATATTTAAAAAAGGTGTTCGCGCTCTCACCCCCTTTTGGTCGGGTTTTCTTCAAATTTTCGAGAGGTACATCTTGAAACAAGTGTGCATATCCTTTCAGCTAACCAAAATTTCCGAAAGACCCAATACGTCGAAAAAGATTCGAACAAGGACCAAAAATTTCTTTTGGGTTTAAAAAAACTTCTAGAGCCCAAATTTGGTCAGGAGTTTGCCCCTTTTTATGTTTAAATTTTGGTTTTAAGCCATATTTTTTTAGTCAAGTTTGACTTCAAATTTTTACAACAGGCTCTCTTTAGTTCGTGGAATTATAAATAATCTGATGGATTATTCTTCAGTAAAAACTATGCTAAATTTAAAACTTTACAGGCAAAGATAAAGTTTTTCTCAGTGGAGCTTTTGGGGCCCCCTTGGCCGTCTTGTTTTAAAATATATAAAGAGCAATTTTTTTTTATCATGATAATGCAGTGTATTAAGTTATTTGTCGAATGGTATAGTTGAAATTTTTTTGGCTTATTAGTCTCGGGGAAAAATTTTATTTCATGTTTTCAGCACCCTTTGACGTCACATGATCACAGCTAAAAAAAAGTGAAAAATGGGGTTCGCGCTTACAGCCGCCATTTATGTCGGATTTTCTTCAATTTTCAGAGATGGACATCTTTAAACTAAAAGTGCATATCCTTTCAGCTAACCTAAATTCCCTTTAGGGTGAGATAGAAAGTTGGAATTACACAGTTTTCAGTTCTGCAAAAATTTTTCATAATTTTTGGGCGTGACGTCTAGAGCATGAGTTTTGCAGTAAAGTATGCGCTTTTGGCAACGCATTTTCGCACCATGACGTCACCCGACGTCAAAACTAAAAATAGTGAAAAATGGTTTCGCGCTCTACAGCCGCCATTTATGATCAGATTTTTTTCAAAAATTTTTCAGATGGGACATCTTGAAATTAAGGTGTGAAAATTTTGTAGCTAACCCTTTAATTCCCAAAAAACCGAAGTTTGTGGCTGTGTAAAATTCGAACTGGACCTTTAAAACTAGAAATCAATTTTTCAGTCATTCCTGACGTCTTTTGACATCATGTTACGTCACAGACTAATACTTAGTTCTTATCATTTGCTTTAATTTCGGAATATAAGGTCAATTGTTCAGCATGAACATGAAATACTACCAGAGATGAGTCATTACATGAAACTTCTATCTCCTGCTTTTTGCATTAACACAGCTTGCAGAAAGTCCTATCATTCGTTTTCACGAATTACATCTAGTTATTATTTTTATTCTTTATTTCTTCCTAACAAACGCTTATTTTTATAGTTGCATACTCCTAGGACGATGAAATTTTTATGGCTTATTAGTCTCGTGAGGAAATTTTGATTTCAATGATTTTCAGCACACTATGACGTCACATGACGTCACAGCTAAAAATAGTGAAAAATGGTGTTCGCGCTCTACAGCCGTCATTTATGGTCGGATTTTCTTCAAATTTTCACAGATGGTACATCATGAAACTAAGGTGTGCATATCCTGTCAGCTAACCGAAATTCCGAAAGTCCAAAGTTCTGTGGCTGAAATAAGATTCGAACATAGGACCGAAAATTTCATTTTAGGATTAAAGAGCTTCTGGATAAGATAGAAAGTTGAAACTTACACAGTTTGCAGTTCTGCAGAATTTCTACCTATATTTTGAGTCCTGACGTCATTCGACGTCATGTGACGTCATAAGCAAACTTCGTAATTTTCATTTTAGGGCAATGATTTCGACATGATGCCAGTTGTTCAGAATAATGAAAATTTCAGAGTAATGACAGTAAGGTATGCGATTTTGAACAAAAGCATCTCAGCACCCTATGACGTCATGTGACGTAAGAGCTAAAAATAGTGAAAAATGGTGTTCGCGCTCTTACAGTCGCCATTTATGGTCAGATTTTCTTCAATTTTCACAGATGGTACATCTTGAAACTAAGGTGTGCATATCCTGTCAGCTAACCGAAAATCCGAAAGACCCGAAGTTCTGTGGCTGAAAAAGATTCGAACATAGGACCGAAAATTTCATTTTTAGGATTAAAGAAGCTTCAGGATGAGATAGAAAGTTGAAACTTACACAGTTTGCAGTTCTGCAGAATTTCTACATTTTTCTTGAGTCGTGACGTCATATGACGTAATGTTACGTCATAAGCATACTTCTTAATTTTCATTTTAGGGCAATGATTTCGACATGATGCCAGTTGCTCAGAATAATGAAAATTTCAGACTTTTGACAGTAGTGTATGCGCTTTTGAAAAAATGCATCTTCATTACCCTATGACATCATGTGACGTCAGGGCTAAAAATAGTGGAAAATGGTGTTCACGCTCTACAGCCGCCATTTATGGTCGAATTTTCTTCAAATTTTCATAGATGGTACATCTTGAAACTAAGATGTGCATATCCTATCAGCTAACCAAAAATTCCGAAAGACCGAAGTTCTGTGGCTGAAATAAGTTCGAACATAGGACCGAAAATTTCATTTTAGGATTAAAGAGCTTCTGGATGAGATAGAAAGTTGAAACTTACACAGATTGCAGTTCTGCAGAATTTTTACATATATCTTGAGTCGTGACGTCATATGACGTCATGTGACGTCATAAGCATACTTCGTAATTTTCATTTTAGGGCAATGATTTCGACATGATGCCAGTTGTTCAGAATAATGAAAATTCAGAGTTATGACAGTAAAGTATACGCATTTGAACAAAAGAATTTTCAGCACCCTATGACGTCATGTGACGTCAGAGCTAAAAATAGTGAAATACTTAGTTCTTATCATTTGCACTTATTTCGGAATATAATGTTAATTGTTCAGCATGAACATGAAATACTACCAGAGGTGAGTCATTACATGAAACTTCTATCTCCTGCTTTTTGAATTAACACAGCTTGCAGTGCGAAAACCTATTGTTCTTCTTCTGTTTTATTAGGTTTTCGCACCTCGCAGTGCGAAAACCTAATGTTCTTCTTCTGTTTTTGTTTTTTTTTTGTTTTTTAGGTTTTCGCATCGCTGGGCGAAAACCTATTGTTCTTCTTCTGTTTTATTTTTATTTTATTTTTAGGTTTTCGCATCGCTTGCGAAAACCTATTGTTCTTCTTCTGTTTTATTATTTTTTTTTTTTTTATTATTATTTTTCCGTCTCTTTTTTGTGAACGGCATATCAACAAGATAGGAAACAGTCACAGTTCTGATTTTTTTACCAGTTTTGTCCTAGGATCTGAATTTGATCCTAACGTCGAGAAAATTTTCATTTTTGTGTTAATTTTGCCGCTAGGGGCGTTTTGTAAAAGTGACTAAGGCTAATAACTCTGTTATTTGAAGTTCGATTGAAATGCGGTTTTTTGCATTGCGTTCCTTGTCAGTTACTTAATAAAATATGTATTTTCAAAAAGTTGCGTTTATATAACTTTCGTGTACAGGAGGTTGAATGTTCAAAATCTCGAAAAAACTGTGAAAGAGGCAGGTCTGCGAAAAATTTATCCACGTCTTTCAGGAATGAATAGGGAATTTTGTTTTTTGCTATGATTCGCAAGACAATACGCACAAAATATATAGTGTGGCGATTTTGAGAAATGCATGGTTTGTCCACAGTTGCGGTCAAATTTTCCAATTTTTCGAAAAGTCAAAATTTTCAAAGCATGATTTTAATGTTATTTGCAGCTCTGACTTTTTTTTTTATTCAATCTTCTCATTTTTTTTATGTTAAAGCAGTTTTATAAAACAAAAAATCTGGAAAAAAAAAACAGCCTAATAGCAACGGGCAAGGTCTATTTCAAAATTTTTATTATTTTTTCGGCTAAATACCTCAAAATCTAAAAATATTTTATGAATGTATAGAACAAAAGTTTTGTCTGTAAGAGTCTTTTAAGGGTTTAGATTTTTTAAGATCGGACTTCATTTGATCAAATGACCACAGTCCAAAGTTTGACCTTTATCAAACAATTGTAATCCCTACGTTTCCCCTTTTTTTGCTGCCCCGACTTTATTTTTTTTTCAATCTTTATCATTATTTTACTGTTTATGCATTTTTAAAACAAAAAAATTATAAAAAAATAAACCCTAATATGAAAGGAAAGGGGTCATTACCATTATTTTATTTTTATGGGCATAAAATGCTCAAATCTAAAAATTTTTTTTAGAAAGTAATAACAAAAGTTTTATTTCTTTTGGTCTTTCCATATGTTTAAAAGGGTTTTTTGAAGATCGGATTTATTGGTCAAATTTCCCAAGCCCCAAATTTGATCCTTTTTTAAAATAAAATCATTTTTTTTTCTTTTTTTGAAGGGGATTGGGGACTTTTTTTTTTTTGTTCCAATTTTAATAAATTTTTTTCATTTTTGGCTTTTATTAAATCCAATTTTAAATTAAAAAAGTAAAATTCCAAAGCTTTATTGCAATTTTCGGTCCA
Source organism: Solen grandis (assembly GCA_021229015.1). Taxonomy (NCBI): domain Eukaryota; kingdom Metazoa; phylum Mollusca; class Bivalvia; order Adapedonta; family Solenidae; genus Solen; species Solen grandis. The sequence continues at coordinate 19,861,565 of CM037782.1, forward strand.
AATAAAATTAAAGTTTTTTTTTGGCAAATTTTTAGCTCCTTTTAAAAAAATAAAAAACTTAAGAGGGTATTGAAAAAATAGTTTTTTAGCTGGAAGAAAAATTTTTTGTGAAATTTTTAAGAATCGACTTTTTGGGGGTCAATTTTAAAAAAGCTTTTGATCTAAAAAAAACCCAAAATTTAAAAAATTTTTCTTTTTTTGCGCCCGATTTATTTTTGTTCAATTTCATATTTTTTTCAAGTTTTATTTTTTTTTTAAAAAATAAATTTAAAAAGAAAAGAATTTTTAAAGTAAGGGCAATTACAATTTTTTTTTTTTTTTGGGGAAAAAAAAGCCCAAAAACAAAAATTATTTTTTAAAATATTTAAAAAATTTTTTTCTAAAGGAGATGAGAATTTGAAAAGGGATTGATTTGGCTTTTAGCATAATTTTTTATTTTTTTTTAAACTTTTAAACCCCTTTTTTTGTTTTAAAAAGGAAAAATTTCCCGTGACCCCGAAAGGCCACATTAAAAAGAAAATTTTAAAATAAATTTTTTTTACCACGTTTTGAATTACCTTTTATTAAAAAATTTTCATTTTTTAATTTTTTACGCTTGGGGGCTAATTTGCAAAAAAAATTTTTATGGAAAATAATTTTAAAATTTGAAATTTTTCGTTAAATGTTTTTTGCTTTTCCCTGTTTTTCTTTGTTGTTTGCAATTTTGTTTTCGAGACTTGTTTTGAAATATAAAGCAACAAATTAATTTGGGCCCCCTCGAAAAAAATTTTTTTGGAAATTTAAAAAGGGTAGGGTTTCTTCGGAAAAACCAAAATTCCAAAAAAATTTTTTTTTAAGTTTTAAAAAAAGATTAAAAAAAATTTTTTTTTCGAAAATTGATTGCTGAAATTCGCAAAAATATATGTTGGAAAAAAAAATTTAGAAATTTTATGGTTTTTTCCTTCCTTGGTTTAAAAAAAGGGGAAAAAATTACAAATTTTTTTTTTGGTAGGTTTAAAAAAAAAAAAAACCATTTTGTTTTTTTCCCTTTTTCCTTTAAATTTTTTACTTCTTTTTTTTTATTTTCCCTTTTTTTTAAAAAAATGAAGGGGTTAATTGTTTTTTGGGTTTAAAGGTTTTTTCACCCATTAAAAATTTTAAAAAAAATTTTTTTTGAAAAAAAGGTAAAAGGGGGTTTTAAATTAAATTAAAAAACGAAAATGGTTTAGGGAAAAAAGCCCCAAAAATAAAAATTTTTCATTGAGAAGTATAGACAAAATTAGGTTCTTTTAAAAAGATTTTTCCCAAGTATTCCTTTATTTTTGGAAAAATAACTTTTTGGCATTTTTTTTAGGGTTTATTTGATCCTTTTTTTATTATTTATCATTTTTATGTTAAATTTTTTAAAAAAAAATAAAATTTAAAAAAAACCCCCCCTTTATAAAAACTTTTTAATTAAATAAATTTTATTTTTTGGCATTTAGTCCAAATTAAAATATTTTTTAAATTTGCAAATTTTGCTGGGGGCCTTCCCTTGGGGTTTTTAAGTTTTTTAATTTATTTAAAAGAAAAAAACCCAACCAATTTTTGCTTTTTAAAAAATTGATTTTGTTTCTTTTTTGGCCTTTAAAAATTTTTGAAAATTTCTATTTTTTCCGACTTTTTAAAAAACAAAAATTGAAAAAAACCCAAAATAATTGCAAAGGGGTAGGTCAAAAATATTTTTTTTAGGAAAAAATCCCAAATTAAAAATTTTTTGAAAGATTTGAAAAAAAGGCTTAAGACTTTATTGGGGAGTTTTTAAGATGGTTTTTATCAAAAACGCCCAAATTTATTTTTAAAAATTTAAAATTTTCCTTTTTTGTGCTTGATTTATTTTGTTCTCTTCTTTAATTTTTCAGTTTTATTTTTTTTAAAATCAAAAAAAAAATAAGAAATCAAAGGTCAAGGTCATTCCCCTTTTTAATTTTTTTTTTTTTCGGCCCCAATAGCTCCAAAAAAAAAAATTTTTTATTGAAGAATAAAAAGGTTTTTTTCTTGAATAGCCCTTTTCCCCTTTTTGGTTTAGTTTTTGAAATGGGATTGATTGGTTTTTTTACGGAGTCCAAGGTTTGACCCTTTTGAAAATTTGAAAATCAGTTTTTATGTTTAAAATTGGATATATAAGGGTTAGAAGTTGACTAGGGACTTGTACTTATTGAACCATTTGCTGCTTGTAGGTACAATAGAAAAATTTTAAAATCTTTTGGGGTTTCTCTTTTTCCCGTTTGGGGCGTTGCTTGAAATACTTTTTTTTAAAAAAAAAATTTAAAGTTGATTTTTTCATTTTTTTGCATTCTGTTCTTGGGACTCAATTTGAAAACCAAAAATTTAATGCGAATTTCATAAAAATGATAGTAATTCAATGAAACATTTTTCTAATGTTATGGCATTTTGCATTGTCGGTGTCATTTTTTACTTTTTTTTGTCTTTGCAATGTTTTTTTAAAATCGGTTTTTTAAAACAAAAAAATTTGGTCCCGGTTTAAAAATTTTTTAAATTTCAAAAAGCAAAAACCAAAATATTTTTGGGCGTTTACCCGGAAGTCGTAAAAAAAAGTTAGGCAAATACATTACAAGGAACATGTAAAAACTTTAAAGGGGTATTCCCCCAAAATATTTTAAAAAGTCTGCTTAAACCCCTTTTTGCGAAAACAAAAAAAATTTTTTTTAAAGGATCATTGGGGTTTTTTTTTAAAACCAGTACCCCTAAAAAAAACCCGGGGCCCAAATTGGGAAAAAGGGAAAGTTTTTAAAAAAAAAAGGGGGTTTTTTCAAAATGGACTCGTGAATTAATGGAATTGTTTTTTCGAAAACCGATGATATCGCATTAAAGGGCGATTCCCTATTTTTTTTTTTTATTTTTTTTTTTTTTTTTTTTTTCCCCCGGGTTTTTTTGGAAAGGGATATCGCTAGATAGAAAAAAGGCACAATTAAAATTTTTTTACCTTTTTTTCTTTTATGAATTTAAAATCCTTACGTTGAGAAAATTTTCTTTTTTGTCTTTTTTTTTTTCCGCTGGGGGGCGCTTTGTAAAAATCTAAAAAAGAGGGTAACTCTTTTTATTTGGGGTCCGATTCAAATGGGGTTTTTTTGCTTTTATGTTCACTGTGTAGCCTAATAAAATATGATAGATTTCAATGATTGGCGTAAAAAACTTTTGTACGGAAGGTTGAAAGTTAAAAACCTTACAAAAAATGGTGAAAATGGGGTGGGTTTACGAAAAAACCTATCCATTTTTTTCAGAGATGGATAGAAGAGTTTTTTTTGTTCATATGATTTGCAAGACTATACGAAAAAATATAGGGGTTGGCGTTTTTGAAAATGAAATTGTTTTTTTTTAAAAAACGGTCAAACTTTACTAAATTTGGGAAAATTAACATTTGAAACTTTTGTGTTGCTCTGTTTTTTTTTTTTTTCCTTTCCATAAAATTTTTTCAACTTTAGTGTTTAATGTTCTGAATTTCCCAGAGAAATTTTTTTTTAAACATTATTGAAAAGGTCAAGGTCATATCTGATTATTGGATTTTTAAAGGCCTAAAATAGCTAAAAAAAACAAAAAAATATTTCATTTTTATCATGGGGGAAGATTTAGGTTTTAAAGAGCCCTTTAAATGATGTTTTATTTTTGAAGTCGGGGCTTTGATTTGGGTCTTTTATGGCTTTCAAAGTTTATCCTCTTTAAAAAAATTTTGTAATTTTTGTTTTCAAAGTTTGAATTTAGTTTTTTTTTGTGTATTATCCTGAAGTTTAAAATTTATAATTAAAGTAAAATAACTTGATAAAAATGGGTTTGTAAAATGTTATCTAGACATGACAAATTAAGGGGTTTTGGAGAAAAAAAAAGCTTTTTACTACGAGGATTACTGTTATGCAAGCTAAAGAGGCAGCTGTTTTTCCAAGTAAAATGAGAAACCGTGATCAATTATTTGGGTCAGCCTTTGGAGTTGGGGTAGAAAGTTTAAAAGCAGACTGACTTATTTTACCCAAAAAGCAGTCATGTTTTGAGCGAATAAATCACTATAAGTTTCTGCTCTCACCCTTTTCCCTCTCTATCTTCTTCTCTCACATAGATTTAATTGGGCATAATGAAAAATATAGCTATAAAAATTTCAAATTAATGTTTTTTGCTAGATCGTTTTGCAAAAAATAAGTAATGTGTACCTTTGCATTACCTTTTACACAAGTTTTTAAAGTGTATATTTGTTGTAAGGTTACTTGATTTCTGATTACATCTCAGCCTTAGAAAATATCTGCATAAAACAATCATTTAGTTTTTATGAATTTCTTTTAAAATTTTATTATGTGATTACAGGCGGTTTGTGTGAAAAGCGGCACACGGAAGCACTTCCCGGGGAAAGGGAAAACGCACGTTGCACGGCCCGGGAAAACGCACTCCCGGTGCGCGCGTTACACGTTTGGTTCATATACACGATACATCCTTGCACGATAAAACGCTCCAGTTTTTCGGTTTAAACTTGGTTTTCGTGCATTGACTTCTTTCCGTCATTTAAAGGAGAAGCAAAAAGATCACTCATTATTTGGGAGAAAAACAAAAAAAACCATCCCTATGATTTTACAAGACGTATAAAAAAATCAATGGTGGGTTAGAGCGTCAGTTTTACTTTCTCTCTCTCCCCCCCCCCCCCCCCCCTCTCCCTTCCTGTATGATGTAACATAAAATCACAAAACACCACTACAGATGTTATAATATGCTGTAATCAATTGATTAGGAAAAATACTTAAAAAATAGGGTTTCAAATTAAAAGTCAGTTGTATTGAAATCATTCATTTTATTGAAAAAAGAGGACACTTTTTCTAAAAAAAACAACAAAGTTGATAAAAAAAAGGCTGATTCAGGTAATAGACCCTTTGGGAAAATAGAATTTTTTAATTTAAGGGATTTTTTAATTATAACATTCATAAGTCTTAATAGGGTTTGGGAAAAATTGCATTAAAGGCAAAAAAAAACATATGGATGTACAGTAATAGTAAGTAAGCTTTTAATCAACCTAAAAAAAAATTTAAATGTGAGATTAAAAAAAAAAAGGGGAAACAGACGGGGAGAGACGTGAATTTTCCCGAGAATTAAGAATACGCCTGTACAAATAGCATAGGGTAATAAACAAAACTGAGTGTCTAATAACAGAGTATCATGTGCAGTGGCCCAAAAAACCATAAAACCCCCCTTTTGGCATTTTTGGTTATTCCCCTTTTAAAAATTTTTTTTCCCGGGATAACTTTGTCACCTAATTTGAATGCTTTTAAACTTCATATGTTTTCCTTTTCAATGACGCCCAAAAATGAAATGCACAAGAACCATTAAATTACCTTTTGCCTTTTTTTTTTATTCCCCCTTTTATAGAATTTTTGTCATTTTGCCGCTAGGGGGCGCTTTTATTGAAATAATTCTTTTGCTTATAACTAAAAAAGTTGAAGTCCAATTCGAATGCGGTTTTTTGCATTCTGTTCCTGTTAATAGCCTAATAACATGATAGATTTGAGGGTCCATGTGTCTGAAAGCTTTGGAGCTACGGAAGGTTGAATGTTCGAACCTCGCAAAAAAATACTGTGCATGAGGGTAGGTCTACGAAAAACCTATCCGTTTTTGTTAGAGATCAGATAGAATTCAGTCTCCTGCATACCATTTGAAAGACGTATACAAACAAAATATGTGGGGTGGCGAATTTAAGAAAGCGTGGTTTGTCCTCTAGAAACGATCAAACTTCACTTAAATTTAGGAAAATTAAAATTCCATAAACATGTTTTTTGTCGCCCCTGACTTTTTTTTTGTTTTATTCGTCATGAAATTTTCACTTTCACCGTAATGTTTTGTTAAGTTTAAGGGCCTCACAATTAAAAAAAAAATAGAAACGGTCAAGGTCATATTCGATTATTGTTTTTTTTCGGCTCCAAATAGCGCCAAAACTAAAAATATTTCATAGAGAGTATATGAACAAAAGTTTTAGTTCTTAAAGAGCTCTTTCCAGTGATGTTTAGTTTTTGAAGACTTGAATTGGTCATTATACGGCAGTCCAAAGTTTGATCCTTTTTTTTTTAATAATTGTAAATCAGTTTTTATGCTTCAAATTGTGATATATAAGAAAAAGAATGTTCATACTTGTTTGAACTATTTGCTGTATTTGCAATTTTGTTTCTCATTTTGCCGCTAGAGAGCGTTTGATTAAAATCACTGTTTTGCTTATAATCAAAACGTTAAAGTCTGATTGAAATGCGGTTTTCAGCATTTTGTTCCTTGTTGACAGCACCACAGAATGTGATGAATGAGATGTGATGAATATATGGGAAAGTATGTTCTAACATTGCAAAAAAAATGCGGATTCAAATGCGGTTTTTTGCATTCTGTTCCTTGTTGATAGCCAAATAAAATATGATAGGTTTCGAGGGTACGTGTCGCTGAAAGTATTTGAGCTACAGAAGGTTGAAAGTTCGAACCTCGCAAAAAAACTGTGCAAATGAGGGTAGGTATACGAAAAACCTATCCTTTTTGTTAGAGATCAGATAGAAGAATTCTGTTTGCTGCAAATGATTTGCAAGATATATACGCACAAAATATATGGGGTGGCGAATTTAAGAAATGTATGGTTTGTACTCTGGAAACGGTCAAACTACTATAAATTTTAGGAAAAGTTAAAGTTTCAAAAACATGTTTTTTATCGCTTCTGACTTTATTTTTGTTAAATCTTCATGATTTTTTCACAGGTTATGTATTGTTATGTCTGAAAGGGGATCACAATTAAAAAGTTAAAAAATAAATGAAAAGGTCAAGGTCATATTACGATTATTGTGTTTTTATTCGGCCCCAAATAGCTCCAAAACTAAAATATTTCTTTGAGAGTATATGAACAAAGTTTTAGTTCTTCAAGAGCTCTTTCCAGTGATGCTTTTGAAAATCTGGCTTGGTTTGGTCATTTTATGGCAGTTCAACTTTTGATCCATTATTTAACAATTTTAAATCAGTTTTTATGCTTCAAATTGTGATATATAAGAAATAGAATGTTCGACTTGTGCGCCTTGTATACTTGATTAAACTATTTGCTGCATTGCTTGGTACCTAATGGTAAAAATTGTAATCATTTTTCTCATTTTGCCGCTAGGGGGCGCTTAGCTTGAAATCACTCTTCTACTTATAACTCAAAAAGTTGAAATCTGGTTCAAATGTGGTTTGTTGCATTATATTCCTTGTTGAAAGCCTAATTAAAAATGATAGCTTCTAGGTATTATGGCTGAAACTTTTTGAGCTAGTAACGGGAGGTTGAAAGTTCGAACCTCGCAAAAAACTGTGCAGATGAGGGTAGGTCTACGAAAAACCTACCATTTTTGTTAGACATCAGATAGAAGAATTCTGTTTGCTGCAAATGATTTGCAGACATAATACGCACAAAATATTTGGGGGTGGCGAATATTTACTCAATTTTGTTTCTCGTTTTGAAGCTAGGGGGCACTTAGCTTGAAATCACTCTTTATAACTAAAATAATTGAAGTCTGATTTTATGCATTTTTTGCATTCTGTTCCTTGGTGACATCAATTTGAAAGAACACTAAAAAATTAATGCGATATTTCATATAATGATAGTAATTCAATACAACATTAGTTTATAATAGTGTTGAGTGGCATAATACATTGTCGCGTGTTATTTTAAACTGTTGTTTGTCGTTTGCAATTCTTGTTTATCGAGTACAATTGTCGTATGTCGCCATCATAAAGCAACACACCATATAATTATGCAGTACCCAAAGTCCGTAAAAAAGTTTTCAAGTTTGCGACTACATAACAGACAGGTAATACTTAAAAGTTTCCCTTTGGTAAAAAGTCTGCTTAAACATTGCGGACAAAAATGTTTGAAAGATCACTGTTAACAGTATTCAACAAGCCATTGAACGAAGAAATATGTTTTTCGAAACATGCGACTCGTGACTTGAATGGAATTGCTTTCGTGAAAACTGTTGATATCGCGACTACATAACTGACAGGTAATATCAACACATATTCTTTTGGGTAAAAAGTCTGCTTAAACATTGCGACAGGAATGTTTGAAAGATCGCTGTAAACAGTATCAACAAGCCATTGAATGAAAAATGTTTTCGAATCATGCAACTTATGAACTGAATGGAATTGCGTTCGTGAAAAACATTGGTATCGCGACTATATAACTGACAGGGTAATACTCAAAAATATTCTTTTAGGTAAAAAGTCTGCTAAAACATTGCGACAAAAATGTTTGAAAGATCGCTGTTAACAGTATTCAACAAGCCATTGAACGGAGAAATATGTTTTTCGAATCCTGCGACTCCTTAACTGAGGTAAATTGCTTTAGCGAAAACCGATGATATCGCGATAGCGATTCTAGTTATTATTATTATTATTCCTTTTTTTCCAACCAAAATCTAAGAGTTAATTTCGGTAAGTTGTTCAGTGTCTAAGCAACATGTAAATTAAATTGCCTCGACAAAAAAAGTATAAATTTTTAAATTCAATAATTTTTAATTTTCAATGACGTCATTGACGTCAGATTTGACGTCAGCTTCAAAAGTTTGTTCGCGCTCAAGAGTCTTTATTTTTTATATTTTATCCTGATATTTTCACAGAAGATGTATGTTATGATGTAGATGTGCACCTTGTTTTCCAAATTATTAAATTCGAAAAATTTAAGAATTTATGGCCAAACCGAGTTTCGAACTTTGGTCCTAAAACTATTATTTAATGTTACAAAGGCTACTGATGAGATAAAAGCATGAAAATTGGACAGTTTATTGGCCCAGAGGTCTACTTTCTTTTCTGTGAAAGATTTCCTTTTAAGTCACGTGGTTATGACGTCATTTAATGGACAAAATCCTATTTTTTCAAAGATTTCCCTCGCTCTGGCAGCATACATTTTGAGTCAATTTTAATGAAATTGAAACTGCAGCGATAAAAACATATCTTTTTATACATTCAATCATTTTCAATTTTCATTGGCGTCATATGACGTCAGATTTGACGTCAGCTACAAAAGTTTGTTAGCGCTCTAGAGCCTTCAATATTGGTCCGATTATCTAGATATTTTTACAAAAGATGTATTTTAGGATGTAGATGTCCACCTTGGCATTCACATTTCAAATTCTAAAAGATTAAGATTTCATGGCAATACCGTGTTTCGAAATTTGGTAAAAAATTTAAATGTTACAAAGCCACTGATGCGTTTACAAACATGAAAATTGGACAGCATATCGGCATTGAAGTTTACATTCCATTTTCTGAAAGATTTTCTCTTTAGTCACGTGGTTATGACGTCATCAAAAAGACAAAAAAAAATCTTTTTAAAGATTTCTTTCGCTCTGGTATTATGAATTTAAAGTCAACCTTAATTATATCTTCAGAATTGATAGATTTAAATTGAAGTGATGCATACTGCAAGAAATGTTTGTTTTGTCACGTGATTATGACGTCATGCATACTTAAGCAATAATTATTTTGAAAAATCATATAAAATCGCCAATTAGACCAATGAACTTAAAATTTTCAAAAATGTCGAAACTTAGTACGTTCATAAGGTCTTGAAAATTTCAGGTGATTACGTCATCAAACATGGCAGTTATTCATGTTTGATGGAATGCCTATTTGAAAATGTGAAAACAAACCTGTTCGTATTCTCGAAGATACTTTTTTTTTTATTAATAGAACGTTAGCTGAACATGTCGTTTTCTTTAGTCACTTGATTTTGACGTCGATAAAAATGAGTATTGATGCCAATCTTAAGCATACCTTAAGAATTAATTTTGTGTAAACTTGTTTATGACAACATTGATGTGTAAGGAAAATATATTAAAAAGATCAAAAGATTTGTATATATTAACTTTAAATAAGTAATAATGCCGTACCTTAACATGCGCAAAAAGTCAAGAAAATTTCAAGTGATTACGTTATCAAACATGACTTATTCATGTTTTTCGTAAAAGGGCTAATTCATGTAAATCTATTAATTTGAAGAAAGAAATGAAAGTGGTCATTGGGTTGATTGAGCAAGATCCCATTGTTCTTTTGCAGGAATGAGTGCCTGCGTTGAATAGTGAATTGTGTACGTTTTTTGAGTAAATGAGTCGCATTTACGATGAATTAGTATAATTATACTAGAGCCAGAAAACTATACGGATATCTTATTGTATCTGTTATCACGGCTTTCCGCAAACCTGAAGAAGATGACAAATACATGTAATTCTATCTACCGTTTTTTGTGTTTTCTAAAGGTTCAACGGTTTCTTTTCTAAATCTGTAAAAAATAAGGAAATATATAAAGCAAATGAATTGTTGAAAGTTTCAAGACGTTTATAACGTTAATTACATAGAAATAAGAAATTATTTTCATTATTCCTTTTCAAACAGTTTAAAGGTTGAAAGTCATGGATTTCAAATTATTTCCTTTTCTTTTTTTACAATTTCAACTATGTGGATCAAATTGCAATGATTATTTGTTAAGTCATATGCTTACGAAGAAATAGATATTAAATAAAGAATAAAAAAAAACACATTTAAAATCGATTGAATAATGTAAAAGTTTTTGAGGATAGTATATTTATGCTTTCTTAATATCTTCTTAAGACAATAAAAATGAAAAAAAAAAAAAAAAAATTAAAACTTATTTTTTAACATAAGTATATATTTATGATTTACGTATTAAATTTAACACTATTATGCATCATTATTACATTTCTTTGTATTAACTTATATATTCAATACCTTTGAAATAAGCAAACGGAAAGCCGCTTCGTTTGTATCTTAAACAAACGACTTCTAGTTTAGACTTTGTTATTGTTCAAAAGAGAGATTTGGTCTCATAGGTAAAAACAAGCCATTAAGTTACACTCATACTAGAGAAAGCCTTATTGTTAGGTTAAGGGAAGTGGTTGGGGACTTGAACATTGGACTTCATTCTTTACGCACAGGTGGAGTCACAGCTGCAGCAAACGCTGGCATGAATGATCGCTGCTTAGAAAAGCACGGTCGATGGAAGGGTGAGAATAGTAAGGACAGCTATGTCTCGGACTCGTTGGAGAGGAGACAAGGGGTATCTAAGGTACTCGCTCTGTAAGGCTTAGGGCTTGAATTTGTATACCTATTTACAAGCCCGCTCTTTTTGTATTCTAAACTGTTCGTCTGATATTGCATACATATAGTGTTGGTTATTATTTATTACATATAAGATGGCGGCCCCCATAATCCGTGTTCCATCTTTAGCGAAGATTTCATTTATTCTTTTCTTTCCCTACATTTTACGCTTTTACGGTATGTATATTTTGTTGTAAGCACAGGGCATTTACTTACTCGTATGACTATATAATTCGAATTAAGTTTTGTTATAAAAAAGGGGTACAGAAATAGAGACGAATCTCGAGTGTATTTGTATATCTTTACTTTTGTCTCTTTTAGATTTTCAAGTGTATATTTTTTTTTCCTTTATGGGTGATCTGTGTATACATGTAGGAGTTATTGTTGAAATTTATATAAAAGTGATAACACTCCATAGCGAGCTTCACGTGTGTTTGCTAATGCATGCTCCCTGGTTCCAGGGTTCCATGTGGATGTCAGTTCAAATGAAAAGAAGTACTCAAGAGGTAACCATCTGCAATGTCCTGAGAATATATAGGTTTAAAGGTACAATTTATCAGAATCAAAAATACACAATGTAAAAAAAACGAAAAAAAACAAACTGTTTATTAATTATATTTATTTGTAAGCAACTTTTACATACTACTGTATAGATATAACTGATGAGGCAGTTTCTGTTTTCCTTTTTCTCTCTTCCTTCTTCCCAAGTGTAAATATTAATGCATAATATTAATTGTGTTAATATAAATGTTTCTAGAAAATCACAAAAGGTATTGTTTCATGAAGAGGTAATTAGTCCTAATTAAACTTGTTTTTGGTAATTAGAACTTATTGTCAAATTATCAATACAAATTATACCATTTAGTCTTATGATCTTTGTTATGTCTGTTTGGAACAAAAAATGACATTTCAAATTGTTATTATTCTGTTGCTTTTTTTTTTTTATTTACATATTATCTTTAAACATTCATGGTGCTTCGGTTGCTGTCCATTACCATCTGCACAGCAGAGAACTCCTAGATGTGGAAAAAGGTGGAGGTCATGCTTGGTGTGTGCTTGGTGGGAGGATAAAGGGTTACTGTTATTTGTTTTTGATTGATAACCTGGATTATAAGAAATTTTCAAAATTTAAAATGCATATACTGAAAGGTATTTATTATCCTTATTGATTTCTAATGAGTAATAAAATTGCAATAGCAAGTATGAATACACAGGGGTTGAGGGATAAAAATAAAAGAAAAGATCTATTTAATTTGTTGAAAAGTAGGAAGTATTCAATTTGTATGCTACAGGATACACACTTTACAGATGTAGAGGAAAAACACATTAAAAGCCTATGGGGATATGAATGTTATTTTAGTAACTTCAACAGTCAGTCAAAAGGTGTGGCAATCTTAATTAATAATACTTTTGAATTTAAATTTAATAACATTGAAAAAGATGACAATGATAATTTATTGATAGTAAACTGTAAAATTTGAGATAAAAATGTTACACTTATCTCTATATATGTTCCTAATAGGGACAATCCAGTTTTCTATCAAGAGCTTAATAATAGAATGTCTAAATTTGAAATGATTTGTTCATTCTTGCAGGAGATTTTAACCTTACTCTTAATCCTGACTTGGATTCTTTTAATTATGTTAATGTAAACAACCCAATTCTAGGGAACAAGTTATAAATTTAATGTCAACTTATAATCTGATAGACTGTTGGAGAGAAAGCAATATTGAAAGTAAAGAATACACCTGGTTTAGGAGACATCCTATTAAAAAAGCAAGACTTGATTACTTCCTCATTTCTGAAAACATTGTTTACAGATGTTGAATCTACAAAAATATTACCTGGTTATCGTACAGACAATTCTTTAATATACATTGCTTTAGAATTTGGGAAATTTAAAATTAAATTTATTGAAAGACAATCAGTATGTTAAGGAAATTAAAAATGTCATAAGGAACACTAAAGCTGAGTATGTAACAATATCTAAAACATGTATAATGACATTGACGAGGTCCCTCAAGCTGAATTAACTTTTATTATAAACGATCAACTCTTCTTTGAAACTTTACTTTTAGCCATAAGAGGGAAAACTAAAATGTATGCGTCACATAAAAGAAAACAGAAATTAACAAAGAGAACAGTATATTAAAGGATATAGAAAGGATTGAAAAACAGGACAGATATTTTTAACAAACCCAGGTATAAAAGGGATTAAAATAAATGGTATAGAATATTTAGTTTCATAATATGCAGACGATACAAGTTTAACATTGGATGGCTCGAGGGATTTTTAATCAACACAATGAAAGTTTTAAATTTTATGGAAAAAATTCCGGCCTTAATATCAACCAGAAAAAACTTAAGTCATTTGGATTGGATCACGCAAAAATAGCCAAAAAATAATCTGTCCAGAATTTAAGTTATCATGGGAAAAACACTACTTTTACAGTTCTTGGTATTAAATAATTAAACACTAGCGCTTGCAAAATTAATATAAATGATAAAATTAAATGCTCTATTTTATATCAAGAATATAAATATGGTGGACTTAAATGGTTGAATTAAAAACATTTATGAGTAGCTTGAAACTGACTTAGTTTCGAAGACTCTTACTGACAGAATCAAATAGCAAATTTAATAATGTTGTTAATCAGTATGCCCCTCTTTTAAATAACATTTATAAGTATAGTTCAAATTATATAAAAAAAACATTTGAGACAAGAACAAAACCAGTTTGGAAAGATGTCATGAAAGGCTATTTAAGTTTATCTTTATAAAAATGAACAAGAGTGTTACTGTACTAATATATGGTACAACCCAGATATTAAGGTTGGAGGATCAAGTGTATATTATAAGAGATGGCTTGCAGCAGGAATAGTATTCTTAGGAGACCTCTTAAATTTTCAAAATTCGGAGTTTTATAGTTTTACAGAGTTCATGAATGCTTATAAGGTGAATACAAACTTTATTGAATACAATGGTCTGATTTCAGCAAATAAAAAATATTTGGTAGAAAAAAAATATTTACAATAAAAAATTTATTACACCGCCTCTACCTTAGCTATTATTGATAGATATAAAACAAGATGCAAGTCTATCTATATACATATGCTGAACAGTCATGAATATCCAAGATCTTTACAGAAATGGAAAAATGATTTATCTTCTTTACAGGATCCTACTACAAATGCTTACTTAAATGAGTCAATATAATGAAAAAGTTTTTAAAATATTCAAAGATCCAAAATTATCTGGTTTCAATTTAGACTGAACCACAGAATATTAGGTACCCCCCACTATCTCCTAAGAAAATGAACAAACTGATGATGAGCTATGTACATTTGTAAAAGATTGCCAGAAACCCTACTACATTTATTCTGGAATTGTGAGGTCACTAAACAATTCTGGACTCAGTTATTTACTTTTATTAAAGAAAAAATGCAATGATAATATAGCTGATTGGAATGCTTATCAGATTTTGTTTGGAAGTTATAATCAAGATAAATGTATTTGGTCTATACTGCTGCAAGCCAGATATTTTTTGTATAGTAATAGAACAAATAATCAGTTGCCATCGTTTGATAGATTCAGGAAACATATTATTTATTATCACCAAATTGAAAGATATAATGCATTAGAAAATCAACAATTAGCTGACTTTGAAGCATTTTGGAGAAAATATGAAACATTTTCATTGACGTTTGATTTTTTCTCAATAAATAAGACATGGTGTAGTTACAGAAATTAAATTCTTGTTTACCCTTTGTATGCCCACTGAGTGTCTAGCGCCAAGCATAGACGCCTATTCCATATAAGAAATGAGTAATACCTAAGTATTAAAGTCTGGAAGGAAAACTTTTTTTTCTGCACTTTGTTCTTTCTTTCTTTCTTTTCTTTTTTTTTTTTAACATCATTCATGTATATGTGTTGTGTAAATTACTTCTTTTCAAATGTAGTGGTAAATATTGTAACAGAGAAAATGTCAGGATAGAAGTAAACAATACTTAAATGATAATGTTTAAAGATAATACAGGAAAGGTAAATAATTCAATGTAAATAAAAGATGTATTTTAGGATGTAGATGTCCACATTGGCATTCAAATTTCCAATTCTAAAAGATTAAGATTCATGGCAATACCGTGTTTCGAACTTTGGTAAAAAAATTAAATGTTACAAAGCCCACTGATACGTTAACAAACATGAAAATTGGACAGCATATCGGCATTGAAGTTTACATTCCATTTTCTGAAAGATTTTCTCTTTAGTCACGTGGTTATGACGTCATCAAAAAGACAAAAAAAAATCTTTTTAAAGATTTCTTTCGCTCTGGTATTATGAATTTAAAGTCAACCCTTAATTATATCTTCAGAATTGATAGATTTAATTGAAGTGATGCTACTGCAAGAAATGTTTGTTTTGTCACGTGATTATGACGTCATGCATACTTAAGCAATAATTATTTTGAAAAATCATATAAAATCGCCAATTAGACCAATGAACTTTTCAAAAATGTCGAAACTTAGTACGTTCATAAGGTCTTGAAAATTTCAGGTGATTACGTCATCAAACATGGCAGTTATTCATGTTTGATGGAATGCCTATTTGAAAATGTGAAAACAAACCTGTTCGTATTCTCGAAGATATTTTTTTTTTTATTAATAGAACGTTAGCTGAACATGTCGTTTTCTTTAGTCACTTGATTTTGACGTCGATAAAAATGAGTTTTGGGATGCCAATCTTAAGCATACCTTAAAGAATTAATTTTGTGTAACTTGTTTATGACAACATTGATGTGTAAGGAAAATATATTAAAAGATCAAAAGATTGCATATATTAACTTTAAATAAGTAATAATGCCGAACCTTAACATGCGCAAAAAGTCAAGAAAATTTCAAGTGATTACGTTATCAAACATGACTTATTCATGTTTTTCGTAAAAGGGCCTAATTCATGTAAATCTATTAATTTGAAGAAAGAAATGAAAGTGGTCATTGGTTTGATTGAGCAAGATCCCATTTTTTCTTTTGCAGGAATGAGTGCCTGCGTTGAATAGTGAATTGTGATACGTTTTTTGAGTAAATGAGTTGCATTTTCGATGAATTAGTATAATTATACTAGAGCCAGAAAACCTATACGGATATCTTATTGTATCTGTTATCACGGCTTTCCGCAAACCTGAAGAAGATGACAAATACATGTAATTCTATTTACAGTTTTTTGTGTTTTCTAAAGGTTCAACGGTAAAAAATAAGGAAATATATAAAGCAAATGAATTGTTGAAAGTTTCAAGACGTTTATAACGTTAATTACATAGAAATAAGAAATTATTTTCATTATTTTGCTTACACCTCTGCCTTTGTTTCCATCATTTTTTTTATATTTGAAAATGTAAAACAAATCAGTTTAAAGGTTGAAAGTCATGGATTTCAAATTATTTCCTTTTCTTTTTTTACATTTCAACTATGTGGATCAAATTGCAATGATTATTGTTAAGTCATATGCTTACGAAGAAATAGATATGTAAATGTAGTGGTAAATATTGTAACAGAGAAAATGTCAGGATAGAAGTAAACAATACTTAAATGATAATGTTTTAAGATAATACAGGGAAGGTAAATAATTCAATGTAAATTTCCTTAAAACTCTAGAGTTTCATTACACAGATAATTTAAGTCTGGAGTTATATGGCGTTTTTTATATATGTATAGTAGGCTTTTGTACAATTTGTTTTTTCTTAGATACATATAAATGCATAGTTTTGTTATAAAGTCTAACCCTTGCCTCATTTTGACCTACACATGTAACTTTGAGCCAGATCAGCCTGCGCGTGAGCTTGAAGGTTGATTTGGGTTGTAATTGTTGTCATTACTTTGTGGTTGATTCTGCTTTCATTGATAACTGAGAAGGGTAAAGTGACTATGTGAGGATTCAAATGAGGTCAAAATGAGGTAAATGTAAAGAATTAATTTTTTTAAATAAACGGGTATTTATAAAAATTAAAATGTATACTGAAGTTATATTTATGTTGTTGTCTTTTTTTTTCTAAAAGAAAATTAAGGCCCCTTTTTCTTTTCTTTTCCTTTTTTTCCCAAAAAATTTAAGATCTACTTTTATCTTAAATCTTTAAACCCCTCCCCCTTTTATTCCCAAAATACATTTATATACATTTTTAAAATTTAAAATATTTACTTTGTGTTGATATGTTTGGAGGTGTGATGGGGGGGGGACCCCCCGCCCCCCTCCCCCCAATTACGGGGTAAAAAATTTTTGGGTCACAAATGGGGAGGGAAAATAAAAAAATATATTTTTTTTTACATTTTAGCTTAGACTTTGTGTGTGTAAAGTCCTTATGATTTTTCCCAAGGTAAGTCCAAATAAAACATTTTAAAATTTTTTTAAAAACTTAAAAGGGTTTTCCCTTTTTCCCTTTTCAAAATGGGGGGAAAAAAAAATTAAAGAGTATGCAAATCTATGCCCAAAAGCAGCAAATTTTCTGTCCCTAGGGAAGTATTTCAGTGTAGTTCTTTCATTTACCCCCAAAAAAAGTATGAAACCCCGCTTTTTTTCCCTTGAACACAAAAAAAAACCTTAACAGAATCATTTTTTAAACTTTGGTAAGTACTGTTATCTTTCGAGAATATCCCAAGTATTTTTATTTTTCTTCCGGGTTCAGTTTAAAAGCGCTTATTAAAATTTTGGGGCCCCTTTGGGATTTGGGCCCGTGTTGAAACATATGATCGTGTTAAATGAAGGAAGTTTCCCGATGAATTTTGTCTTTCAAAAGGTATTTTTGTGAGGGCATGTTTATTTGGGGGAAAAAAGACCCGGGCGAAATTTTTTACTTTTTGGGAACTGTAAGGAACATTCTGTCCCAAGTTTTAAAAATTGACCAAAAAAGGGGTTTCCCGGAAAACCAGTGGCCCAAAAGGGAAAATCGGTTTTTTTCTCACAAAAATCCCATCAGAATCAAGAAAAAGGGACAGCGCGGAGAATTTGGGAAATCCTAAAGAAAAAAGACGAGGCGAGTGAAATTTTTGAAGATAAAAATTTACTAAAAATTGTACTATGGGAAGGGACAGAAAAAAAAATTTAGAGCATGCAAGGAAAGATTCCCTTCGCTTTAAAGGATTCAACTATTTTGGGTTTTTTATGTAGTTTTTGTGAACAAAGGGTATAAATAAAAAAATTTAAAAAGCGGGGAAACGAAAAGGTCGAATGGGGAAATGTGAAAAAGGCCCGGGTATTTATTGCTCCCGCAGGGTGACCCTTTGGCCGCTTTTTTTTCCCGTCGTAAACCCAATTGTTTTTGTTGAACCCTTGAGGCCCCACAGTTTTGCCCCAAAATCTTCATGAAACTTGGTGGGGATTTTTTTGTCTAAAAGGGATACCCCGAATAAATTTCCCAAAAATGGGTCATTTTAAGGTCAAAACTTAGGTCACCAGGTAAAATCTTAGAAAAACCCTTGTGAACATGCTGGGAGGCCACATTTTTCCCCCCAATATTCATTAGTTTTAAAATCAGGATGTGTGTCTACATATCTCGAATGAGTTCAAAAAATGGGTCACGAGGGTTCAAAAACTAGGTCACCAGGTAAAAATTTTTAAAAAAAAACATTGGGGAAACACCCTAGAGGTTTAAAAAATGGTCACCATGTAAATTTTATGGGAAAAATCCTTTTAAAACCCTCTGGGGCCCCTAAAATTTCTCCCCCAATCTTCATTAGGGTTTGGTCGGGGATCCCAAACTTTGTTATTTGAATGAGTCAAAAATTTGGGGTCACGTGAGGTAAAAAAACTAGGTAAACCGGGGTCATATCTGAAAAAAACCTTCACCAGGTGAAATATTAATAAAACCTTGTGAAATATGTTTAAAGGCCCCCACATTTTTAAAAAAATTTCTTCATGAAACTTTGTAAAGGATGTTCGTTTTTAGCTATGAGGGAAGAGTTTAAAATTTGGGGTTACGTTGGGGTCAAAAACTGGGGCACCAGTAAAATCTGAGAAAACCTTGTGAACCCTCTAAAGGCAACATTTTGGGCCCAAATCTTCATAAAAATTTCCCCAGGGTGTTTTTTAACATGATATCTTGGATGTTTTTGAAATCGGGTCAGGTTGGGAAAAAACTAGGAAACCAGGTAAAAATTTTTAAAAAAACCTTGTAAACACTTGGGGCCCCACAGTTTCACCCTTTAACCTTAATGTAAATTTTGGTCAGAATTTTTTTTTCACCCAAACCCTCAGTTTAAATTTTCCAAAACAAAGGCCACATGGGTCAAAAAAAGGTAGGCCACGGGGAAAAATTTTTAGAAAAATTTTGTAAAAACACTTAGGGGCCTACTTTTTTGTACCAGTCTTCATTACACTTGATAAAAAATGAGGGACTGCAAAAAATTCACATTTGATTTCCCAAAGTCAGGTGGGGATAAAAATTTTGGGGTCATTTAGTAAAATGTTAAAAAAAAAACAATTTAGATGCCAATTTTTTTTCATCAAAATTTAACCGGCAATCTTTTTCCGGGTGAGCGACACAGGGCCATTTTGGGACCCTCTTGTTTTTTTAAAAACGCGTTGTTTAATGATCTTTTTTCGTTTTAGCGTAGTATGAAATTGTGATGGGTGGGGCCCAAAATTAAAAACAATTATACGCTTGGTCCGGGATTGTTTATGTTTTCTTATATTGATTATTTCAAAAACCATTTCAAATGTCCATTTCATAAAATTCATAAAAGGTCTTTCCTCCTAATAGCGATTATTCCACCCAAAGCCAGGGCATATAACTTAACAATACCCCATGTATTAATTTTTTTAAAGAAATAAATCAGTGGTTTAATTTTTGGGGAAAATTTTGACAGGGATATGGAAAGTGACGGGAAGTTCTTTTATTACCTCCCCTTGACAAATTTGTTGCCAGGATTTATCCCCCCAAAAAAACAAAAAAAAAGGGTTTAAAAATTTTAGAGTTTTTCACGAAAAGTTGATACAAAATCAAAAAAAGAAATTTTTTTCTTCCATAAATTTTTTCTCTTAAATAAAAATTTAGTTTTTCAATTCAAAAGAAAAAAAAATTTTTTGTTGGGCGTTAACTATAGTTTATCGATGTAAGCCTCTCCCCGCAATGTGTGTTGCTCACTTCGCTAAACCCCCGGGAAAAAGATGAACTATCGTATGAGTATAAACAACCTTTTCCATATTAGTTTTTAATTGTTTTAGTGAAGAGGAAAAAAAGTTTTTTCTTTTTACAAATGAGAAAAAAAAAATTTTCCCCTTCCCCTAGAAAAAAGGGGTTTTTAGTCGGCGGTTCATCCCTTTGGGAATAAAAAGGGAATTAGTCATTTTTCCCTCTAAATTGAAGTGTTCTTTTTTTCGGATTGACCAATTATTTGGGGTTTCCCTTTTTTTGTTTGAGTACGACGTTCAATCCCTTTTGTAAAAGGGGAATCACTTGAAATTATTTAAATTTTGATTTACATAAAACATTGATAAAGATATATAAATATACCTCAAGTTACCCTTAAAATTTGTCGAAAATAATTAAGAAAATTTATCGTAATAAAACAGAAAAGTTTTTTCCCAAAAATTTCTGTAATTGTCAGCAAATTCACCCCGCCCATTTTAATCCATAGTGGACCAGAAAAAGGCATGGGCTGGAAAATGAATCCCCAATAGTCGAACTACCCCGGTTTTTGGGCGGTTTTAGGGCTTAATTATGGTTGGACAATGTTAAACCCACTAAAACAAGTCCTAGGGTTTTTTAAAAATAATATTGCGGAAAAAAATGACCAGAGCGTGGGCCCCTTGACTGAGGGCTGTTTCCCCCCTGTAGGGACAAATATAAATTTGTTTTTGGGAAATCAATAAATTTCGGCAGAATTTTGGAAAAATTTTGGAAAAAAATTTAAAAACTTTTTTTTTTAAACCTTTTGACAGTGACTTTTTTTTACATGTGTATTAAACAAGTTTGTAAAATTTTTGGGTTTTCCGCCCCCCCCCCCCAAGGGCAAAAACCTGCTATTCTCTTCTTTGTTGATTTTTTTTTTTAAAGGTTTTTTTTTTGCTGCCTCTAATAGCAAAATTTTAAAACTGTTCTTCTGTTTTTAAATTTATTTCTTTTCGATCCTTTTTCGGTCAGCGCTAGGGAACCGATGAAAAAAAGCAACTTTTATGAAAGTTTAAAAGTGCAGTCAAATGCATCTGAAATACATTTTTTCAATTTTGTTTCTGATTATGCCACTTAGGGGCGCCCCTGCACGAAAGCCCCGTTATTGGGTTAAAAAACTAAAAAAAAGTCTAAAATTTAAAAGCCGTTTTCAACTTTCTGTTTCCTCCTGAAGCCAAAAAAAAATTTTGATTTGGGTTTTTCCGTAGCGGAAATTTCCCCGAAAATTGTTGAAAATGGGGGAGGTTTTAATGTTTTGAACCTTACAAAAAAAGTTGACAAAATGAGTGTGGTCCCCCGGAAAAAAAAAGTTTCCAATTTTCGTTTTTAAAAAAAGAGAAGAGTTCTGTTTGCCCGATAAGATTAGCCCAAAACATTTTGCGTGCCCAAATTTTTGGGGTTTGCGGGTTTAGGGAAAAAAAATTTGGGTTTAGGGGCGCCCTTGGTCCAATGGTAACATATCCGATTTTCGGATCCTAAGGTTGTGAATTCGAACCCCCCTTGGAGGCAAGAAAATATTCATGGGCCTTTCCCAGGCGCAAGTACTGGTCCAAAACCCTCGAGAGGGATTAGTATAAGTTGTAAGAACTTTTTTTACCCCAAACGACGTTTAAAAAAAAAAATAAAAATAAAAAAAAATAAAAAGTTTAAATAAAAGGGTCAAACTTAACCAAAAAATTTTGGAAAAAATTTAAATTTCGAAAAATTTTGTCGTTCTTTTTTTTTTTATTGGACATCTTGTTTTTGTTTTCTGGCCCATTTTTTTGCCCCTCTGACCCCAAGTATTTGTGGGTGAGCTTTGGGATCACCCTGCGTCCCTTTGAGTTTGTAAACCCTCGTACAATGTCAACAATTTGCTTTAAACGACTCTCTGAAAACCCCTGGGGCAGAATTTGATTAAAATTGGAAAGGGAAAGATCATCTTCCCTTTAAAATTCTGGCCAGATTTTTTAAAATATGTTTTGGTAAAGATTGTCCTTTTGGGTAACCCCTCTCCCAAAATTTATAAGATTATTCCGGGTCCCTTTTAAAAAAAAATTTGGGCCCCCCAAAGGGGGGGGGGGCTTTAAATTTTCCTTATATATACTGTTTAAGTATAAAAAATGGGAGTACCGGTAAGATTTGCCCCCAAAAATTTCGCCTGACCCTAAACCCTCCTTAGGGCGCAGGGTTTTTAAAATTAAAACACTAGTAATGTAAATTTATGTTTTTTTTAAACAGATTTAACCCTAAATTTTTACCCCCAATTTGACAGAAATTTCACATTCTTCCTTAAGGAAAAGGTGTTTTTTTAGTCAGATTTTTATTCTAAAAAAATAAAAATTTTTTAAAATTTCACAAAAACAAAAAAAATTATCTAAGAATTATTGGTCCTTATTTTTAGATCACTAAGTAGATCTGATTATTTTTCAGTTAGCACAAACATTTCTTATTCAATTTACGAACTCGCAATGGAAACTACCCCAATTTAAAACACTTAAAAGACAGAAAAAAAGGATTATTGCTATTTTTTCTGATTTTTTTTTTGAAAGGGTGACGTTATGATGTGAAAATGAGAAGTAATTCATTTTAAATTTAGCAGGAAAAAAATAAATAATTTGGTTTTAAAAGTGTTTTCACTTCTGTTGAAAGAAGAAATGTTTCCAAATGAATCTTTTTTCCCTATTGCATAGTTAGAAATACACAATGTACTGTATCGGAAAAAATTTCCCTTTAAACCCAAAAATTGCCGGGAGGTGACCTGAAAAATTTTAAAAATTTAGATTTTCTATTTCCAAGGGCCCCGGGACCTTTTTTTTTTGCTTTCAACTTTAAGAGATAGCCTTAAATTTCATGCCCCTTTCCCGCCTCTTGTTCTTTTAAAAAAACCATAAAGAAAAGTTTTTTTAAAAGGGTTTTGGGTTTGGAAAGTTAAACAATTTTAAAACTTGCGGGAAAAAACATGCAAAGGAGGGAAAATTTCCCATTTTTTTTTTGAGATAAGAAAGCAAGAATTCTTTTTATTGCCAAAAGATCAGCAACGTTAAAAATTTTCACCCGAAATTTTTAAAGGGTTTGGGCCCCTTCAAACCTTTCCACAATTTTTTCACATAAAAAGCGGTGAAAAATTCACCCAAAAAATCGGTCAATATGTGCCCTTTTGGGGAAAAAATGAATGAAGTTTTCAATGAAAGACTTATTTTTTATAATTTAAAGGGCTGGAAAAACATGTGAAGCAGTCAGAAAAAAAAGGGAAAAAAAAGGGTTATAAAAACCCTTTTTAAACATGGTAAGTATGATAAAACCTAATCCTTAAGAGTTCTTCCAAAATTTAAAAATTAAATACCTTTCATAGGGTTTTTTTGCCCCCTTTAGGAAATTTTTTGTGTTTACGTCAATTTGGGGATACCCCTAAGTCCGGTATTAGCAGCCGAGACATGTGGCGTAAGAAAGTCATATGCATGACCCCAAAAAACCCCCGCAAGTACCCCTTTATTTCACCCCAATTCCAAAAAATTAAATTTTTTTTGAGGCTCTGGTGACCCGGTGGGTGTGTAGTCATTACTATTTTTGCTCCTTTTATGGGGTCCCCAAACGCAATAAAAAAATGGGTTCACTTTGTAAATTTTTATGTGACTAGATATCAAAAGAGTAAAAAAATAGTTTCACAGATAAATTTCGAGTATGCCAAAAATACAGCTAGAAAATTTTTGAAAGTGTTTCTCTTTTATAAAAGAACCGCCTTTAAAAAGGTTTGGGCGCCCTTTTCAAGTTTAAAATTTTGTTTCTAAATCAGATAGCCATAGCCCGGATTAGTTCCCCAAAAACCAATAAAAAAATCATTGTAGGGCCATCATCGGAACCCACGTATAAATTATGTCATCAGTTCCCTTTTATATCATTGGGGTTTTGTGATTTGCATTTATCTGTGGCAAAAAAAAACGAAATGGATAATTTGACCCAAATTTAAAGGCGTATTTCATTAGTTTTTTAGAATATCTAAAAACAGCTTTTTCCCTTTGTAAATTCGATAAAGGGGTATGCAAAAAAACTAAAATGGTTTTCATTGGTTTAAATAAATAACTGATTTATAAATTTTAAACATTTTCCCCAAAGTTGAAATTTTTTTATGGAAAAACATGTCACAAAAACAATTAAATTGTTTTTGGGATGGATATTAGCTTTTTTCATAAGAACACAAATATCAAGAAAAGGTATTCAGGCAGGGTCCGGCATAACGCCCAAAATATACCGGTTTTTTTCTGTATTGGGCCGTACTAATCCCGGGGGGTTTCGTGAATAAACCAAAAACCCTGGTTGACTTTTTTGATAAAAACCCCAAAGTTAAACCCCGGCCAGCTTTCCCGAACTGCAAGCCCCGCGGAGTTAATGACTAACACCCCCTTTCGGCATTTTTTGTCGGAGTCTCTTCATTTCATTATTTTGGGCTTTATTAGGGTTTTTACCCAATTATCCTGGTTTCCTTGGGCAAATAAAAGACAGTAGCCCTCCTTTGGGAGCCCAAACAGGGGCAGCGACCCAAAATGAGAATTTCCTTTTATTTTTTTTGGAATCTCTGTATACGGCGTTTTTGTCTTACTGGGAGATACCGGGACCCGATCTTGGTCAGTGAAAATTAGGCTTTACTTCATATAGACTCATTTTGATGCATTGGCAAACAGTAACAGTCAATTAATGTTCAAGTCATATACATTTACATGAATATTTATTAGGTAAAGGGTGAATCACCAAAGAATTGTTATCACAAAACTTCATAGGATTCTGTGCATGGTATAATAAATGAATTAGACATTTAAAAAAAATATTTAATTTTATAGAATAGCAGATGCACAATTTCAGAAGTTTAAATCCATCACCCTTTATTATCAACATAACAACAACAACAATATCTTATACGTATCTCATTGAAAGTACTTGTCATTGAAATACTCTGTTATATTTTCCTATTATTTGGTTAATTTGGCACTAAAGAAGATGAACTTTTTAGCATCACATTTACATATTTGGTATCCAGCTTTAAAAGGTAAAGTTGCAATAAGGTTGACTTTAATAGCTTTAATCCATCTTGAAATAATATTCTTTGAATAATCCTGCAAACATTATTTTAACAAAATTGTAATAGTCCTGCATATGATTTTAACTAACTTGTTTCTAGGTAAGATGATGAAATCAGTTCAATGACAAAGATTTTTGCCTAGCAAATGTTTGGGAAATGTCTGCTTCAGATAGATATATTGCTGCCAAACTAGACCACATCCAGTCACATTACCCTGACACCAGGCCAACTATTCCTGGAACTACCCCTATATGTTTATAACCAAGTAAGGGCGCTATACAAGTACTATTATTTATGACTCTTGTATGTCGTGTTTAGGGATAGAATCCATGGCCTCATCATTCCAGACTGACGCTCTAACCACTCGGACACTGAGACTGGTCATTACTTCTACCTGGATGCCTCAGTGCACTCGGTGTCTTCCTCCACCTGTAATTAGCTAAACGTCGCTATAATGACTGAAATACTGACGCAGCGACGGTAAAATCAATCAATCAATCTAGCCACTCATACACTAGGACTGGTCATTTACTTCAAGTGATATATGTGTAAGTGATTTGGTACCCACCATGTAAGTGCTGGTATTGGTTAAAAACCCTGATCTATCTGCACCTTTTTTTCACTTGGTAATGTAACGGCCATTTAGTAACCTTATTAGTGTGAAATTTGTGTACATGCATTAGCATTCCTAAAATTCAGTTTGTATGGCATTTGTTCTGTAAGAGAAAGGTCCCTGGTTAAAGTCAAATCCCCCTAGGGTTCGTCTAAAACATATCAATTTGTTCTGTACTGTGAGTTTAGGACAAAAATAAACGAGGAGTAGTAAGGGCGTCGGTTTGGCCCCAAACAAACACTAACTCCTAGGTTGGCGAACTATCTATTTATAGAAACGCATTTGCATATAAGCCTTTTTGGGACTATGCGTAGTGGCCATGTTTTTGGTGGCCATTTTTAGTAAACAGAGGTGACTTGTATACTTGATCTGAGATCTACTCGCGGAAGTTAAGGGTAACTTCCATTCGATCTCAGACAGTGTCATAAAATATATTCTTTTAGTATATTTAAAATAATCATATTAAAAATACATCAATAACTAAATAACACAAATCTGTTAAACGTCTACTATAATAATAATATTATTATGATTAAAACAATAATAATGATAATATGCCTACTATGAAATAATAATTTAAAAATTTACTTGATATATGTAAGATACTTTATATTTCATTTCATTGATTTTCTAATGCCTATGACGTCATATATCAAACTTGACGTTGTCTACACAAGTTTGTACGCGGTATACAGCCATTATTTCAATACGGATTTTCATCAAAATTTCACAGAATGTGTATGTTACGCTCTAGATGTGCCAATCGGTCTCCGTTTTTCCAAATTTGAAAAAGAATGATTTTATGGCTAATCCAATATTAGAAGCATTGACGTCAAATTTCATTTCAGATACATAAAATCACTTCCAGATAACATAGAAAGCTAAATTTGGACTGAATATAAGTCTACAAGTCTTCTTTATATTCTGAGAACATGAATGTCATATGACGTCATGTGACCTTATACGATCAAAGTTAATTTTGTCAAAATTAAACGGTTTTTAAGACCTGTAGACCGTATTTTTGTTTGATTTGCATGAATTTTTACTGAAGGTGCATCATGTGATCCTTTGGAACAATGTCACCTCCGTATCCGGAAAAATGTTAAGTTCAATCATTACTTATTTTCTTGAAAACCTCTAAAGCTAGACCGAATCATGTGAAAATTGAATTGTAAGCATTTTTTAAATAGATTTGATTTGTTACATAGGTTATAAAAAATAGCCCATGGGGGCCGCCGTGGCCGAGCGGTTACAGTCGTGGACTACAAATCCCTCAGCCCTTACCGCTGTGGGTTCGAATCCCGGTTAGGGAC
>CM037782.1:19888930-19938930 GCA_021229015.1 Solen grandis
AGTTCCTCTTCCAATCAACTCCCTTCATCAGTGCAGTCTCCCTTGACCTTTACCCTAATGGTCAAGGATCCTAAAAACCGATTTTTTACCGGTTTTGACCGATTTTGATCTCAATCGACCGGTTCAGATTTCAAAAAGTACCAAAAAAATCGGTCGAAAAAAAATCCATAATCCTCGTCTAAAACTTTCAAAATCGGTCCAAACGGTTCATAATAGTCTCTCTTACACACCAATTGACCTACTTCTTGAATTTCCGGTGTGCCCTCGGGGCAGGTGTCAGTGGGGGTCAGGCAGGGACACCCGTCTAGGTCATTACTGGGCAGTTAAGATGAATGGATTGACGGTTTGTACTTAGCCGTAGAGATGCTAGGCTACCAAAGGTTGTGATAGAATTTGCTAGCATTCTGACTGAGAGTTTTGAGACTCGATTTCCTAAACTTGATCTGTGGGATGCAATGTCTATTTTTCAACCAAGCGCATTTCCCAAGTCAGTTAACAACAAAGCGAATTTTGGGGCCAAAAAACTGACAGTTCTGTTAGAGCATTTCGGCAAGAAAAGGGGAAGTAACACACCCCCTATTGATTCTGATGCTGCTAGACAGGAATGGTCTCTATTTAAGAATTTCATGTTCACAAAATGTGAGAAATCAGAGGACGCATTGAACGCAGCCTCTCTTGCCGAGGAAATGATTTCTTCAGAACACATGGGAAAAGAATTTCCTAACATGATCAAGCTCATGGCAATCAGTAGGGTTCTGCCTGTTAGCTCAGTAGAATGCGAAAGAGGTTTCTCGAGACAAAACCTCATAAAAACACGCCTGAGGTGCAGACTTAGCATTGAAATGCTCGATCAGTTGATGAGACTTTCTCTAAATGGACCGCAACTGCCAAAATTCGACCCAGAACCTATATATTGCATGTGGCGCAACAAGCTCGGCAAAGGCACTGGTAGGCACATATTTAAAAACACAGAAAGACAAAATAAACTTATGAAAAATTAAGGAGAAATGTGCTGGATGTCAGAAAAAGAACGGCTAAATGGTTTTTGTGATAGCCGTCTACCTAAATGGTTTTTGTGATTTCCGTCTACATGTTTATATTTACATGTAAATATTTATGCTGGATAGTTTTTATAATAAAATAAATAAATAAAAAAAAAAAAAAAAAAAAAAACAATAAACCCCTGTCGAAGTCGGATGTGCTGGGCCTCGATGTGGCACAGGGGCGAACGCTACTTACTTACTTACACACATGGTAGTGGCTAGCTGCAGCACAACGCATTTAAATAAAAAAAATAATCACAAATAAATAAAAGTTATTGACAAAAAAAATATATAAACACAAAGGCACATAATAAACAACACCAAAACGACTGCTTCCAACAATTTATTGATTCGTTAGAGTCATATACAGACCGTCATATACATGCACTTCCGGTAAACAAACTTTCGATATCGTAGAGGTAAATATTGCAGAAAAATACCTTATTATGCCAACAGGATGCTGAAATATAATAAAAGATCTATTTTCACACTGCAAATGATTCAGGGTATGTTGATTGAAAATATCAATGTTATTTTTTTTTCGTTTTTTTTCGGTTATGTTTTTTTTCGGGGGGGGGGGGGGGATTTTGCCGTCGACCGGTTGAGATTCCAAAATTTTAGGATCCCTGCTAATGGTGATGAAGAAAAAACACGAGATGAATCAGGATTGCTCACAAAAATCTGTATGAAACTAATGAAATTATTGTCCCTGAAACAATAGAAATTTCAATCACCATGACACAGCTTAAAAAATACAGAATATGTGTAACCGGGTGTCGAAAGACAAAAAAAGACATTTTTCCCGTGTAGTTGAGTTCGGTTTTGTGGAGTACTGAAAGAAGTCTACAAAATGAATTATAAAAACAAATTTAGTATACAATCTAAATACTAGAATGGAAATGTTTAGGTTACAAAACATAATAAATCAGTTTAAACAAAATGCATCTAAATTGGATGATTTAACTAACAAATAACATGATCTACTTCACAGATAGCTGGTCTAACAAACAATTGTATTTCAATACAACAGTTTCAAACAATCCAAATACCAAATGTCCAAATTAAACACAGGGTTCTACAATTTCTCATAGTTCTCATGGAAACTTTTTTAAATCATTTCATACATGATACATCAATATTTTTGCTAAATTTGTGTTTCTAATTAAAGAACTGCAACAAAAGACCTGCATCAAGAAAGAACGCTTGCTGATATTGATAGAGTACTGCATTTGTATCTCAGGAAACTGCGAAGAAAGCTGTGTAAAAACGATACAATGGATGCTGGCTTAGATCAGAAACAGGTGGCATTATCTCCAAGGAAATAGACTGTCTATACTATTTTAAGGATGAAATGCTGACAGATTTATTTGGCGTTTCTGGATAGAAATATTCAGACATCTTACAATCTGTCTCCTATACAACAAGGCAGTGCACCGTTAGTTTCTACAGATTTCCAAAATAATTAATGCACAGGAAATCAACCATGGGTCAAGCTTGCAATCCATCTCCTTGATGTAGCACAAAATCTTTTTTTTTCAGCTAATATTTGTAGTTCAGATGTAATGTCATGATTAGCGAAAAGTAGTTCAATGCAGGAAGCCAGACTAATGTTTTCAGATTGTATAATATCTATTCACATAGAAAAAAAATAAATAAATTGCCATGTGACTCAATGCCCTTGCCTGCAACAGATTTTGTAGCTGATCTTTTCTCAATTCAAGAACCATAATTCCATCAAAAATGTGCAATGGGAAGTAAAATACAAATTCAAACTTCTCATAGTTCAGCAATATCCCAAAGTCCAAGCATTTAGAAATGTGTCCAGATAAGAAAAATCATAATAAATGGGCCATAACTCTGTCCAAAACATGTGAAGCTGAGGGAAATGCAAACTTGGTTTGAGATTCATCATAATTAATTAATACACCTACATAAGGTGCCAAGCAAAGTCCCATTACCAAAAAAGGGAATCCAACTTGAGACCATCAATTTCCAAGTCAGTCACTCTACAATACATTAAAAGCAAATGTCATGGCAAGAAAATACAAGCACCTACGGTATACTATATATATACGAGCCATCTATACTAAGCACATAATATCTGGGGAAAGCCTAATAGACTTCGACATGAACCATAAATTTACGCCTTACCATTTTTCTCAGAACCAAACCAACTTTCTGCTTCTCAGAAAGCTTGCAGAGCCCAACTCTTTACACTGTCAATTAAATTTCAATTTACTACTTGAAAACTCTCTGGAAAATAACCTTAGATACAAGATGTGTTCGAAAAACACTATGCCCCCATCTGAGTGGGTCAGATGTCAAATAACTGATGTCACTGAAAGCCATTCATGAATGGAGTAAGTATGTCAAATATATAGAATTTCCTCCATATAGCAATGGAGTAATGCTCAAGTCAAAAAAATCGTTAAAAAAAATAAAGAGAGCTAACTTAAACAAGAGGGTTAAGATAGCACTGTGTTGCTCACCTGAGTAAGATTGCTGTGTTAGGCATGATTACAAAAAATGTGGCATCTTAAGTGTTTGCAATATTTTTCTAATATCTAAGTGACCTAGATTTTGATCCTACTTAAATTTGCACTCATCTGGGATTTCATGCAGTCATCAAGTTTAATGACTTGACTTGACTATTTGAGTTTACTGTCGCTTAGACAGTTTTTCAGTCATAAAGCGACATCCAGCTAATTACAGGTGGAGGAAGACCCTGAATGCACGGAGACATCCGGGTAGAACCACCGACCTAATGTAAGCCAGCTGGAAGGCTTCCTCACATGAAATTAAGTTTAATGAAGATTGGGACAAAAATGTAGCCTCTAGAGTGTTCACAAGGTTTTTTCTAAAAATTTGCCCTGGTGACCTACTTTATGACCCAGTTTTAAACTCATCCAAGATTTGATGTAAATAAACATCTACCCAAGTTACCTGAAGGTTAGGCCAAAAATGTGGCTTCTAGAGTAGTCATAAGGTTTTACTAAGATTTACCCAGGTGACCTACTTTTCGACCCCATGTGACCCATTTTCCAATTCATCCAAGATTTCATGTAGACAAAAAAGTCCTGACCAATTTTCATAAAGATTGGGCCAAAACTGCGGCCTCTAGTGTCTTCACAAGGTTTTTCTATGATTATCTAAGACTTGACCTAATGACCTAGTTTTTGATCCAACATAGCCCAATCTCATCTGATATATAAAGACAAACATCCTGACCAAATTCATGAAGATTGGGCCAAAAATGTGGCCTCAAACATGTTCAAAAGGTTTTTCTAAGATTTGAGCTTATAACCTAGTTTTTGACCCCAGTGACCCAATTTTGAACTTATCCAAGATATTATATAGACAAACATATTTCCCAAATTTAATGAAGATTGGGCTAAAACTGTGGCCTCCAGAGTGTTCACAAAGCTTTTTTAAGATTTTACGTGGTGACCTAGTTTTTGACCCCACGTGACCCAATTTCAATCTGATTCGATATACCATGTAGACAAACATCCTGACCAAATATTATGAAGATTGGACTAAATCTATGGCCTCTAAGAGTGTTCACAAGTTTTTTTATTTTTAAAGAATTGACCTAGTGACCTAGTTTTTGACCCCACATGACCCAATTTCAAACTCATCAGAGAAATTATGTAGACAAACATCTTGACCAATTTTCATGAAGATTGGGCCAAAATTGTGGTCTCTTAAGGTTGTTCACAAGCAATTGTTGATGATGGATGACGGACAAAGCACAAAGGCGGTCACAAAAGCTCATCTGCTTCATAATCATTACACTTCAGCTACTCAATATTTATATTTTAAATATCAAATCAATACCTTGAATAGTTCAGGAGTTAATATGTTCCTTACAAAAAATGATACACATGTATAAAATAAAGGGAGATAATCAGAATATCAGACCAGACAAGTTAAGGTTCTTGGTTACTGCACTGATCCTACTTGCTATCATATTATGTTACAAGTTTCAAGTCCTTACAGTCTTTTGTTTATGAGTTTTCCTTTCAAAAGCAGTTAATAAAACAAGAGGGTCATGATGGCCCTGAATCGCTCACCTGATTATAAATGAGCAACCTATGTTGCATTTTTCATAATGACCTACTTTTTGACCCAACATGACCCAACTTCGAACTTGTCAAAAATTTTATGGAAATTGACATTCTGACCAAGATTCATGAAGATTTGGCCAAAAATGTGGCCTCTAGAGTTTTAACAATCCAAATTGTTGACGTTGCATGACGGACACCGGACGAAGGGCGATCACAAAAGTTCACCTTGAGCACGTTGTACTCAGGTGAGCTAAAAACTGGTCCATATAGAGTTATGGTTCTTGGTTACTACACTTTCCAATCTCACAATCTTTTTATATTTTAAGTTTCAAGTATATACCTTGTATAGTTTAAGAGTTGTGCTCCCAACAAAAATTGAAAAAAAAAGGGTAGATAAACTTGCATGTTTAATGCTGTTATCAACATTTTGACTTGAGAATCCTGTTCCCAATTAGAAATGAATTAAACTTATTGTCATAAACTGTCATGTGAGAATAAACTTATGAAGAAGGAACCCAAGCTTGTATTCTCATACGACCCCCAGTTACAAATGGCGCCCAACTTGTATTCTTCATCTGATGACGATTCTATTCTACAAGAGCCAGGAGCCCGAGACTGATGATTGTGTCCTTTAAGAGCCAGTGAGATCCAGGATTTTGATCAACAAGCCACCTGACGCTCTACGATGGTATTTCCCAAGGACCAGGATTCGGACCAACAAGCCACCTGAGAAGTATTACAGCTGTGTTTCTCATGTGTTTGTGTATTTCAAAAGAGAGTCTGTGGATCCAGTGTTTTCTTTCTTAAATACCGGTATCAATTTTTTTTTATATAAAGTGCTATAGCCATTATTTTGTTTTTCTTCACGCGTTTATCAAAGAGCTTTTAACTGTAACTTTTACAAGTCCAGGATTCCAGGGAGTGACTTCTACAATCTGACTAATGTGTGACTCATCAGGACGACGCTTGACCAGAACTTTGTTTTTTATATAATATGTGTAATGTAAATATTCTTTTGCAATTTCTTATGGAAAATGGATTATTAGGATCAGTTTTCATGTGAGTATATTATTTGTCAAATTGATAGGTGATCACTCTATGCATGAGTATCTCCATCTTTTTCATATCTGACATGAGCTATTCTTACCTGTCACACCTTTCACAGTTTTCCTTCTTAAGTTCCTTACATTAGTAAATCACTCTCTCTCTGGTTAGAGTCAATTTTATCCAGTGCTGAAGATAGCAACAATTTTTCCTCAGAGATCAGAAATTTTGGACTTCATTACTCTGATAAACTGAAATCTCAAACAAGACATAAATATGATACTGTCAAATCATATGAACAGTTCATTAAATAAGTCGGGACTGTTGAGCATAAAATGAGCTTGACATGAAATTTTTGAAGTAAAATTAATTTTAATTAGTAAATACTTACCTGTTATTACTTCAGGTATGTGTCTATTTGTGCACAGCTTCCAAAACAGAGTCCGCAAAATAAACCATTCCCTAAACCCCCTAGTTACCGGAAGTGTAACCCCCGTTCTCCAATTGTATATGAAGCCATCGAGGGATACAACCGCCAGCAAGCGGGGAGGGAGGTGGGACTCTGTAATAACAGGTAAGTATTTACTAATTAAAATTAATTTTACTTCAAAAATTTCATTTTAATAGCATAAATACGTTACCTGTTATTACTTCAGGTATGACTTCGTCGCTAAGGCGGGAGGTTGCTAACAAAGAACCTTGATTGCAGCGACACCCGAAGTAGGAAACGACCAAAGCCGCCGAGGCGTCAGACATGATGATTAAACTATTGTCTGAGCCACTACAAGTGGACCCAAATCCACAAGGTTTTGTGATTGGTTAGCCAGTGAGCGGAGATAAAAGGAAGAAAACGTAGTAGAAGACTTCCAAGAGGCCGCTTTGAGAATATCATCCATGGGAGATTTATTCAAGAAAGCCCAAGAAGCAGACAAAGCACGGAGCTCATGTGGTCTAATTCTTAAAAAGGATAGATCCCTGTCCGAAAGATCCGAATAGGCAAACTTGATAGTTGAGGCTACCCAACGAGATATTGATGCTGCCGAAACTTCGCCCCCCCCCCTTTTATTGGGAGGAAAAGTCGAAGACGACGACCCCGTAAAGATTTAACCTTCTGGAGGTAAAACTTCAAGGCTCTAACTGGGCAAAGAAGCCGATCAGGATCTCCCCTGGCGCAAGACCTAGCAAGGCTCGGAATAACTACCGGAGGGGGACAGACCGAAGGGAGCTGGGTTTTCGCAAAGAAACCAGGTTGAAAGCTCAAAGATACAGAGCCATCAGATTTGTTAAAGCGTAAATAGCCTTCCTCAGTAGAAAAGGCATGAATTTCGCAACGACGTTTAGAAGACGCCATTGCTATGAGAAAGACCGTCTTCCATGTTACATGCAGGAGAGAAGCCTCAGAAAGAGGTTCAAAAGGTGCCTTAGTAAGAGCCAGTAAAACACAAGAAAGATCCCACTTTGGAGTTAACGAACGAGAAACTGGCCTAGACAGTTCAAACGAACGAATAATTTCCGAAAGATAAGGATCCGAACCAAGGGAAGAGGATCTGTGAAACTTAAGAGTGTTCGATAACATAGACCTATAACCCTTGATAGAACTGACCGCAAGTTTTTTCTCGTTAAAAAGAAAAACTAGAAAGTTAGCGATTTCTCTGACAGGAGCTTTGACCGGATTAATCTGCCGTGCGATACACCAATCACGGAAGACCTTCCACTTTGCCTGGT
The DNA here is from genome assembly GCA_021229015.1 of Solen grandis. NCBI lineage: Eukaryota > Metazoa > Mollusca > Bivalvia > Adapedonta > Solenidae > Solen > Solen grandis. The sequence goes on from CM037782.1 coordinate 19,896,810, forward strand.
AGACAGATCGAGTAGATTGTCTCCTGGCTTTAGAGATAATAGAGGCAACTGTTGCCGAAAATTTCTTCTGTCTAACTCGCTGTTGGATAACATCCAAGCGTGAAGACGAAGAGCGCAAGGATTGTCGTGAAGGACCCTGTTCCGACCTTGTGACAGAAGGTCCGGAACCTGGGGAAGTTCTACAGGATCGTCTATCAGAAGATCCAGAAGATCCATGAACCAAGATCTCGTTGGCCAAAGTGGAGCTACAAGGAGGATCCGGCACTGAGATCGCAGGATTTTCCTTAGAACTAAGGGAATCAGAGAAAACGGTGGAAACGCATAAGCAAATAGATGATCCCAGTTTACAGACAGAGCATCTATCGCCCAAGCCCGGTGATCCGATACCGGTGACACAAACAGCGGAAGCTGGTTGTTCAGCCTGGTAGCAAATAGATCGACAGACGGAGACCCGAAAATCGCAAACAGAGTTGTCGCGATCCGAGGAAGTAACTTCCATTCCGAGGGGAGAAGAGAATGTCTGCGGGACAGTTGGTCCGCTAGAACATTTAGACGACCCGGAAGATGTCTGACTTGAATGAGTACCGAAGACACCTGACACCAATGAAGAAGGTGCCATGCTTCCATGCACAGAGAAGGCGAGTGCGTCCCCCCTTGTCTGCGGATGTAAGAGACAACAGTCGTGTTGTCTGTAGATACTAGAACAGATTTGCCTCGAATGAGAGGAGAAAACTGTCGTAAGGCTAGTAGAACCACTTTGAGTTCGAGGTTGTTGATATGAAGAGAACTGTCCTGAGGGGACCAAAGACCCGAGGTCGTGAGACCCAGAGGTTCCAGATGAGCACCCCAGCCTGACAGACTGGCATCCGAGAACAAGATCCGCTGCTGCATTGAGTACTCCGAGAAGCGATAGGAATTCGCGGGCTGAGATCGATTGCCGACGCGAAAACCCCCGAACCAGAGTTAGAAGAGACATAATTCTGGGTTCCGGAATTCTGATCCTGTTTAGGTCGGTCAGAAACTGCATCCCGACAAACGTGAAGTTCTGGGATGGGATCAACTCCGATTTCTCGGAGTTGAGGATGAAGCCTAGCCGGAGAGCTAGGTCTGTCACCCATCGAAGTTCGTCGAGAAGAGCGACTGGGTCCATGTGAAGAAGAAGCCAGTCGTCGAAATACGCCAGGAGGCGTGAGCCGCGAAAATGAACCCTGGCGACCAGAACCGAAACTATTTTGGTGAAGATTCTGGGGGCCGAAGACAGGCCGAACGGAAGGGCCTTGAACTGGTAGACAGTTTGGCCATCCGTAAAACGAAGGTATTTCCTGGAATGAGGATGGATAGATACATGGAAGTAGGCATCCGATAAATCCAGGGAAACAGCCCAGTGACCGGGGAGGACGGCTGCCCTGATCGACGAAGTTGTTTCCATTTTGAAGTGTTCCTTCGGAATGAAGGAGTTTAGATGAGACAGGTCTATGACCGGTCGAAACCCGCCGTCCTTCTTGGGAACCAGAAAGAGACGGCTGTAAAACCCCGGAGAGGTTGGAATCGAGACCCTTTCTACCGCTCCTTTTTCAGAAGATCTGAAATGGCGAGTCCCAGACGAGGATGATTGGAGGAGAGATGAATGGGAGAGCGTGATAGTGGAGGGGGACGACTGAACGGAACCCGATACCCGTGTCTCACGATAGACAGGACCCATTGGTCGTCGGTGATTGTCTCCCAATGATGAATGAAATGAGTGAGTCTGCCGCCTACTGGAAGGGGCAGAAACACTCTTCCTCCTAATCGAACGTCTGGAAGAGGAAGCGGAAGAAAGGACGTACCCCTAGGGCTTACTCCTACCCCTTTGACTGGTAGAGGTAGAAGAAGGGGTGGGGGGCGATGAAGGAGGAAATCGTGGTCGCTGCGGACCAGATTGGCGAGCGCCCCTGGAAGAGGGATTGCCTCTGAAAGGAGATTGAGGCTTGCCCTTTTCCGAGTCCTTCGGGGATTTACCGGTAGAAGCCGAAGGTTTCTTCGGTATCCGGAATTTAGGGGGAGCCGAAGTAGGAGTGCGGGGCTGGAAGGCCACCGCGCCGTGCATTTGCTCCTCCCTGGAGGCATCCGCTACTTCCTTGATTCGGCCCCCAAAGAGGGACGAAGAAGAAAGAGGGGCCGACCTAAGCTTTTCTCGAGAAGAAGAGAGAAGTAGCTTGTTGGGGCCCCGCATCCCGCCTGCAGCGAGTCATCTCGGAAGAGAGAGAGAGAGATAGCAAAATCGAATGTTTTGCCGTCGCTGCTAAGGCCTCTAAAAGAAGCCTGACGGAAGCAGATAAGGCATCCTTTTGTTGTAGCTTGACCGAAAGAGCGGCCACGAAGGAGTCAGTATGCGACGAGATGCCGGAAAGAAAGCGGGAGCGTTGCTCCCAGCGATCCAGGACCTTCTGCTGAAGCGGTAAAGAGGAGGGGACCTTGAGCCGGAGCCGACTCGCATCTAGGTCCAGTTTCGGAGGGTGGATAGAAAAATCACCCCACCGGAAACTTGTAGGTCTTGGGGTTAAAACCCAAAGGCCGAAGGTCTGAAGTTGGAATAAACCAGCCCGGTCCTGGCTTAGAGGAGGATGAAGATTCGAAATCCTCCAGAGCCGAACGGACGACCGGAGAGAAAGAGAGCAACTCCGGTTCGACTGATTTGGATTCCTTAGGCTTACCGACGAGGTCAAGGTAACCTTCGCACCTCTTCCGGGAGGGAGGAGGGGCCGGTTTGCATACTGATGCAGGTAAGGTAGCAAAGACCTCCTGAACAGCCCTGTCCATGGAAAACCGACTGTCGTCTGACTCCTCGTCCTCGTCAGAGAGAGGATTGTCAGTACGAGGTTCGGAATGAGCGCTGGATCGGCGCGAGGTGGACGAAAGAGGCACGTCCTCAGCAAATAAGGAGTCCTCCTCCGGAGCATGAAGGGAGATTTCATCCTCCAATTGTCCGCTCAGAGCAGTCCCACTAGTAGGGGGATTGCGAGTAGAGGGAGGAGACCCAGCCTCAGGGCGAGATGGGGGAGCATCCTGAGGGGGAAAGCCCATAAAGGGAAATGGAGGGAAAAAGGGCCACATAGGGGGCTGTGTGGAAGAAGCGCCCTGTGGACCCGAGGAGGGAGGAGACTGAAGGAACAGTCTGTGATCAAGGGTCTCTGGTGGAAGAGAAACCCGATCCCTCCTAGAAGAAGAAGGCTCACCCGGCATGACGGGGGGGGAGGCAGAACTGAAATGCCTGGCGTATTCCCCCATCATGTGGGACCACCATGTGGAAGGGTCAAAGGTCTGAGGTTGCGCTGAAACATCCGCACCTTGAACCTTCGAAGACGTGGTGGAGCGTAAAGGGGACCGGTCCCGAGTAGCAGAGCTAGGGGACCGGTGACCGGAAAAACCCGGGGAACGGTTGTGGGACCGTTTCTTGGGCACCCTTGAACATGGAGGAGGAGGTGGCCGAAGCGGAGAAACCGCAGGGCTACCTGAGGAAAAACTCGAGTCCGAATTCTCAGACAAAATCGGCGAAGACCGGTGACCCACACGTCTAGCGTGATGAGCCGACCTGGCGTTGATCGGTGGCGATCTCTTGCCGATGACCGGTGAGCCGGTCTTGGGGATGACCAGTGACCGGTGATTGTTGACCGGTGCCCGGTGATTCCTGTTGCCGGTGCCCGGTGCCCGGTGACTAGTGGTCGGTGACCGGTGCCTGGTGACCGGTGACCGGTGGTCGGTGACCGGTGGCGGCCGGCCGGTCCTGAGCCGGTCCCGTGATGGTCGGTGACCGGTCTTGACCGGTGACCGGTGGCTAGACCTGACCGGTGACCGGTCGTGAGCTTTGCTATGACTGCGATCACGTAATTGACCGGTCATGCCCGGTGACCGGTCGGAGTAGTCTCCTTGACTGCTCCCCTGGGGCTGACACAAGGAGAGCCGGGCAGGGAGCCAGGAGATGAAGGCGGGAAGCCTTCTTCCTGGGAGGGGGAGAGGGACTCCGACCCCCAGCAGCGCTGAACCCAGAGAAGGAGGAGGAAGATGAGGCCTTCCTTTTCCGGGAAGAGTAAGACCGACGGGAGGAGGCTTTCTTCCATATCTCGTCTGTCCACGAAGCACAAACGGTGCAGGTGTCGACCCTAGAGCACCCTGAACATGATAGGCAGGACTGATGGGAATCCCAGGACGCCTTGACATGTCCGCAGGAGCCCCGAGACTGCGACATAAAAAAAAAAAAAGGGAAAAAAAACCCATCAAAATAATAAAACCAGTGTCACGGGAGCCGAAGCACGGAAACCCGTGACACAAGGCAAAAGGTCCCGATACGGGACGGAGATTGGGAATTCTACACGTATATAGAATAAAACCAATGAGAACAATATAAACAACACAGCCGAGGCTATGAAAAGATAAGAAAGGAGAGCTGTAGCGCACAGAAGCTATCAAGAAAGGGACACGCAAGGTTACCCACTGAAACTCGATGGCTTCCAAAACACAATTGGAGAACGGGGGTTACACTTCCGGTAACTAGGGGGTTTAGGGAATGGTTTATTTTGCGGACTCTGTTTTGGAAGCTGTGCACAAATAGACACATACCTGAAGTAATAACAGGTAACGTATTTATGCTATTAAAATGTCATAGTTCTCACAATACTTCTGCAACTGGAGCTGTGAAGAAACAGCAGCCAGCTGTTATTTCAGTTAATACTGATGTGTAAAAGCAGATAAAATCTTTAGAACTCAAAGCTGAAGACTGATTAAACAGTCTTGAAAAGAAATTTGATGACTTTCTTAAAATGTATAATAACTCTTATTTTTCTCAGCAACCACAAAGGAACAACCAATGGAGACCCTACAATGACAGAGGTCAGAGTTTACATCAGGGAGGTTACAAAAACAGAAACTACAGCTGCAGTAGCAGCAATACTAAACAGAACAACCCAAACAAGTAACAGCTTCTGTTGTTGGCCAAACGGAGGCTAAGAGAGGTGAAGGCCAAAAATTCCAAAATGCACCAGTAATTAGGTCAAGGAATGAGAGCCCTGTTATTTTAAATGGTCATCCTTTCACGCTTTGGTTGACACAAGCTCTATGGTTACAACTTTATCTCAAAGCGCATGTAATAAAATGACGAATAAACCTGAATTGCTGTCTTTTAAACATATAGGTACTGAGCTGTCCACAGCTAATGGGACTGAACTGAAATATTCAGGTTATATTGAGTGTAGTATTTCCTTACCATAAGTCCCTGATACAATATATGATGTTCCTGTCTTAGTTACACAAGACACAGAATTTAGTGAACTTGTCCTGATATTATTCGGACGAATGTGATGAATTTGTATAGAGGTACTGGGGTGTCAGACAGTTTACCTGAGTGGAAAGTTGCTATTGCAAATATTTAATTGGTGTTCAATTGCAACAGTGGGTAAAGTCTGTAGTAAAACACCTATACATGTTGAACCCTATGAAACCACCACAGTGACTTGTCTTGTTAGGCACTGTGATGCATCTTTATCACAGGTGGTAATTGAAAATTTTGACAGTGATGCAAATTACCCAGTAAGTCCAAGAGTTCTCAAGTAACCAAACCAAGGTAATAATACAATTTCAGTCAGTGTTGGCAACTTAACTGGTAAACCTTGTAAAGTTAGTGAGGTTAAAGTATTAGACAACCTGACCAATGTACCTGGTCATATGTCTGATCCCCAGTCATCAACAATTGATGATTTTGGTATTACCATGGAGAAAGACAATTCATCCCCTGATCAGATACAGCAAGTAAACTGTCTGTTGAACAGTTATAGACATATCTTCTCAACAGGCCCCACGTTTGGCGCCAAATGTAACAGGTGGTGAAAAAAAACGACTTGACCGGGACTCGAACCCAGGGCCTCAGGAATACCGTTCCTGCACTCTACCAACTGAGCTAGCAAGTCACGTCTTCTTGCCTATTGATTTATCACCAAATAGCTGTACCCGGCTACATATTTATATATGAAGTTTCAAGTCAATACCTTGTATAGTTTTTTTATTACATATCTGTAAATCTTATGCAAGATACAGTAAAACTATATAACCAATGTACTCAAACTAAGAATAAACTGTACATACCATATCTTATTATAAGTCACGGCACAGGTAACTCACAAAGAATAATGTGTATGCGGCCGGGAAGTTCAGTCAGTAGAGCATACGCCCTGTAAGCTAAAGGCCCCGGGTTTGAATCCCAATCAGGCTGCATATTTTTCTCATTCTCTAACATTTGGTGCCCAACTTGGGGCTGTGGCATAGGTGTATGTCTAAGACACCTATGCCACCTATGGGACAAATTCTATAATGAGGAGGGTTAAGATGGATTTTTGACCTTGATTTTGACCTATTTATGGATGATGACATAAGATCAAACCAAGCGAATATTTGAACAATATTCATTGTAGAAAATGCTGAAGCTTAGGTGGAAAAGTTATGCAGAATTGTTTGTATAGAATAACTAGCTGAAATATATACTTCATATCACAAAACCTTAATAAATCACCCTGACTAAATTTAAGTTTCTTTAATAAATATATATAGTTATTTTATAAAAACACTTCTCTTAGATGCACATAGAGACCTGTCTCGAGCCAAACATTATAAATATTTGCACAGTCATGTTTAACCCGCAAATTGAAGCTAACTGTTAGTGGATGCTTAAACACAATGTTAAATGGCATATATTCCAATGGTAAAAAGTTAACTTGGAGGCTGATAAAAACTGCTGTCAATTACGATGGCTCTTATAGCAATTATACGGACCAACGTTGGTGAATGTTTTATTTTTGTCTACGAGATCAGATATTTTCTTTGAACTGGTAGCATCACGTTCAGTCTGACAGAAAAAAAATTTGACCAGTCTGATATTGATCAAGGCAGAGGCATCCAGGAACACTTTGACATTGTAATTACGTTGTTTAGCCATCTAGCTGTCTCCACAATACATTATATACCAATTAAACCTCTTCTGAATGGCACACTGTAATGGCATTGTACCTCACAAAATATGGAACTTCTCAATTACGTACACTGACAATTAGTTTAAAAAACGCTATCTTAATCACTCAGGTTTAAAAACGGTATACACATAATTGCTTGAAAAATCAGTATTCTCATAAACTGGTTTTAAAAATCTGTACACTTATATGCTTTAAAACTTTCCCTCATATAGACTCATTTTGACGCACTCAATAGGTACCACATAAAGTCTGATCTGCAGAAAACCACAGTTAAACCTTACCAAATTTAATTACAAAGTCCTCATTTCCAGACCACTGACGAGCAGCGAACAGCATAAAACCTGATCAGCTTGCAAGTTACTCGTAGGTTGATCTGGTTTTATGCTGTTCGCATAGGTCTTTTCATGGTATCCTCTATGAGGGAAAGGGTTAAACACAGTACTCTTACAAGTACAAAAGTGATGCCTGTGGCAGCACATTGAAATAAGCACGGCGGTAAAGAACAACTGTCTAATAATAAAATTTATGTGGGTTAACAGGAAAACAACTTGTTTTTTTAATTTTTATTTTTTTTTTAATTTTTATTTTTACATAACCTTTACTGAGAGGTGAACTTGTTTACGAAAGTATATATATTTAAGTACATGTCCATAAATGGAAAACTAGTGCCAAAACTTGAAGGGAATCTTAAAATGAAAAAAGACACACAATACGTAAAAATATTGAAAAATAGGCCTTATATACATATTTGGAGGACACAAAAAAGTTCCAAATTAAGAAGGCGAGAAAAAAGTGCAGCCAGACCAGGACTAAAACCAGGGACCAACAGCAAGAAAAAAAAGGAATGCATAGAAAATTTGTTTTCAAGATGCTTTTGATATATATATACCATTTTAGTATTGCAGTTAAAGGCAAAATGAGAATCTCTGTATTATCAAAATATACACAAGAACACTAAACATGTGATCCAAGTTTTAAAGCAAAATCTCAAAGAATTCAGTGAAAAAATGAGTAAGTACTATTGCCCTTTGTTATTTTTATAATAAATATAACTATTTTTAAAATTCATGACAAAGTCTGACTTCCAATACAGGCATGCAAATTCATGTGTGAACAATTCTTAGATTTATTTAAGATTTGTGGAAACGACAGTCGCAGATCTTTCGACCTTCTACCCCGGATATAAGTAATCTCGATGCCAAAGTGCCATCGATTATTTTCCAATCAAATATATTAATACTGATTTTGTTACGCTTTCATTTAAGCAAGGTATCAATAAATACTTTTTTGGCTAGAATTCATAAATGAATAACAAACCCAGAGTAATGTATTATCATACCTTCCTATCTAAAATTTTAAGTATAACCTCACTACAAAATTTCGAAATTAAAACTCTTTTCAAAACTAATGTGTTTTACTTATACTTACAATAAACATGATCCAAAGTGAAAAAAATACGAACTACATACAATTTTAACTTAAAATTGTACAAATTCATGAAAAAAGTATTTATTATTATAAAAGAGGCGAAACAGCCTCGTTTTCGTGTCCATAGACAATCTACGAAGCAAATACAATATGCCCGGCGGTGATCTGCCGTGCAATAATTGATTTCAAAAAATATGTGCACTTATAAATGGATTAAACAACACTCTTATCATTGTTTCAAAACACAATACTCTTAAAATGGGTTTAGAATACCCTTATAATTGGTTAAAAAAAATTAGTACACTTATATATGCTTTGAAAAATATCAGTTCACTTATAATGTTAAAAAAATCAGTACACTAATTTGAATCTTATAATTGGTTTATTGCATCAGGACACCTAAAATTGGTTTTAAAAAAATCAGTGAACGAAAAATTGGTTTAAAGAATCAGTACAATTAAAGAATTTTAAAAATTAAATTCCTAATATCCTGGTTTAAAAAAATTGTATTAAAATGCAATATAGATGACTTAAAAGAGAGAATTTCATTTTTAAGATAAATCAAAATGCTAAATGGTTTGGACTGGTTGTAACTCATTTGGCTTCTGCTATGATCATATCTTAATGTTTAATTACAGTTAGGAAACTTCACTAGTCTGATACTGGTAATGAGAATGTAGATAATTTACTGCCCATTCTTTAACTCACAAACTGTATCCAAAACTAAAACTATCAGTGAAGGTGATGAGCATCTTCGCTACATTGCTTTACCTCAATATTGAATAGGGGCAAGTTGAGATGACAAAATGTTGCAATGTCATATATTTCTGTTCCTTCGTGCTCTATGCAAGATTTTTTTTTTTTTTTTTTTTTTGGGGGGGGGGGGGGGGGGGGGGTGTTTGTTGAAAACTGTTTTCAAGATTACATAATACATACAGAAAACATTCATCTTCTGCTACTGAAACACTATATTAAGATTTTCTATTTTAATTTGCTGTCACTTGACTGATCGCATTCAGTCTATCTTCACATTATCTTCATAGGCTGAACTTACAAAATCGCTACCCTGAATTGGTGAAGATGCCATGTTGCGAAACGCATCACATGGTACCATACACATCTGCATCAGGGAAACAGTATTCTATATTTAACCGATTTTGCAGAAGTTGCGTTAACGAAAACAGCATCACTAGTTAACAGTTTTTAGGGATAAAAATTTTAGTGATACTTTGGATTTTTATTTTGATATTAATCCTTATAGCAACAACAATTTTGCCAGAATGTATGTTTGTTTGTTGGGTTTAACATCCCACAGAGAGTATTTCAGTCATTTAGAGATGATATGTAATCGAGACTAATATAGTGCTGCCACACTAAGGTATCACGCAGTAGACATGTGGCATGATACCACACCCAGTCACATTATCCTGACACAAGGCCAACCAGTCCTGCAACTACCCTTATATGCTGAGCACCAAGCCATGGATTGAACCCACGACCTCCAGCTCCTGAGGCGGACGCTCTAGCAACTCGGCCACCAGAGACGGTTTTGCCAGAATGAAAAGAACATGGTGAACAGTGACTAACCACTTGTACGTTTTATTTAAGGACTGCTCTCATTATGACCATATAGTGAACTGACATTGCTCACTTGAGAACCAGGAATTCTGGGAGAAAAAGAAACCGCAAATGTCTTCTGATATTATGGAAAATGGGCTCTGCCCCCTGGCAGCCATATTTTTAGACAGATCTAATTATTTTAACAGTCTTGATAGAGAGTGGCCCAAGGAACAACTGTGTTGAAAAAACCTTGAAATCAAGACAGTACTTTTGGACAGGAGATTTTTCAATTTCGTACTATATACATAATTATAAAGAAAACGGGCTCTGCCCCTGGCAGCCATGTTTTTTGATGAATTCACATAAGTTTTACAACAAAGATCGAGACATCAGTGCAAAAATATTTTAAAATCCAGTCAGTACTTTTGGACAAGAAGATTTTTTAAGTTTTCACATTTTTCCCCTTTTTAGTTGCCATGGTGTCCAGATTTTGGCATAGAATTTAATTCTTTGAACAACATTGGAAGAGGACCACCCAAGGAACATTTCTGCAAAGTTTTATGAAAATTGGAGCAGTAGTTTAGGAGGAGATGTCAAGTTAAATGTTGATGATGCATGCTGGACATTCATCAGTCACAACTTGGAAAAGTTGAGCTAGAAAGGGCATGATGCAGTAAGGCAAGCAATTAATACAGGTGACCTTGACCTTTAGCAAATGGCAATGTCTAAAATATCATTTATTTCAAGTTACTGGTTTCTCAAAGTAAATATTTGGGCCCTAGCTCTATAGTACAAAACATATTTGTTTATCTAATGTTCTACAGATATAAATCAACCCATCCATATTTTTCACACCTATCAGTCAACTGACGGCACAACACCTGTATGACAAACTGTAATGTTTTGATATCAACGCAAAAAAAAACGCAAGGCAATTAGGAGGCCAAACACGTAAGGCAATTAGGAGGCCAAACACAAGCCACTATGCATGGCAATCTTTGCTCAAAATGTGCCACATTTGCTTTAAATACCATCGTAGATTGAACCCAGGTCATAATTCACAATGTCTCTAGAACTTACATGTTAATCTAAGAGCGCTCAGCAATCTGTCCGAGAAACTGGAATTTCTGGGGGATAAGCAAATCAGCATTAAGGTCTAATTTAACCATGCAATCCAGTGAAGGATACAGGTTCAATCCTGGGGAAACAACTGGGTCAATTAAGACTAAAAGGTGAGTGAAGAGAAAGATAGAAACAAAATCATATGATGTATGATGCAAAGATATCATGAAGTTGAATGGGGACAAAAATCAGTTTGGAATCCCACCATCGACACTTTTAACGTGGAGACATAAAGAAGAAATTCACCCAGTAGATTTCAGTCCACAGAGAAAAAATGACAAGACAAGCAAAATACCCTCAGGTAGAGGAGGCCTTGTTAAAAGGGTTTTCTAATGCAAGAGCCAAAAACACTGCAATTTCGAGATATTGAGTGAGAAAGCTAAAGAATTTGTTCAATATGGGGATTGCTGGTCAAGACTTTGAATGTCAGTAGGATGACTTGAGCATTTTAAAGCTTGACATGGCATATCTAACAAGTGTGTGTGTATTAATATATTAAGAAGTGGAATGGCAAATTACCTCCCCTATTGCAACAATACGAGCCCGACTGCATTAATTAACAACATGGATGAGACCAGCATTTTCTATGAAATAGTCCCGGACAAGATATTGGAATTTACAAAAAAAGCCTGTCATGGGGAGAAACAAAGCAAAGATAGGCTTTCAATTCTTGTGTGTTCCAACTAAGCATCCATTTTTGTTGTGGGAAAATCTCAAAAGCCACGTTGCTTTATAAAAGTAAAAACTCTACCCACACAATATGTCGCAAATGAAAAAGCCTGAGTGAAGAGTGATATCTTCTCCAACTGGCTAAAGAAATTCAACATAAAAATTTCAAACGAAAAAAAGTATTCAAGATTATTGGAAAATATCCAGCTCATTCTGTTGTAAAAGCTATTCAGGCTGTAAAAGTTTGTTTTTACCACCTAACACAGCTAGTGTCACACAACTGAAGGATCAAGGTGTAATTAAAAACTTGAAAATTCACTGTAAAGGAAGCTTGTGCAACACCAACAGATCCAAGCCATCAACAGTGACAAACCATCCACCTTATATGTACTAGAAGCATTGAGGATGCTTAAACAAGCATGGGACTCTGTGAAAGAGTCAACAGTTGCCAACTGCTTTCAACACACCAACTCCATCATAGCATATCCATTCCCATAAGTCAGGGGAAGATCCAGACGATGATATTTCCCTAATCGGCCTAGCCTCCCTGACAAATGGTGTTCCATTTCAAAACTATGTGTCAACTGATGACGACCTCCCAGAAAGACAAATTGTGCTATATCGTTCCGACCCACTTGAAGAAGAGGCCACCGATGCAGATGATGATGACAAGGAAGCAAAAACTTACAATCTGGACGGAGCCATGCAGGCCATCGAAAACATCAGCGGATTTTTAGAGATTTCTGAGAACCACGAAATGCTAGATCAGCAATGAGTGTAGTGGGCTAAGTTTGAGAAAATTGCGAAAACAAACTGATATAACAAGGTTTTTTGATGTGTGTGATAAAAATGAAAGACTGAGATGTCAATCACCTTGAATTGATTCTCAGTGCTATATTGTACACAGAGCTTTGAATAATATGCAAAAAGAGTGTAAACCTATTTGTTTGCCTTGTTTTACTGTATTTATTGAAAATAGAAGTAATGCTTTCTCGAGAATAAAACTATATTACACATGGATTATTATTTATATATCCCACAAAAAATGTGTCAACTTGATTAAGATGTCAACAACATAATAATGGGACAATACAGGTAAGATTTCTTATTCACCGAAAATACCTCATTTCAGAATGATCAAACTTCAGACATCTCGAAGCATTATTTTGGTCCCATGAAATTGGAGACAATGAGTGCCAACTGTGTACAAATTTTAAGAATCAGACAAGAATTTTGCACATATTGTGCCTGTGACCTTTGACAAATAAATCTGAATGAAGATCATAACACAATCTTTGATAGAAAGCAACCTTTGTGCCGATTATGAGCTTTTATTTATGTTGTCTTATAATAACTTTTCAAATGACAATAATAATTCAGCCTTCCAGTTATGTAAATTTGTCTGCTTGTTTAGGTTGAACACCTCACCAAGAGTATTTCGGTCATTTGGTGAACATGATACTACTGCCTCAGTGTAATATCACAGCATGGACAAATGGCATAACACAATACATCATCCTTGCACTGGGCCAACCAGTCCTGAAACTATCTTAACTACAGAATCAAATACATTGCAAAGTTTGGCACAGATTTAGGATAAATTTGTCCTGTAAATTCAGTGATCGGGAAAGGCATGCGCCATGCGCCATAGTCACATTAAAAATCAAAATGTCACATCGTTTTTTGCACTGGATGCACCCATGTCGCATTCCAATTTTTCGGTCTCGCTAAATACTACAGCCTGCTTAAAGCATAGATACGAATACAGTCCGAGACCAAATGAGGGGAATTCCATTTTAAATTAACATATCGCAGAGAAGGAAGAGCATTATTAATCAACCAATCAGATTTTATTGAGGCATTGATGTATCAGCCAATCAGATTGAGCCTTTTTCGCGTAAGAATTTGAAAGGGATCCGTGACTCTGATTGATGTTGGCCATAAGGGATTTGCCAAAAAAAATCAAATGGCCAATCTTATGTTAGCAGTTAAGACATTAGGGCAATCAAAATTACATTCGATATTCATCATAAATTTCTATTATGTGACAAATAAAAGACACAATTTAATTATATTCAGTGTATGATTCCTACCAGTTTATTTACTCCATTCCAGAAGTTTTTTTCGATCATAATCCCAAATCATCTATCAAGAGCTTGTCCCATTTGGGAGGGACAGAGGGTCATAGTGTCACACATTCTCAAATTATCAGCACATTAACTAAATCTTAGTAAGGTGCAATATGGTCCAAGTAAAGGGAAAAAGCCCTGTCATTAGAATGAGTTGAATTGGCCAGGTTTGAGTATAAATTATAGTGTGAGAAGCTGCCGATTATCTTGAATGCTTGCACAAGTGTCACCACATACCTCCCTCTATGCCCCCTCCACTGATTCAGTTTCAACTTGTGTGACATCCACTCTACACACAGGAAGAAATAAACATATTGCAGCAGTAAAGTTCAAAGGGTGTGAAACCGGCATATGCCAATGTCCGGTCTCCGTTTATCTCCAGTTGGCTGTGCTGATAGGCGTTTCTTACCTCTTTGAAATGCAGAGAGTTTCGTGTTAGGTGATTGTTAGAGTGTTTGGATTAGGAAATACACTTGGACATTACCCGTTGTGTCTTACAACTGCTGCATTATGACATCAAATTTTTTTTGTGTGTGTGTGTGGAATAGAAATATTTGATCATCTAGCTTCATTCAATTTTTTATCTTGGAGGAAAAAAAAAATATGGTTAGTAGATGTTTAATTAACCAAGAATAGTTGAAGGAGATCAGATGACAGTGACCAAAACCTTTATTTATTTTTTTTCTTGTTAAATGATGATAGTCAAATTAAATTATTGAATATTTGCATTATGTTCATATTTTTATTTTTGATCAGTTGGTTGGCCAAATGAATTTTAATTTTTGTTTTGTTACATGTTGTTCTGCTTTTTAATTAAAATATTATTTCATTCAAAGTTTTTTTTTTAATCAGTATTTTTTTTTGTTAATATTATGCATTTAAGACTCACTTTAAAAAAAGCAAGTTGTAGTTGTTTCATAAAATGTCACATTTGATATTAAAAATGTCACATTTATTTTGAAATTGTCACATTGATTTTGCTTCAGAAAGGGCCATTGTCACATTGATAAAAATTCTTTCCTGATCACTGTAAATTCAATACAGTCTGTTTGACCAGTAACTATGTACAATGTACAACCATTTAACTTGCGGTAAACATTTAAAATTAATCCAATTTCTTATGAATTCCTTATTTAGGCAAAGAAAGTGAAGTTGATCAATACTTTTTCAAGCGTTGCTATAAAGGGACCAAATAAGTCGGGATATTTTCACGTGTGTGGTAATTAAGGCTATTTTTTAAGAATACTGCTTGATTAAAATCCCACAGAAGGCAATAATTTGTGACAATAAAGACTAAACTGTGTGGATATTGTTCCTGATTTCCCATGTGGGGACACCAGCTTGTCAAAAACAAGAGGGAGACCAGTACCATCTCAATGTACATTGAAGGATCTCTTTATTGAAAAAAATGTAATCAAGATCTTTAACTTGATATTTTAAGTTATTAATCATAGACACCAACGTTGACTTTTTTTTTAAGGAAAAAATTACAGTTGAGAGTAAGATAACACAAAAAATGTGTTTCTTTTCAGATAAAAATTTACATGATGTAAGTACCATAGTTTTTATTATATCTCAACCTTAATACAAAGTAAGGCGCCGTGGTCCAATGGTAACGTATCCGATTATGGATCCGAAGGTTGTGGGTTCAAACCCAGTTGGAGGCAAGAACTATTTATGACCTTCCCAGGCACAAGTATTGGTCCAACCCAGGAACTGTCGAGAGGGATTAGTAGAAGTTGTAAGAACTTGTTTCCCAATTGACGTAAAATAAATAAGTTTAAACTAAAGTACCACTAAAAATCATGTATTATTAACTTACTAGTATACAAGGGTATAGCCAAAAGCTTGTGGAAACAAGAGGGCCATGATGGCCCTGAATCGCTCACCTGAGTACCATTGCTACAACTGATTACAAGGTTTTTAAACAGACAAGAATTCTGATATAACTCAATCTTAAACATTTTAGCCCTGACAATACTACACACCAAATATATAAGCACTGGGCCTTATGGTTTCAGAGGAGAAGACTTAGTGCGGGGTCATTTATCTCCAAAGGGCCACCATTTTGAAAATCTTGATAATGAACCATTAGATGATACTACATACCAAAAATCTAAGCTATAGGCCTTATGGATTCATAGTAGAAGATTTTTTTAAAGATTTTCCTATATAACTCTATGTAAAACAAGTGACCACTGGTGCAGGGGCATTTATCACCATAAGGTCATGATTTGTACAATCTTGGTAATGAACCATAAGATGATGCTACATACCAAATATCTAATCTCTAGGCCTTATGGATTCATAGAAGAAGATTTTTAAAGATTTTCCTATATAACTCTATGTAAAACAAGTGACCCCTTGCGGGGCATTATCACCTGGTATATTTGAACAATCTTGGTAATGAACCATATGATGCTACATAAAATATCTAACTCTAGGCCTTATGGATTCATAGAAGAAATTTTTAAAGATTTTCCTATATAACTCAATGTAAAACAAGTGACCCCTTTTGCAGGGGCATTTATCACCGTTTGGCTATAATTTGAACAATCTTGGTAATGAACCATTAGATGATGCTACATATGAAATATCTAAGCTCTAGGCCTTATGGATTCATAGAAGAAAATTTTTAAAGTTTTTCCTATAAATCTATGTAAAAAAAATGACCCCTGGTGCAGGGGCATTTATCACCATAGGGCTATGATTTGAACAATCTTGGTAATGAACCATAAGATGATGCTACATACCAAATATCTAAGCTTTAGGCCTCATGAATTCATAGAAGAAGATTTTTAAAGATTTTCCTATACAACTCTATGTAAAACAAGTGACCCATGGTGCAGGGGCATTTATCACCTAGGGATGATTTGTACAATCTTGGTAATGAACCATAAGATGATGCTACATACCAAATATCTAAGCTCTAGGCCAAATGGATTCATAGAAGAAGATTTTTAAAGATTTTCCTATATAACTCTATGTAAAACAAGTGACCCCTGGTGCGGGGGCATTTATCATCGTAGGGCTATGATTTGAACAATCTTGGTAATGAACCATTAGATGATGCTACATACCAAATATCTAAGCTCTAGGCCAAATGGATTCATAGAAGAAGATTTTTAAAGATTTTCCTATATAACTCTATGTAAAACAAGTGACCCCTGGTAAGGGGGCATTTATCACCGTAGGACTATGATTTGTACAATCTTGGTAATGGCCCATAAGATGATGCTACATACCAAATATCTAAGCTCTAGGGCTTGCAGTTTTGCAGAAGAAGATTTTCAAAGTTTGCATTTTTAAAATCTATTTTTAGCTCCTGTGACCTACTTTTTTAACCAATCTGAATAATTTGTACAACTTTGATAGAGGACATCATAAGGATGATTCCTGTGAAGTTTGGTCAAAATCCCTTCAGCGGTTCATGAGGAGATGTTGTTTAAAGCAAATTGTTGACGACGGACGCACGCACGCACGCACGACAGACGACGGACAAAAGGCGATCACAAAAGCTCACCATGAGCACGTTGTGCTCAGGTGAGCTAAAAAATGAAATAAAAGTAAATGAATAATAAAAAACAAGAGGCCCATGATGGCCCTAAATCGCTCACCTGAGATAAATAGGTTGACCCAAGGAACATCTGTACCAATTTATTTTAAAATCTGGCCACTAGTTTTGAAGAAGATGATTTTAAAAGTTTTCATTTTTTTTCTTTTTGTTGCCATGGCAACCAGAGTTCTATATGGATCTAGTTTATTTTAGCAACTTTTGTGAAGGTTGACCCAAGGATCATCCCTGCCAAGTTTAATCAAATTCTGTCCAGTGGTTTCAGAGGAAATGTTGATTAAAGTTTTACCTATATACATATAAGGCAAATAAGCCCCGCCCCTGGCGGCCATATTTTTTACGGATCAGAAAAATTTTAGCAACTTCGGTAGAGGTTGACCCAAGGAACATCTGTACCAATTTATTTTAAAATCTGGCCACTAGTTTTGAAGAAGATGATTTTTAAAGTTTTTATTTTTTTTTTCATTTTGTTGCCATGGCAACCAGAGTTCTACATGGATCAAGTTTATTTTAACAACTTTTGTGAAGGTTGACCCAAGGATCATCCCTGCTAAGTTTAATCAAATTCTGTCCAGTGGTTTCAGAGGAGATGTTGTTTAAATGTTTCTCTATATACATATAAGGCAAATAAGCTCCGCCCCTGGCGGCCATGTTTTTTTACGGATCGGAATAATTTTAGCAACTTTGGTAGAGGTTGACCCAAGGAACATCTGTACCAATTTATTTTAAAATCTGGCCACTAGTTTTGAAGAAGATGATCTTTAAAGTTTTCATTTTTTTTTTTTCCTTTTTGTTGCCATGGCAACCAGAGTTCTACATGGATCAAGTTTATTTTAGCAACTTTTGTGAAGGTTGACCCAAGGATCATCCCTGCCAAGTTTAATCAAATTCTGTCCAGTGGTTTCAGAGGAGATGTTGTTTAAAGGTTTCTCTATATACATATAAGGCAAATAAGCCCCGCCCCTGGCGGCCATGTTTTTTTACGGATCGGAATAATTTTAGCAACTTTGGTAGAGGTTGACCCAAGGAACATCTGTACCAATTTATTTTAAAATCTGGCCAGTAGTTTTGAAGAAGATGATTTTTAAAGTTTTCATTTTTTTTTTTCCTTTTTGTTGCCATGGCAACCAGAGTTCTACATGGATCAAGTTTATTTTAGCAACTTTTGTGATGGTTGACCCAAGGATCATCCTTGCCAAGTTTAATCAAATTCTGTCCAGTGGTTTCAGAGGAGATGTTGTTTAAAGGTTTCTCTATATACATATAAGGCAAATAAGCCCCGCCCCTGGCGGCCATGTTTTTTTACGGATTGGAATAATTTTAGCAACTTTGGTAGAGGTTGACCCAAGGAACATCTGTACCAATTTATTTTAAAATCTGGCCAGTAGTTTTGAAGAAGATGATTTTTAAAGTTTTCATTTTTTTTTCTTTTTGTTGCCATGGCAACCAGAGTTCTACATGGATCAAGTTTATTTTAGCAACTTTTGTGAAGGTTGACCCAAGGATCATCCCTGCCAAGTTTAATCAAATTCTGTCCAGTGGTTTCAGAGGAGATGTTGTTTAAAGGTTTCCCTATATACATATAAGGCAAATAAGCCCCGCCCCTGGCAGCCATGTTTTTTTACGGATCGGAATAATTTTAGCAACTTTGGTAGAGGTTGACCCAAGGAACATCTGTACCAATTTATTTTAAAATCTGGCCAGTAGTTTTGAAGAAGATGATTTTTTAAGTTTTCATATTTTTTTTCTTTTTGTTGCCATGGCAACCAGAGTTCTACATGGATCAAGTTTATTTTAGCAACTTTTGTGAAGGTTGACCCAAGGATCATCCCTGCCAAGTTTAATCAAATTCTGTCCAGTGGTTTCAGAGGAGATGTCGTTTAAAGAAAATTGTTGACGACGGACGACGCACGACGGACGCAGGGCAATCCTAATAGCTCACTTGAGCACAAAGTGCTCAGGTAAGCTAAAAAGTCATAGCTTTTTTGTTTTTTCAATAAATTGTTACCAATTTTACAAATTATATAGAACGAGAACTTGTTAGTATACAAAAAAAACAACAAAAAAACAAACATAAATCCTGTTGAAGACACATGTGGCACAGAATCGTCACCATGATAACTCGTGGTCACGATACCCAGCACATGGTAGATAAAATGTTCATGGAATTTTTTTATTTGTCAGTATAATGCAACCCTACTCTTACAGTCAGCAATGAAATTGTCTCGGTGTCATAAACCACGGTCTTCATGTATACCTATATACAGCATCAGGTGCACGTGAACAGCATGGTTAACCCTTTCCCTCATATAGACTCATTTTGACACACTCAATAGATACCACATAAAGCCTGATCTGCAGAAAACCACAGTTAAACCTTACCAAATTTAATTATAAAATTCTCATTTCCAGACCACTGAGGAGCAGCGAACAGCATAAAACCTGAGTTACTCGCAGGCTGATCTGGTTTTATGTTGTTCGCATAGGTCTTTTCATGGTTTCCTCTATAAGGGAAAGGGTTAAAGTCCTAAGACAACTCCATAGCTGACTGTTAGCGACCGGTTGCGTATGGTTTGGCATACTGAATGCACACTTGTACATAATTTAGTGGGTAAATAAATGGAATGGACTTAAAGTCATGACACACTTATGATGTCAAATGTTTTTTTGCGGTTAATAATTTTCAGACTCCTTATATTTGAATAAAGATCATCTTTTATATGGGGCTTGTAAAATGATGCCTGAAGAAAAGATGAAAGTAAGGCTGCATGAATTTGGTAAGACTCCAGTAGGAATATTCAAAATGATGTATTCAGCATCGGAATGAACAATATATGAACTTATTGTTGAGTAACTCTATCATAAATCCATTGATCATATCCAAAATTGAACTTGCCCATGTTTTAATATATATACAGTCGAACTTGTCCAAGCGACCACGTCTATTAAGCGACATGTTGTCTTAAACGACCATTTTATTTACCCCCGAAAATATTTACTCTATATTTCTTATTTATTAAGCAACTTTTGTCTTAAACGACTAGCGACCACTAATTATCATTTCGAGTCTACTAAAATAGGCACGCATTAAGCGACCCTGTCCCACCTTTAGCCCCAGGGAATTATGGATTGACCAGGTGTGTACCGTATTTTCCGCTTGAATGATTCACCCCGAGTCCCCCTGGGTTGCTGCAAAGGACCTGTTAATGACCCCATTGTTTGTGTTACTTAGGGTTTTTCACGCATTTGCTTAATATAGTTTTGTTATTCGCAACAATAAGACAATAGAAAAGGACTCCGCATCTTTTATCATCCGGGGCTATCAAAGGCGCCGCTTCGAATCATTAGGAAAACTGTTTCAATTTGGAAAACAGGAAGTTTTTAATTTAGAAAACAGTTTTAATCAGCTAATAATGGAGAAAAAACAATTAACATCTAGATTAATCTTCAAGGTTATCGCTCAGTATCGCATTTGTAATCAACGCATCAACATGTCGAAACGAAAAGTGCTAACTTTACAGGAACTGATTAATGTGATTGAACTGTCAAAAAGTAAAAGTGCACGGAAAATCGCGGAGGAATTGGGTATTGGAAAAACTAAGATTCAGTCTATTCTTAAGAGGAAGGCTGATGTGTTGGAGGACTTTGAGAACAATGTGAATAGTGATAGCAAAAGACGTCGTCGTATGACTGGGAATGAGGATGTAAATGACTTGGTGCAGAAGTGGTTCAAAGACATGAGCGGGAGAAATCTGCTGATTTCTGGTACCCTCATCTGCCAGCAGGCCCTGAAATTTGCTTCAGAACTGGGGAATACGACGTTTAAGGCTTCGACGGGATGGCTTTCGTGTTTCTTGAAACGGAACAACATTGTGTTTGGGACAATGAGTGGAGAGAGAGGAGATGTGGACTCTAGTGCTGTGGATAGTTGGAAGAGTAGAATTCCACAGATGTGCGATGGTTTCAGTCCAAAGGATATCTTCAATATGGATGAGACGGGCCTGTTCTTCCGGGACACTACGAAGAAGTCCTTCCACTTCAAAGGTAAATCAATCAATCAATCACTCTCTCTCTCTCTCTGTTCTTATGACTGTGTTTCTGTCAGTTTTTATGAATGTTTTTATGACTGCCTGTCTCTACTTCAAATGTAAATCTCTTTGTCTGTCTCTCCCTCTCTCTCTCTGACTGTCTGTTTATGTACATGTGTATTGCAGATGGAGTCTGCAATTTTCAGTATTTATACTTTTACTTAATAACTGTTTAAGTCCCCACTAATGTTTTATACATGTTCATTGTAGGAGAAGATCTTGCTGGCAGCAAGAGATCAAAGGAGCGTATCACGGTGGCTCTGTGTGCCAGCATGACGGGGGAGAAGCTGACGCCACTGGTCATCGGGAAGGCAGCTAAACCCAGGTGCTTCAGCAAGGTGAACCCAGACAACCTGCCGGTGACCTACAGAAACAACAGAAAGGCCTGGATGACGACAGAGATCATGCTGCAGTGGCTACGCTCTGTCAACAGGATGATGAAGAAGCAGGGACGACACATCCTCCTCTTCCTAGACAATGCGCCATCACATCCCAAGGTGGAGCTGACCAACATTACGCTGCAGTTCCTGCCGCCCAACACCACTGCCCTGTCTCAGCCCATGGATCAGGGGATCATACAGGCGCTGAAACTGAAGTTCCGCAACCGTCAGCTGAAGAACATTCTCACTCAGATGGAGAAAAACGATCAGTTGGGGTCGGATGCCCTCAGGAAAATATCCATTCTTGATACTGTCTATTGGATTAGTGCCACGTGGAAAGAGATGGACTCAAGTACGATTATTAAGTGTTTTGCCAAATGTGGATTTTCGGTAGACAGTGTGTGCAGTGATTGTGTCAGTGGTGTCCCGGCAGTGGAAATGGAAGAGGAGGAGGAAGACAACAATGTTCCCTTGTCTGTACTGAAGATGTCACATGATATTTTTGGATGCAGTTTTAAGGAGTTGATTGACAATGACAGGGACATGCAAGTGTGTGACACCGATGTGACTGACTGGGATAGAGACATTAAAGACATCATAAGTGACATGAGAGGGGCAGAAGTAGAGGAGATCAATGGCGAGGAAGAGAAGGAGGAGGAGGAGGAAGAGGCTGTTTCACCTGTCTCAGCATCTGAAGCCCGAGCCTGTATTGAGACGCTTCGACAGTATACACTGAATGTCGGCCATGTTGACATGCTTCACAGCATCATGAACTTCCAAGAACTGTTTGTGGACAGTAGGGTAGAGGCCAACACGAAGCAGACGAAGATAAGTGACTATTTCCAGAAGAAATGATGTGACATTGGTGCAGTGAGATGAGAGAGACAATAAACACATGTTCATGAACATCATACTGTAGTTGAATGTTACAGAGGGGCTACCTCAGATTTTACTTGTTATTTATTTTAAACATAATTATAGTTCATAGTTTACTTTAAAAAAGAAATGTAAATAAAAATCAATTACAGATGTTGTCTTTTTTTATTTTGTGTGAGAGAGAGAGAGATTCACCTAAGTGAATATTTCAACAACAATAGCAAAAACAAACAAATCATGCAAACATACATATACATGTATAAATGAGCAAATTAAGATTGGAGAGAGAGAGAAAATTCACGTATAAAAAAATAATACAATATACATACTACTACTAACATTTATCAATTTTATTAAAAGAACACATTTCATTCACATGCAAACACATTTACACATACGATATACATGGATAATGGGATACCATTATTTTCACTCTGTCGTGAAAATAAAAAATGACATTTTATTAAGAGACTGTTTTATTAAGAGACCACTTTTACAAAATCCCAAGGGTGGTCTCTTAATACAAGTTTGACTGTATCTTTTTTTTCTGGCTAAACCAACAATATTTGTTTTGAACTTAAGTTTTTTTCTAATGTTCAAACATTCAGATTTTTCTTATTTTATCAAGGAATACTTTTTTTTTACCACTTTATTTTCCTCATCATAGAAGCAAAAGGGTCAAGGCCATCACTGTTGCTCCGTACAACTGCATATAACTATGTTTATATAAACATATATGTAAATTACAGCATATACCTAATGCAATATTTAATTTTTAAATTTGAGTCAATTATTAACAAAGTGGTAGTTTAAATTCTACTAGATGTGGGTGTTCCTCGGAACACTTGTGTCGCCTGCATTTAAGCATGTTTGATGAAAGAATTGACTAGAAAATCGATCTTTTGACAAATTATTGATAAAGCATAATCTATTTTGTGAGGTACAAAATAACACCAAATCACACACACACACACATATATATATATATATATATATTTTTTTTTTTTTTTTTTGGGGGGGGGGGGGGAATAAAATATTCAAACAGTACAATATGTAATAATTTTCCCGAGCACTTTCGACATACAGTCTTCAAGAGGAGTGTCAGAATGCTATGAATTCAAAACATTAACTGTAAGAAAAATTATGACGTCATTAAGCACTTATGACGTTAATTATATATATGTTGCAAGTTTGTAGTCATCATTATCATTATTGAGTTATCATTCTTGTGTACTGCACTCAGACCAATGAGATCTATCTACTATAAATGTTTAAGGCAACACTTCAAATACTTTACAAGTTATGCACCACACAAGAATTAAATCCAAAAAAATAAACGAAGGGAAATAACTCCAAAAATACAACAGTTATCATTCTTGCACAATGCACTCCATGAGATCTTTCCACCTGTGAGGTTTCAAAGTAATACCTCAAATACTTTTCGTGTTATGCCCAGACAAAAATGAAGTACGAGTATCAACAAAGGGAATAACTCAAGGAAAAAGAGAACCAGAGTTATCATTCATGTGCACTGCACTCAGACCATTGACATGTTTTAAGTTTCAAGGTGATACCTCAAATACATTTTGAGTTATGGTCCGGACAAAAATAAAATCTCAGAATCAACAAAGGGTAATAACTCAGAAAATACGAAAGTCAGAGTTATCATTCTTGTGCACTGCACTCCACCTCAATGTGATCTATCCATGTTTTAAGTTTCAAGGTGATACCTCAAATACTTTTTGAGTTATGGTCCGGACAAAAATAAAATCTCAGAATCAACAAAGGGTAATAACTCAGAAAATACGAAAGTCAGAGTTATCATTCTTGTGCACTGCACTCCACCTCAATGTGATCTATCCATGTTTTAAGTTTCAAGGTGATACCTCAAATACTTTTCGAGTTATGCTCCGGACAAGAAAGTGTGATACCGACGACGCCGACGACACCGACGACGACGCCGACGACGACGGACAAAGTGATCCCTATGTGTCTGCCATGCTATGCAGGCGACACAATAATAGAAGTAATATGTTTTAATATCATACACTTAGTCACTTACACAGCAAATATAAAGGCAATACAAGAAGTCTTTTAAGTTATTGTGCAGAAATATTTCACATAAATTTGCATACAAAGGGCACAGAACTCTTTAATAAATCTGTGTATTGTAACCAAAAACTTGATATTATATACCTGTATATACCGATTTTGAACTCAATAGATCTAGATGTGTCAGGACTTTCAAAAGTTGCATCAAATCAGTCATTTTACGTAAAATGTTTGTATAAAGGATACATAACTCCATAACACACCTATGGATAATGTAACCAAAATTTGACTTGTATTTCGATATTATATACTTGCATACCAGAATTCAACAAATAAGGACTTTCAGAAGTTATTGTAAGGAAATTAAATGTCTGTACAGACAACCAGCACCATACCATAAAATACTGTTATTCAACAGATGTATTAAAAATGAGTACCCTTCAAATGATGGATTTAATAACATTAACCACACCTACCAAATAATAATTAAAACAATCTAATCCCCCAGACTTGAAGTGACAGAACTCCATCAGAGAGTTATGTGGTGCCAAAAGTCATGTCAACCAATTATAGACATAATATAACTGCAGCTATTTACTTTTCTCTACATATCTAAGGTTGCAGCCGAATAATGGAGTCCAAAAAAATCTAAGGTCGGGGTATATCAAGACGGATGGACCTATATCAAACATGGTAAAGGATTCAGGTGTATGGGGTGGTTGTGGGGTTATGACCCCTGGGATGGTGTTGGCCCGAATCCATAAAGGCCTATACTGAAAAGGACCGGTCCAGAAAGGCCCACTTTCAGAGTGTACCAGAATGGCCCTGTAAATCGGTTCATAAAGGCCCAGTCGCATTGATTAATAAACAATATCATGTTTGTTCTTTTCTATTTTTCTGTCCAGAGTAATTATAACCTTTGTTTATATTACTGCATGCCGCTTGAGGTGGTGTATACGTACCGTGCTATTCCGCTAAGATTACACAGTAATTATAAGTATTGTTTATAATTCCCTTTCAGTAAATTCAATTATCTTTAGCAATCTGCCGCTTAAGGTGGTATTGCATACCATGCAAATTCACTAATTAATCCTAACTGTTAATTCAAATGCAATAAACAGTCTACAGTTTTTTGATTTTCTTAATTAGTGGCTGATTGGATACTGCATTCGCGCATGACATTTTTCAATCGGCTTTAATTAATGCGGACAGATTATTCAATTTTGTTTTATCTTGTAGTTAATGATTATTTAGATAAATGAAAAATGGAACGTAAAAAATAAAGTTTGGAAAAGGTGTTTGTTGATATAATTATGAGAAATAATATGCTATAGTATATAAGCTGAACAAAATAAGAGTGATTTAGTTGTAAAAATATATTGTTGAGATTAGTCTGTGCAGTAGTCTGACTTAATTGTGTTAATCTATATTATTTTATAAATCGGTTAAAACTTGAATAGAGCGCTAAATTAGTGTTGTTGTTGCTTATTTAGTGTGAGTGTGTGTGTTCATCGGAGATATGGTGTAGTCGTTTAGCAGCACCAAACTTGTGGATCTGAAAAGTTTTTTTTATATTACTACGATTTTAATCAATTTTGAGTATGCATATAACTTAACATATATTTTATTAGCATAGAACACATTTCTAGCTACATATAGAAATTTACAAAAATACAGCATATGCAATTAAAGAGTGTTACATAAAATAGTTAACAGAGAAGTAAAAGTAAGTTGTTGGTATATTGTCATAAAGTAATAAAGAATAGTTTAAGATGTATGTGAATTGAATTTATCCTAAACAGGGGTGTCTCTGGAAACTTACCGACAAGCAGTGAAGGACGGTGAGTTGTCATACGTGTGCCAACTTACCGACAAGCAGTGAAGGACGGTGAGGTGTCTTCAGGCAGGGACATATGAAGGTCTTCGTGAGGAGGTAATAAACATTTTCATTTACATATCATGAACCTGAGTTAATAGTTTTATAGAAAAAATCTATATATGATTCAAATTTTGTATTTACTAAAGCATTTTCTAAAGCATCATCACGCATGATATGAATATAGGTATTTGGGTAACATCAAAGTATGTAAAATGTTAATGAAATCATTTTAACAGATAACAGAGACGGTGATGGCCCACCGCAACTGGAGTCCGAGGCATCAGAGGTAATGACCCTTGTCTACGATGACCCCCCCCAACTCGAGTTTCAACAACCCTAGTCTATGATGAACCCCACAACTGTTGAGTCCCAGGGCTTATGGATGAAATTGTAAGTAAGGTAAGAATAAAAAATTTTTTAGAGATTATGTGTATTAAAATCATGTACGTATTAAACAAATAATGCTCTCAATTATTGTGAAATATAAAAATGTTAAAAAAAATGTTATGTATGAAAAACAAGAGCACCGCATGCGGGTGCCAACGCTCGTCTGTTTTTGCCAACATGACATATTTTTGTTAAACATTTAAAAAAGTTGACATTGAAAATCACAACTAAAACTGTAAGCCTTTAAATGCAAAGTTGAAGTACCATACCCTTTAAATTTGACCTTTGACCTTGAAGGATGACCTTGACCTATGCATGGAATAGAATGTATGAAACACAAAGATGTAAAATATGTAAATAAAAAATCACAATTGCTAATCCATTGAGTTTTTGATAATCAACACAAAACTGTAAAATTTAAAAACATTTTTAATAAAAAAATGCTCTTTTTTCATCTGCCTAAAGATCATGATCAAAATCACACCTGCTCAGGTTCATATGATGACAAACCAGTATACAAAGCTTTTAAAAAAAATATACTGAAAAATGACAAAGAAATATCTATTTTAAAACTTGTCCAGAGTTATGGCAAAATAAGTTTGAAGGTCAAAAGTCCAAAAGTGTAACATTGAAGGAAAGGTCTTGCCACAAGGAATTCACATTTGAAATACCAGTGCCCTGTTGGTAACGGTTCTGAAATGACAGGCATTTTCAAGTTTTCAGAAGTTACAGCAGAATAGGTCAAAGGTCAAGGTCGACAGATGAAATATTGAGGTATATCTGATTAGCCCCTTGCAAAGATTGAATATGCATACCAAAAATAAAAGTATTATCGTACACACGGTCAGATTAAGTGCAGCTACGTATTAGGCGCATCCTAACTTTCAGGTAACTTATTTTAAAAAAAAAATCACTAATTGTATCGTATGCGGCGATATCTTGTTTTGAAATTCATGCCGTCATACATTTTGACAGACTAAAAGCTATCCGTACGTCACCGGGCTAATCATACGGTGAACCATTTTATTTACACATGGCATAAGATTACCGATAGACTGTTACATTAACAACAGGTAGGATAAAGGTGACATTTTCATAACATGACATTACTCAACCGTGTCCCCACATTCTAACACTGGGGACCATTGTCACCTGTCAAAATTCTCCCAACTAACAAACATTACGTAACAATTGCCACCTGTCAAGTTTCTCCTGTACATCATGAGGTCCCGTAAAAAGACTTATTTGTTTATATTGAAAATGGCTTCCATCAAGTTGTTTCAGATTCTCACGATCATTTTATCATGAAATATACCAGTAGGATAACTATAAGAACAAAAGCAATAATCTGATATTGTTTATCATTGTTTCGTATACACTTTGTGGCATATTATCGTATTCATTGGCTTTCAGTATATCCATTTTCTGAGATCGTATACCGGTAAATTTCACTTCTCGGTGATTGAAAAAAGAAACCTGAAAAGCTGTATATCATCATATAAGATGCACCCCCTCTATAAACTTGAATTATCTGGAAAAAAAGTGTGCCTAGTCTGTCGGTGTATACTTTATGTCAAATAGTAAAGAAGTTATGGCCAACGTTAAAGTTTTTTTGTTAAACATATCAAATATTGGTCAAAGTTCAAAGGTCAAAATCAAAAGTGCAAAAATGATGGAAAGGTCTTGCCACAAGGAATTGACATGTGAAATATCAGTGCCCTGTTGACAACAGTTCTGAAATGACAGGCATTTTAAAGTTTTCAAAAGTTACAGCAAAAATTGGTCAAAGGTCAAGGTTTTACAAAGGATTTTTCTGGTCTGGACATTTAAAGGGGTTAATTATCTCTCAAAATACATCCTTACCAGTAATGTTTCGTGTTTTATACCACTCAAAAACACAACTCTACAGCTAATTTCTCATGTCGTAGCAGCCATGACGTGACGTCACAGTTTTACACCCGCAGTAAAGGTAAGTTTACTCGTTTACAGACTGTTTGAAAGAGTTACCTTGCTTGTTGGGTTTTTCCCTTCTGTTTTTGTAATTTTAAAATCAGCATTCATATAAAATCAGATAGATCTTCTAAATTTCAATTTGGAAAAATAAACAGAGAACACTGCATACATAAAACAAATTTATAAAACAAGAGCCCCATGATGGCCCTAAATCACTCACCTGAGATAAATAGGTTGACCCAAGGAACATCTGTACCAATTTATTTTAAAATCTGGCCAGTAGTTTTAAAGAAGATGATTTTTAAAGTTTTCATATTTTTTTTCTTTTTGTTGCCATGGCAACCAGAGTTCTATATGGATCAAGTTTATTTTAGCAACTTTTGTGAAGGTTGACCCAAGGACCATTCCTGCCAAGTTTAATCAAATTCTGTCCAGTGGTTTCAGAGGAAATGTTGATTAAAGTTTTCCCTATATACATATAAGGCAAATAAGCCCCGCCCCTGGCGGCCATGTTTTTTACGGATCGGAATAATTTTAGCAACTTTGGTAGAGGTTGACCCAAGGAACATCTGTACCAATTTATTTTAAAATCTGACCAGTAGTTTTGAAGAAGATGATTTTTAAAGTTTTCATTTTTTTTTTCTTTTTGTTGCCATGGCAACCAGAGTTCTTCATGGATCAACTTTATTTTAGCAACTTTTGTGAAGGTTGACCTAAGGATCATCCCTGCCAAGTTTCATTAAATTCTGTCCAGTGGTTTCAGAGGAGATGTTGTTTAAAGGTTTCTCTATATACATATAAGGCAAATAAGCCCCGCCCCTGGCGGCCATGTTTTTTTACGGATCGGAATAATTTTAGCAACTTTGGTAGAGGTTGACCCAAGGAACATCTGTACCAATTTATTTTAAAATCTGGCCAGTAGTTTTGAAGAAGATGATTTTTAAAGTTTTCATTTTTTTTCTCTTTTTGTTGCCATGGCAACCAGAGTTCTTCATGGATCAACTTTATTTTAGCAACTTTTGTAGAGCCTCACCCAAGGACCATTCCTGCCAAGTTTCATTAAATTCTGTCCAGTGGTTTCAGAGGAGATGTCGTTTAAAGCAAATTGTTGACGACGGACGCCGGACGACGCCGGACGAAGGGCGATCACAAAAGCTCACCTTGAGCACTTGGTGCTCAGGTGAGCTAATAATAATATTTAATTCTACCTTTACTGCTGGTGTAAAACTATGACGTCACGTCATGGCTGCTACGACATAAGAAATTAGCTGTAGAGTTGTGTTTTGGTTTCCGTGACAAACGAAGTACAGTTGACTGTGCGTTTATTCTACAAAGTATTATACAGCGAATTGTATCGAACAATTAAAAACTTAACTGTGCTTTTATTGATTACAAGTTGTGTTTTGATACCATTAACTCAGATGCATTGTGGGTAAAACTTGTACAAGCCAGAGTTAGTTGTAAATTTCTTAATATGTTAAAATCACTATAGAGTTTTGTCTTGTGTAAAAAAATCAAATAACGGTAGTGTGTCAGATTACTTTGATATCGTACACGGCTTGAAGCAAGGCGAGCCCCTATCGCTAATTTTATTTTTATTTTTAATGAATGATATAAGTGATTGTTTGAAGAATGACGATTTTACTGAGGCAGATTTAAATCAATTGTCGATATATCTTACTATTCGCCAATGATATACCTCTTTTTACAACAGATAAGCATAGTCTCCAAGAACAATTAATCAATATTTATAATTATTCAACCAGATGGGGTCTAACTAGCAATGTAAATAAAACTAAAATTTGTATTTTTGAAAAACGCCGTCAGAAGAATAATTTTAATGGTTTATAAAAAGTGTGAAAGTTGAGGAAGTAGATTGTTTCTATTATTTCGGTGTAAAATTTGTTAAAACATGAAATTTAAGAGCAGCCGTAAAGCATTAAATGATCAAGCTTCTAGATCAATGAATAATCTCTTATCATTATTCAAAAAGGTATCTCTTGATATTAAAACTAAATTATCATTATTTGATAAATTTATCACACCAATTATACTTTATATTTCAGAGTTGTGGGGAATATTTAACTTTGATGAGGTTAATAGCTTGCATATAAGGTTCTGTAAAATAATCCTAGGTGTAAATCAGGGTTCGAAATTAGGCACGCATATTCGCTAATAGCTTGTAGATCTGCCGAATAGCGAGTGGAAATAAAAGCCACTCGCATATTTGAGCGAGTGAATAAAAAAAGAAGCTAAATCATTTACAATCTACTTTTCAATTAACTGTCACATTGTATGTTCCAAATGAAATTTAAAACGAAAAAAAAAAAAAAAAAAAAAAAAACAACAAAAAAAACAAAAAAACAAAACGAACAAACATGAAAAGCGGCCGAAATAAGAGTCATATTGTCTGGGCATCTCTATCGTAAACAAATTCGGATTTCTCGGGCATATACGTCAATGTATAATATTACGTTTCGCGGAACACGTGGCTACGATTGGCTGCTTAATTTAGTCTTCGTCTCTGATTCGTTGTTTAAAATAGACCAGTAGAAATCCCATTTCTGTCATGCTTTACTGTAGCACGTGAATATTAACAAGGTAAAAAAAAATGTCGCAAAAGTCCATTACAAATTTTTTCAAACGGCCGGCGGATAAATCCAATGAAAGTGACGGTGCCAGTACATCAAAAATATCAAATCTAGGGGAGAGCTCTGAAAACGGTCAAGAAATGGCAGAAGGAACTAAATGTTGACCTGGAAATCGTTCTGTCCAGCGATTCATCCACAGTGACTCAAATGAGTTATAAAACATGTAAAATGTTTGCACCAGTTGACAGTGCATCTAAGGTACATGTATGTATAACTTCATTTAGATCGATTATCTAGCTTTTTCCCAGAATGGAAAGATCATATGTATCTATAAATATGGTCTTGCCCCTTTCTATCCTTTCTGTTTAGCTTGTATAATCCAATCTTTCATATGGTCTGTGGAGTGGGTGGGGGAAGCAATGAAAACTGCCTAGGCTAGGGAGGAGTATAGCCAAAAATATTTTCGGTATAGGTACTGAAGAGGCCAGTTAGGGGTTTGCTGCTTTTTTAGGACTGCCATGTTTAAGGAAGGCTATTTAAAATTACATGGCCCTTGAAATTATAAATTTAAATTGGTAGGCCATTTGTATTCTAGAAACTAAGTGACTGTTATCATTTTATGACAACACCATTTGGTACCACTGGTCATTTTCTGATTAAATGATTACTTAGTATGATGATAGTATTTCCATATTATCTTCTTTATTACTTCATGGTCCCTGAAAACTATGGTTTTAAAACTTGTGGCTCAATCAAATGCATTAAAACTGACTGGAGATGTAACCTTGGTGTGGATATGATGGACACTCTAATGAGGATTTCTGTTGCCAACATCAGATTCAAAGACTTTGATCCTAGACCAGCAGTCAGGAAATGGTGGCTCAACGGTCAGCGAAGGAAGAGGCCAAACACGGCCCCACATGGCCCAAGAAATTGAATGTTAATTATGAGCTATTAAAACTGTTTCATAAATTTTAGCGAGTCATTTTTCATTTTAGCTAGTGAATAAAAATTGTACAAGCTAATTTTTGCTAGTGGTAAATATCGCTAAAATCGAACCCTGGTAAATAAAAGCACAATGAATCAAGCAGTATTAGGCGAGTTAGGAAGAATACCGTTATCAGTGATTGCTGTCCAAAGATCCCTTCGATACTGGCTTATAGTAAGATCAAGTAATATTATCACATTGAGAGAGGCGTTTTATTCACAATGTTGTAATAACCAATTAAAATCAGATAAATCATGGGCATTTAGAATTAAACAACAGTTAGATAATTTAGGACTTTCACATTTATGGAACAACAAACATACTGATATGACATTCTATCCAGCTATTCGGGGACGATTAACTGATCAGTATAAACAGAAATGGAAAAGTGACATAACTAATTCAAGTAGGCTAATATATTGCAGCAAATATTAGGAAGAATTTGGCATGGAATCTTATCTCACAAATATACAAAATGATATTCTAAGAAAACAACTAGATTTAGATTAAGTTCACATAACTTAGCAATACAAACAGGAAGACATGGAAAATAATATTTTAAATTGATATTATATTCGAAATAAGTATCTAAATTTTTAAGTTTTCCAACTGTTAATATATTCATATATATTATGTAAAAAAAAATCTGTTTAAGTTCAGTTAAACATTGCAAAATATTTAAAATATGCGTTTACGGAAAGGAATCAGCATGTTTTGTAGTTTATTTATTTATTTTTTTTTACTTATAATTATAAAATTGATATTATAATTATTATATATTCATGATTTAGTGAACTTTTTTTTGAATTGTATAGTTGTATTTTGTGTCGTTTTGTATGTATCATAATGTATTACATATTAACCATGTTTGCATGTGCCATTTATATGTGTTCGGCCAATAGCATATTGTATTGCCAATTTGCCTAATAAATTGAGTTGAGTTTTGAGGTTAATTGCAGAGTTTGCCATCCATGAATATTTTCATAGTTGGCCAGTATATCTTTGTTGAACCCCCTACCCCCTCTCCCTCCCTGGGATAAATGGTTGAATCCTCCTCACATGAAATTATTTATGCCAGATCACAGGTTTTGGAGAAAGATAGATTTAAACAGACAACAAGTTGCTCATAATAAGAAAGTATACATGCCTATGAGTCATCCTGTTGAATTCGGATTCTAATGCGACTGCCTTAAATCGTTTCATTAGCAGCAAGTTACGTGTTCCTTGGCACGAGAAAAATGTGCAAAAAGTAATCAACATGTCCGACCGGATAACACGTGACTAACAGCCAATAGAATTCGTTTGCTGTTTAAATTGACAATGGTTCACTCAAAACGTTCTATAGTTCACAGACATATGCGAATATGTCCATGTACAGTTTGAAGTTCTGAAATATATGTACGTATTTTTGTATGTATGCGTGAATACTTTTTTACTGTAATATAGTCTAGCAAATTGGTATGTTTAGGTTGCAGGAATGTGTAGCAGCAAATATTAATGGATAGTTCCCTGACCCTATTTTTATTAGAATAAAGATATGTTTAGCCACAAACAATGACATGTGCTCCTTTGTTAATATCGTGTTTGTGGGACAAAATCTAACTGTAATCTATTGTTAAGATATGCTAATAGGTGGGTCATGGAACGAACTATGCATTGACCCTCACACTTAACATTTGTAATGGATAAACACACACACACACACACACACACACACACACACAGAGAATGACATTTTAGAAATTGAGTGTTAAAATAAAATTACGTCTTAAAGCATAATAACATAAAGTTATAAGAAAGCAACAAAAAAAATCCAAATACGGGATTCAAATCCAGTTCCTTCACGCAAGCAGATGACGAAAGATATATATTCTACTTGTGTAGCTTACTTTCACATTGCAAATAATGGCCTAGTACACCTAGGTAATTACGACGTCTTCTAAATTTAACGCCTTTTTCCTGATCGACTTACAAACGTTTACTTGTTTTCAAATGGATGTTTTTATTTTTTATGTTTAAAGGTCCATTATAATTCATAATGATATACTTTCCACGAGAGAGAAAAAAAAAACATAATGTAAAATAACACAAAATGTACATGATTTGCTAATATCCGCTATAAAGTAACACTAAAAAAAAAAAAAAAAAAACACTAAAAATGTTGATCAAACTACGTTGGATGGATGTCAATGTGACCAAGAACAATCCACCACTCATATTCTCTCATAAATGCGTATATGACATGAAAGTCATTGTTCTTAGTTGCCTACATGACCCTTTTGATCTTTTTCCTATTAACAGAAAGACCCATGGCAAATCTCTACATGCCTTTATGTGTATGTGTCACTCGGCATGTTTCTCTTGACAGTCGCCACACCAGTGCAATCAGTGATTTGATTAATGCGCAAGTATCATATGCTTCCTTGCCATAAGGCACGTGCTTTCTGCTTGATTTCTTTCTGTACAATAATATTCTTACTGTATATTTTACTAAACAAATTGTACTGCCCTCAGTAAAAAATATTGTACTCCAGTTCCATTCACAGGACAATTTATAATACAAGATAGAAACATACAGATCATACACGAATTGCTTAAAAATCAGATCGATATTCAATGTTATGTTTGTTTGTTTTTTGTTGTGTTTTTTTTTCTTACAAAATGACACTGTACTTCAAGATTCCACCTTTTTTCAGACATTAAACTGAACCAGACGAATATAACGAGAATTGCGTGCAATGTCAAAAACGATATTTGTTGTGCCATATTGGAGCCATACTACTTACAGCTGGTCACGTAATATACTTATAGCTAGTCACGTGATATAAGTGGCTGAAACATAATTTTTAAATTTCACATATCTTATACATGGTAATCTTTATGAAGTACAATCAGTTTATTAATTAATACGAATTACAATTTCGCTATTATAAGATGAAGTAAATTTGTCGATCATGAAAATGATAGCTCAATGTCACTTTGAGGACTTTCGTTATGGCTACATTGAAAATGAAGAAATTAAAACCGAAAACAAAAAGGACACACTCACAGCCATGCATTATGAATATTTATGTTAAATAACCTAGATATCACTCCTGCTTACAATGATAAAATGATTCTTTCGGAATATCATACCTACCCACTAAAACCTCAGGTTTCCCATCCGTGGCGCTAAGCATATAAGGGTATTTCCAGAGCTGGTTGGCCCGGTATCAGGATAATGTGACTGGGTGTGGTATCATGGTAACAGCACTCAGTTGGCTTTAAATTGTCCCAGCTGCAACTTTGTTATATATAGCGGTGTTTTGAAATAACTTGGCACAAATTAAGTGATCCTAGAATAAGATGATGTGTTGCAAATAGAGTGCGCTAGTTATTGCTCAAATTTAACAAACTGCCATAGAGATTAAAAATGTGACTGAATTCTAAGGAATACATGCCACAAGACAATGACGTGATACCGCAGTGTGGCAGCACTATATCTGTCTCAATTACATATCGTCTCCAAATGACTGATATAATGTCGATGGGACGTTATACCAACAAACAAACCATCAAACTTTCTTACCGAGTAAATGAAGAAGATTTACCATCAGATGTAGGATTATGCTTTATATTCAAGACCGGTGCTTTCGCTTATTGATTCTTAATACCCCGTGTCAATAACAGCATTTCTGAGAATTATCCATGTTTTTAAAGGATTTTCGCAATATTTACTCAGTTAGATATAACTTATGTCTAGGAAGAGGTGATCAGTGCGCCAGAATTTCTCTACATTCAGGTGCCTTGTAGTTATTCACTATTGCAAATAGCCTTCGTGATCAGATTAATGCGCATCTGAGCTTAACACCGTGACTTATTCTGCAATAAAGCATTGGCGTGTTCTTCCAGAAAATGGTTATTGTATAACTATAACTTAGTACTCGAGATATTTAAGAGTTGAAGAAAAACTAAAGTTGAGAAGTTTCGTGCAACAAGGGTCATGCGTTAAATTGTAAATTTCGTACAGGTCATTACCTCAAAAACTAATCAAGATATATCAGTTTGATCTTTGTGTGTGTGTTTTCAGTTACCGTCTCACCGACGATGTATCAGTCTTTGTAATGGTACGACATACTGTAAGATGGTATACATGCATGAGTTGCAAAGGGGGCGTCTCAGCTGTCACACTACTGACCCGTGAGTTCACTTTGAATTATGGGTAAATTTGCATTAAATGTTTTAGGCGAAAACAAAGAGTTATATTGTCTGGAATGAACGCACAAAAGCATATAACGATTGCAGCAGTATTTTCCTTTTTATTTCTGATGCCGTCTCAAAGTCGGGGACGGAATCAGAAACACCAGATTAAAATTCAAAATCCATAGAATTATTGCTATATCCAGCCGCCGACTCAATATTTGTGGTTGACCGAATTTTCTTGTGAAATTGTTACTATTTTCAAAAACGAATCGATGATTTATGATGATACTATCTGGATGTAAATCACCAACTCATTTATTTTGGCACCGTGTTTGATTAGGTCATATTCTTCCAGAATTCGCCGATATCTTCCCAATCAAATTACAGTTTGCAGAGGAATATCAGAGTAATGTCTGAGGAGATATGAAGCCTAAAGTATCATCAAATATTTATATCACTATATCTGCAAAAAAAGCATTGTCTATCTGAATATTTGCGTGAATAAATGTATATCGCATAGGTGTATGGGGAACTTCCGGTCTGCTGCTTCTACAGCAGACAAATAATTGAAGATTATTTCGAGTGGGCGTGAATACAGCTCTCTTACTTTCATTCGTTGATAAAAATATATATACTTCTCGTGTATGTAAACTTCCAGTCGTATTTCTTTTTGTCTCAACCTAGTAAATAAGTAATTATCTGGACGTCGCTAAGTGGCTGAAATATTGTAGCAGCGGAATGGTAAAATCCATGATAGCCATGTACTTATTTGCATCTCGTCTCCTTAAAAGTGTAGTCATTTGAAAATTAACATAAATCGCTTGAGATAAACATAGTGCTGCTTGGAATAAACTTTCTGTACAGTACTCTGCCATTGACACACAGCTCGATACAAACCCCAATCACAGTAATTTAAATAAATCCCTTCTTCCGCTTTTATGGTCAAGCCGCACTGTTAAAATACTGGTTGTCACATATACTGTTGTTGATATATTAATGATGGAAATAAAGCTTAAACACGTTCACGAAGACGATAATGGTTGAGTGTTAAAACCTTAAAAAGTAACGATTATACATGAATACAGAATGGTCTCTGCATGGGGTATAATAAAGTATAATTTCAGCAAAATATCCGCAAATATTAAAACCATTTTTTCATTGATAAAAATAGGCTAAATTGACACTCTTTATATCATCTTTTCTCTTAAAGCTAGCAAATTTGAAAAAAAAAAAAATCTGCAACAAAAACAACCGCTTCACCCTATCTGGTGTAAATTTGTTAATACAATTTTGGATAAATATGTATGCATAAAATTTCCTATTAGGTTTTATCTGAGTAAAATATCAACGGCTGGGAACTGTGCACAATGTTAAATTTATGTACCACTCACTATGTTTGCCTCTTTTGCAACCTGACAACGTAACCATTTTATTTGGCATACATCGCCGAACTCCTTATGAGGATTTCACGTTTTATTGAACATCTGTCACTAGGAGAACTGTAGTTCTAGACGGAAGTGTAATAGAATTTGCACGTGCGTGATCAAAATTTCGTCTGCAGGGCATATTAAATTAAGAATAAATCTCGTGAAGTGTGACATATATCAGTACAGTAGATTATCGGTGTATGCAGACGCTATATAGTTGTTATAAATGGCACTGGTACAGCTTCCTTGCCTGGCGCTCTCGGTAGTTCCAGGCTCGAATTAAACCAACAATTCTTAGCACTATGTAAAACTTAAATACTTAAGGGTGATTTTCATTAGTCTTGTTTCTCTAATAAAAATACCCAAGTATCCATTTCTTAACAATTTTTGTTAGTTATTAAGGTAATAATTATTTCAGTTTAATTATGTATTGAATATTTCATAAAATAGTAATGAGGGAATATGTATCTACCTAATTAAAGAATTTCGCTAAGTATTGTTGGTGGAATTCGAGCCAGGACTGGTTAGCCCGGTGTCAGGATAATGTGACTGGGAGTGGTATCACACCTGATATTGCAGTGTAGCATCACTATATCGGTCTCAAGTGGTCTGCAAATGACTGAAGTATTGTCGGCTGGACGTTACACCTAAAATCTGAATCATAGGCAGTTAGAGTAATCAAAAGTATTGGTATTGTCAAATATGGACTCTTGAAGTTAAACATTTTGAAGGAAATATCGTAATTCTGCTAACATAAGACTTCGGTTATACGAAACATTAATAACGTTACTTTTGCTTTTATAAAATGTTTTATTTTCTATAAATTTAAAGTTCCAGATCATATCTTAATCTCGGTGTAAAATCATCCAGGTATCAAAATCACTACACGTTAATAAGATGATAAGTGTGTCCAACGGACAAAGACGTCCCTCACGTCTGGCCAGTACCTCATGGACCGTAGCTCTGTAACGACTTGATGAAGTCCAAAACGAAATCCCAGGTGTAAAACTACACATCAAAGTGATCTTATCTTTGAATTTTCTTTGATCTAGAATACTCTCTTTTGAATAATGCATGCAACAAAAATGCTATGTGACATTATCACAAAATTTGGTCCATAACTGCACGAAGTTACATTTGGGATTCACATCTCTGATAACTGCAATGACTCAATAAATTTGGAATGATATATCAACTCAAAAAATTGAAATTACTAGTGGTATTTCAATGTTCTAGAATAAAAGCTTTTGGAATTAAGTGTACCACAAAATGCCACATGAAAGGATCACATTTATTTAGTATTGTAAGGGGCCATAAATCTACCGTGACAGCATCAACTATACTGGTGTAAAGATTTGTGACCATAGTTCATACAGTTTTGGAGATATTTATGATACAAATATGATATTTGTTTTGAGTGAATATGGAATATATCTGATTGTAAAGTGTTTCAATATGAAAAGATATTTTCCATATTCTCTCGAAACAAACAAATTTTCTTTTTATTTTATGCTAAGTGCTGCTACACACACTTTACAAATGATCAATAAAAATATTCTAGCAAATCTATATCACTCACACTGTGAGATTTAGATTTTATCTCACTGGTAGAACACAGTATTTTACCACTAAGCATGAATTATAATACTGTTTGCCAGGTAGATGGACACATGCATAGATGGAAGGAAATCGGAAAATCCATACTACAAAATATATGTAGCAAAGAAACATAAATAAATCATAGACAAAGGTAATTAAATCATTTAATTACAATATGTTACGGTCCTTTTACATATAGATAGACTTTCTATGTTTTTAGAAATTAAAATTTTAATAAACAAAATAACAAATCAAAGTTAAAGTACCTGTAACGTTCTATAATAACATTTCAATAGCTGAACACCAATTGCATAATGTAATTTTATCAAGAGTAATTCTGTTTTCTCTTGGCACCAAACCTATCAGAAATGATCTTAGCATGTACAAAAATGAAAAAGAAAAACACTTTGAATGAAAAATTACTGATGTATCTATACTGATAATTAAGATATTTTTCTTAAAGAATACAATCAAACAAAAAGTTTCAATAAGATACAAGTCAAAAAAATTTGTTAAGTTTTCAAATTCTTTCTCTAAAACTGGACCATGAGAAGCAGGGCCCTTTTTTATCAATCTCCCAAGTCTGTATTTTTGGTCTCAGACTCAATAGATAGTCAACTTCCTTATAAGATAGATTATTTAAAAACAAAACCATCCTGATATCAGATTATTAATATCTTTACATATAAAAAAAAGTAGTCGATGAAACACTTGTAGTTTTAGAAAAAACATCAATTTGAAAATTTGCATTTCTAGAGCCTGGGGCAAAAATATTGATTTAAGCACTTGATGATATACAGTAAAGCTCACTTATAACAAACTCAATAAGACAAAAAACTGCTTAATGCAAAATAAAAATCAATCCCGACTACTTTCTTCATTATTTCTATGGACTTTCACCTGCTTAAGATAAACTCGGATATAGCAAAAAAATCGGCCTAAACAAAGAATTTGTAGGTCCCTACTTGTAAAATGGTTTGTTTAACACAAAATTGCGTGCCATTATCACAGATTGACAAGTGTTCATGAATACCATGAATGCAGTGCTTCTTGTTTTATAAATGGCTATCACCACAGGTGACTATATGTTCATCTTTTATACTTTATGCTATTGATATCTATTTAAGCCAGCAGAAAGGCAGTTTCGTGTGAGTGATAAAGGCATGTCATTCACATACATGTATTATATTTTAATTACTCTAACTTACAATAAAATTGTGTTGAATATTTCTTGATGCGTCGAGAAGGGTAAAATGAAATGTCATATCATTTGAGAAAAAATAAAAAGGGAAGAAAGTTGAAATGGCCATTAGTTACAGTATTTCACTGCACACTTAACCCTTTCCCTCAAATAGACTCATTTTGATGCCTCAAAGGTACCAATAAAGCGATCTGCAGAAAACCAGTTAAACCTTACCAAATTTAATTATAAAATCCTCATTTCCAGACCACTGAGGAGCAGCGAACAGCATAAAACCTGATCAGCCTGTGAGTAACTCGCAGGCTGATCTGGTTTTATGCTGTTCGCAAAGGTCTTTTCATGGTGTCCTTTATGAGGGAAAGGGTTAAACAGGGATTTTAAAGGAGGAGAGTGTGTTCTACTATTTCACTAAGCCATAACCATCAATGTTCTTCAAATTATGAAAACATTGAGAAGGCTTTGTATTTTGAATGAGTTGTTTAAAGCAGTTCGTGCCAAAAACCTCCCTGTGAGCAGACATATACTGTTGACATGTATACATGTCTGAATATTGTTATGATTCTCCATGATTTTCAAATAGGGATACATTTTGTAAACAAGGCTATAGGTGTTTTATTTCACAATTTATCCTATTTTGTTACTATTTATTTACACTTGGTGGAATTTATAAAAATAACATAGGTTTACTGTGTCTTTTTAACATTACTTCCTAATCATTTTTTTTTTTTTATAAGGATAAGATGAAATTTGGATAAGACAAAATAATTTGCAAGGTCCCCATGATTTTGTTATAAGTGAGTTTTAACCCTTTCCCTCATAGAGGACACCATGAAAAGACCTATGCGAACAGCATAAAACCAGATCAGCCTGCGAGTAACTCGCAGGCTGATCAGGTTTTATGCTGTTCGCTGCTCCTCAGTGGTTTGGAAATGAGTATTTTGTAATTAAATTTGGTATGGTTTAACTGTGGTTTTCTGCAGATCAGGCTTTATGTGATACCTATTGAGTGCGTCAAAATGAGTCTATATGAGGGAAAGGGTT
>CM037782.1:19939030-19989030 GCA_021229015.1 Solen grandis
AGACGTTATAAACACATCAAATTGACGAGGAATTTATGAAAAACATATACCGATTCAAAAATATTCATTAATACACATATACAACTACAGACATAAACACACGATACCACGTACGCAGACATACATATACATAAAATACATTACAAAAAAAAAAATATAAGCACGAATGTATGCATACACCGCAAGTACTCCCACATAGTCACACACCCATGGACACTCACATGTACACAAGCATATGTATATAAACATACATATACAATGAAAAAGATACCCTACATATATATACACAGTACCCATGTAAACATCAACATATGCAAATACCATACATGTACGTGTCTCATTTACAGACTTATGCACAATACGCAATTGAAAAAGATACTCAGCATATTTATACACAATACCCTTGTAAACATCAACTATCAAATACCAACATGACATTGTCACAATACCCTTGTAAACTTCAACCTATGCAAATACCGCATATGTACACTTGTCTCATACAATACACAATGAGAAAGATACTCAACATATTTATACACAATAAAATGTAAACATCAGCCTATGCAAATACCATACATGAACTTGTCTCATTAAATTTATGCACTTGCTTGCCAAGCACATTTACACCACACACATACACACTTTCACACACACACCCAGATCATCATTAATCAAAATACATACACACAGATAGACAAGCAGGTATGCAGGCAATTAGAATGAGAAGGAAGAAAAAATATAGTGAGAAAGAAAGAGAGAAAGATAGAGAGAAAAAAAGAGAGACAAGCAGGTGTGCAGGGTAAGAACCAGAAAAAGAAAAAAAATATAGAGAAAAAGAAAAAGGGAAAAAAAAAAAGGGAAAATGTAT
The DNA here is from genome assembly GCA_021229015.1 of Solen grandis. Lineage (NCBI taxonomy): Eukaryota > Metazoa > Mollusca > Bivalvia > Adapedonta > Solenidae > Solen > Solen grandis. The sequence continues at coordinate 19,939,899 of CM037782.1, forward strand.
GTACATGTACATATGCACTGAATTTAACAAATTTATTTGGTTGATACAAAATAATAAATTTTATCTTTGATAAAAAGGGAGAAAAAATAAAACGAACGAATTAGGTAAGCATCGTATTTTCATCATTACGACCAGTGATACTAAAGCAGATGACAACCCAAATCTCACAGCCTGGAAATGTAAATGATTAAGTGAGAGTCGAAGTATCACTTATTGAAGAGAATCAGATCATCGTCGGTAACAATTCTATGGACACGTTGAGATTTGTCTTTAACTAAGATAGTTCCATCGTGAGTCCAGCAGCTGTCAATCTTCTTGGATCTGACGAGCTGGCGGGCTGCATAGAACACTTGATTACAAAATAAACGACGTTGTGTTAAGTCTTCGCTTATGAACACACCACAATAGCCTGAGGACTTCAATCCTGACTTAACGCGATATAATTTTTGGCGGGCACGAAAAGTTGCGAACTTCACTATAATGGGGCGTGGTCGAGAGGACGACTTCGGCTTTCCAAGACGATGCGACCGATCTATGTCTTTGAGTTCAATATTTGCCCCTAAGTTAGTGCCTATATCAAGGATAAACTTGTCAATACTTTCATCCTCTGATTCTACCAGACCTGATATACGGAGACAATTCTGTCGGCTGTATTGTTCAGCTTGGTCCTGCTGGCCTCTTATTTCCTTCAATTCAGATTTAAGTTGATCATTTTCAATATTTAAGTTACAAACAGCATTTTCGAGATACGAAATTTTGGTGGTAAGACCGGCAACCACGCCATCTATAATGGATTTAACAGAATTCTCCATAAGGCTTGAAGCTATACCGACCAACTCATCCTGGAAAGAAGACTTGAGAAACCCAGCAATATGATTTAGCTCACTCTCACTGAATGTTATACTTGTGGTTTGGTTTAACTTACTCTCACTCTCACTGAATGTTAAACTTGTGGTTTGGTTTAACTTACTCTCACTCTCACTGAATGTTATACTTGTGGTTTGGTTTAACTTACTCTCACTCTCACTGAGGGTTATACTTGTGGTTTGGTTTAACTCACACTCCCTTTCCCTCATATATACTCATTTTGACGCCCTCAATAGGTATCACATTAAGCCTGATCTGCAGAAAACCACAGTTAAACCTTACCAAATTTAATTACAAAATCCTCATTTCCAGACCACTGAGGAGCAGCGAACAGCATAAAACCTGATCAGCCTGGGAGTTACTCGCAGGCTGATCTGGTTTTATGCTGTTTGCATAGGTTTTTTCATGGTGTCCTCTATGAGGGAAAGGGTTAACTCACTCTCACTCTCACTGAGGGTTATACTTGTGGTTTGATCAGACATCTCGGGGCGCAACTTTTTGGAATCACTCATTTCAGAGGGTGATAGATTCCAATCTGATAGAAGCTGAATGACAGCGATTGAGAGTGAAATTGCGCTCTTAAATGGAACATTTCAGAAAAGCAAGTTCTGATATAATATAACTTGGACAGAATAACAGACATCTGAAGAATCCAGGAATCCTGGAGCAGGGGTGTACTGACCAGTATTGTCGAACGATATGTCATATAGTCTGTATAGCATCAATACACACAGGTGTTGCGTGGTTGTAATACAGGTAGCGACAAGTGGCGACTTACCAAATGTCTGCTCATCACACGTGACGGTGCAGAAAAAACACCAAAAACATACTAGAAACCAATATCCATTAAATCCCTTTAAATACCAGCGAACAAATCCTTCAAGAACACGTCAGTACCATTCAAATAATTTTAACATGTCCTCTATCACAATAAAACGCTGTTTTTATTCCCACACAAAATAACACGACTCAGCCATTATGAATGACCATGACCTTGAATTGGATTTCCTTTAAGAATAACCTCCAAGGATGGTTGGCAGTACAGAGAGATAATGTCGAGAAGTGACTGGAGAATGTGACGGCAGTTGCTACAATGAAAGAAATAGTGCCTAGCGTTTTCAGTTTCGCCACAGCTTCACAAGGGTGAATCTACTATGTTTTTTTCCGGAAGAGGTCATATTTTAGTGAACTACTTTCTGTGCGGATACGGAGAAGAAGTACTTGAGATCTTCTATCACCATGGAAATAATACGGGGGTAACTTTGTCACTGTGGGCTTGGTTTTATATTTAAATGATGAGTGCGATCTTGAGGTCTGCAATGACGGGTCTAACGTGTTCCACTGACTAATACTAAAAGGAAGGAAAGAGTTCAAATACAGGGCCGTTCTACATCGTGGGAGAGGTATTGCATTGCTATTTCTAAGGTTGAAGTCATTTTCAGGTGAAACAGGAAGCATGTTAGATAACTAGGAAAATGAGAGGTTATTCGTCATTTTATATATTAGAAATAATGCATGTTGACGACTTCTAGTTTCTTAAGTTTCCCAACCAGTTTCAGTGTACAAATGAGTTTTTGAAATAAGTTTACTGGCGCCTGTAACAATTCGAGCGGCTTCAAGCTGAATACTTTCGAGTTGATCTTTTTCATATTGAGAACAGTTATTCCAAATTATGTCAGATTATTCAAGAATAGGGCGATTGAATGATATGTATATTATTTCTAGGCTCTTTCTGTCAAGAGTACTCCAAGCTTAATTTGAAATATAATCTATATGTGACTGCCATTTACAGTAATTAGACAGAATGATTCCAAGATGTTTATGTTCGGTTACTTCTTTAATTAATTGTTTTTCCATGTACAACTGTGGGTGAAAACGTTTATTAAGCTTTCGGCTAATAAGTAGTGACTCTGTTTTAAGGGGGTTAAATTTTACTAACCACTTGTCTGCCCATTCAGTTATACTTTTTAAATCAGAATTTAACTTTTCGGCATCACATACAGGATTATTTACTATTACAAACAGAGAAGTGTCATCAGCGAAGAGGCGAATGTGAGACGTTATGTCATTTATGTATAGTAAAAATAGAATAGGACCAAGAATAGAACTTTGAGGAACACCTGTCTTAATGAATCGCCGCTCAGAATAAACCCCTGGGAGGACAACTCTTTGTTTCTTCTTTAAAAGTTAACTACTGAATCAATTAAGAATTGTACCACGAACACCAACAGCTTCAAGTTTGTGCAAAAGACCCTCATGCCAAACTCGGTCGAATGCTTTCGACACATCACAAAAGACAACTCTTACTTCTTGGCCTTATCAAGTGCTTTACAAAATGTATCGTATAAGTAAACAAGTTGATTCGTAGTACTATCACCAGGAATGAAACCAGACTGAAAAGGAGATAATACTGAGTTATCTCTAAAGTGGTTGAACAAATGTTTAAAGACTAGCCTTTCAAGGACTTTACTAAGAGTGCACAAAAGAGAGATTGGACGATAGTTAGATACAAGAGAGGGGTCACCAGAAGTGAAAACTGGACAGACATGAGCTAATCTCCATGTTTCAGGAAAGACACCAATTGATATGCTGTGATTAAACAAAGAACAAAGTGGAATTGACAGTTCAGGAGCAGTTTCTTTAAGAACTCGGTTACTAACACCATCAGGCCCAGTGGCTTTTGAAATATTAAGGCCCTGAAAAATTGGTAAGATATCACTTGGAGAGACAGCAAAAGATGACAATACACTATTCAAGTTTGAGTGATCAAGTGGAGGTACTATTCTTGTATTACCATTTATAACAGTTTGAGACGAGAAGAAAACATTTAATAAGACGTCTTCGTTTTCTAATCTTAGATTTTATTGATGTTGTTAGCCACATAGGGTCATTTGGACGTATTTTCACTACTTTTGAAGGAATGAATTGTTTCATGAGTTCTAATAATTTGGCGGTGAAATTCTGATCATATTTGTTAATATCGGGATCAAAGCATTTATCCCAGTTTGTGTTTGAAATAGCAGTACGCAGAGATATGAAATCACATTGATCATATAGCCACACTAAGCGTGATATTAATGAGGTACGTGGTTTTTGGAATTTAAAGAAGGCAACAATAGGGCAGTGAAATCGAACTTCCTGGTGAAGACATGGGTCACCAACATGACAGTAAAGAAGGTTGACTGGGTTTTTAGCGATAATCAAGTCAATAAGTGACGAACTGCTTTGAGTGGAATGGGTGTGGATGGTTATACATTGAGAGAGACCAAGTATCGTGCACAATGAGACAAGCTTGCGAGAAGCAACAGGACAAAGCATATTTCTGTTAAAATCACATGTAACAACAATATCATCAATACCAGTATCATTTGCAAGATGTATGGAGTCCTCAATCGCTGAATCGTAATCTACATTTGAGTTTGGTGGTCTAAGGCTTACTTTTTACATGCATACCACAATAATAATAATAATAAAGGGTTTGAATTTATTATTCACACATTTTAACTCAGTGCTCTCAGTGCTTTGATTGTAGATGTAAGCATGTATGCGAAAATGATAGTTTGCATAAATCTATCTCTCACTCTTACACACATACACAAAATCGATGCAATGATGACAAAATCACCCTTTTCTTATATTTTTTTTCTCTCAATATTTACACTGAAAGCAGAAAAATGTCAATATGAAAAGTAAATGAGAAGAGAATTTATTCTATATAATATAAAGCTTGCTTTGATTTCTTTATTTCCAGGCACTATGAGGATTCTTACTATATTTGTCCTTTTAATGCTGGTAAGCGTCTGCTCTTCAAAAGGGCAAGAAGAAGAATAACGCTTGCCTCAAAGGCCCTTTTCTATACCATAAGGAACAATGCAAGTGGTACGAGGAAAAGCCTGAATCTGAAAGGAAATTAAGGATCAACTGCAAGAAAGACAAGTATCACTGCACTTACGAAGGAAACCCCCACGACTGTCATTGGTACAACCAACAGAATAAAAATAAGTTTGCCTTTTATGACTGCTTAGCGGAGGAACTGGCGAAAGATAATGTCTCCCCGTGCCATCCCGAGGAAGTGAATTGCAAACGGCAATGCGAAGATGTCGTATTCAAAAAAGTGGGCAACACCCTCAAGAGTCTAATCTACCAAAAAGTCGATCTTGTCTTCGATGAATATTAGAATGTCAGGAACTTTAGATCTCCGTCTATGAAACCTTTCCCTTGTTCCCTATAAGTCATTAAATTTCTTGCATTAAATTTCTTTTTTGTTATTTGTTCCCTTTTTTGACATTGCACCGAACAGATCAAAGGAAAAATGTACAAAAGAGTAAACACTATAAAATGTACAAAATAAGGAAAAAGAAAGGCAATGTCAACTTTAAAGTCGGCTTAAGAGATATTTGCGTATTAGACGGTATCTATTAATTAAACATATTAATTAAATTATATTTAAATGTCATACATGTATGTTTATATACATTGTTTTGAGTTTGATTCCCAATCCCCTTCTATTTGGTAAACATGTACTTATCTTGTAATTAACACATTAATAAGAAATGAACAATTACACCTCACATACAATTAATACCATACACATAACATTTGAAGAATATACATTGAATCCCATACATAAATCAAAATAAGCACTGAAAGAGCAAAAACCTCTGTAAACCGGACATTTTAGCTGGTCCGGGCACCGTGCGGTTTAGAGAGGTTCCACTGTATATATAATTATATGCAGTTGTATTATACGGAGCAACGGGGATGGCCTCGACACCATTGCTTCTATAAATAAAATAAAATAAAGTGGTAAAAAAAGAAGAAGAAAAAAATAAATTTCTATGAGATATAATACATGTTACAACCAATGGACCTTTTTCCTAGTGTTGTAGATATTTAGCTATTCAGATTTCCATAATAAAAAGGCACTTTTAGTGTGTGTGTGTGTGTGTGTGTGTGTGTGTGTGTACTTAATCTAACAAAATATTAAAGTTCTTTTACATTGTAACTAAAGAAAACATAATAAATATCAAATTAAAAGGCAACGTTTCCTGTATGAACTTGAGAATTCCGAAAGATCCCAATTTTTGGGAACAGCATCCTTTATGCAAGAGATGCACGAAGTAAGCGTATGATCCAACGGTAATGACTTTATATTTCCAACCCAACAAGCGGACAATCTGTTGGATATTTTCATTTGACCATTTGGTTTTTGGATTCAGCAAGATGTCGGATCACTGAATAATTTTAATAATTTAGTAAAAGAAAAAAATGAGAAAAATTACAAATAGTAAGGGAAAAAATAGAACAGCAAAATAATTTCTGATCTAATGCTTATATTATAAATTTATTATGAAATTATGTTGTCATTTTTACGTTTATAGAATACAATGCGACTTCATTGGGCGAAGAATAAAAAAAAAATCAAACAAAACAAAACAAAAAAAACAACAACAAAAAAAAAACATACGGCTTAAGCGCACCATTGGCAAACAAATATCATATAAACATGTAAAACGATTAGAATAGGGAAATCAAGTGATATGCGTGTATATGAAAATCACTGTATGCCAAAATCAAGATACATGTATATTTTTTAAGCTTATTTATCCAAAATGTTTCTTTACAAAGTCGATTGAAATAAAAATTCACAACATAAATTGGCAAAAAGGAAAATCTTTATACAATTATCATTCCAGTCTGAAACACAAGAGGAGAATGAGGGGTCAGTATAATCGCTAAAATTAGATTTATCATTATGGCTATTCATTAGTTACGTTTGTTACAACAGTAGCGTGTTTCATGTACAAGATATGCCCCATTTTCTGCTTTACACAAGTGATTTGATATTAAAGAAATTTAACAACGACTGACCTTTTGTTGAAATAATAAGATAATCTTGTGCATTTTTCCTGGGGGCGGGGAGCATTTATGTATAATTTAGTTGAGAAATATTAAGGTTGAGAATTTTCTAATAAGTGTAAATTCGAGCTAGTGCATATTTTTTGTTGAGGGAAGGGGTGGGGGGGACATTAATGTTGAAAAATTATATGCGTTATGTTTATAAATAATACTAATTTAGATAAGCAATATTAAGGCTGGGAATGTTCCAATATATGTAAACTCGAGCATTTATTAGCTAGGAATAGGCACGTCACGAACTACCGATGTACCTCGCCGGGACTTAACCAGAACATACTCTCAGCAACGGTAGCTCCGTCATGAAAGCACTTGAGAAAACCACAAATGACCGTACATGTACCGATCCCCCGAAAATGCGGTAAAGCTTTTGCGAGTCAAATCGGTAAGTTGTGACATGCCTTTATTATATATAATAGTGAAACCTACCCCTTCAGTATTTTGCTCCTGTCATAAACTATAAACAATATGAATACGTACAGTCCCCATGAGATCATATGAGAGTTTTTTTTATTTATTTATTTTTTGGAGCCATTTTGTTTGGCATAAGTTAATGCACGCAGAAATATGAGAAAACTTGATGTTCGTGAAGATGGCAGCCCAGCAGCCTGGCAGCGTGAAGTTAGCAGTCTAGCAGTCCAGCTGTTGTTTTTAATTCACTTATATGTTTTTGTTTTTCAGTCTATCTTACTGAATTTTTTTATGTAAATGATCAATTTAAATGTGAAAATAATATTTTGATAAATTTAAAGGTAAAAACATTATTTATATCATATAAAAATACATTGAAATCACCCTTCAAATAGGCCGTCAAGAATAGGGATTTTCACTGATGTGGAAACTAGGTATTGAATGGGGGTAGATCGCTCGTAAAGGTTTTATTAAGATCAAAGAATAAACGTAAGCGAAATTGAAAATTAAACGATTTTTTTCCAACAATTTAAAAAAAACAACGTATGGTCTATCTCTTACATTGGAGTAAAAATATGTTTCTTCTTTAATAAAGACTATCGAACGGCATTGAAGATTGATTCGTACGACTCAATCATATTTCATAAATCACAGTTTACTTTTTTATAAAGCGCATGCGCAAATACATGTAGACTGTTTTATTTTTATTATTGCCGATATGATTGCATTTTGCGGCTGTCTGACCTGCATCTTAAACACATTGCTGTAGAGTATGGCGTTGAGACACTTTTTAAAGCACAAGCAATTAAACAACTGTTTGATATATCTAACCCTATTTTTAATCTCTTTGAATTTCCAGTTTTCTGTTCTTGTTTGCAATTGCATAGTTACTAACAGGCAATACTAAAAGCAGTTCAAATTCACACAGCACGTTCAGTGAAAATCGTAGTAAAGAATGACAAGAACTTCAGAGAGAGCAATCTGTCAGATGAAACATTCATATTCAGTTATCACTTATAAACACTACATTTCATTAGGACGCATCCCGTTTCCTAATTTCGATAAAAATGATGTGGATATATAGTAAATGAGTTTCAGAATTTTTTTACGATTAAAATGCTGTAATTTTTGCTTTTTAAGGAAATGAGAATTAAAAATACTAATACTACTAATAATAATGATAATACAGTGGAAACTCCCTAAACCGGACACCCTCGGGACCAGCAAAAAAGTCCGGATTAGAGAGGATTCCGGATTACGGAGGTTTTGTAAATCAGACTCAGCTGTTGTTGTGGATGATGATGTTGATGATGATATTTTTTCGTAACTTTTTCTTAATAGATCTTTATTGTCATAATTATATTTTGAACATAATACCCACTCTATTTTTCTCTCAGATTTTTTTAATAATCACCTGCTATACTCTCATTCTTTTTCTCTCTGTTTTTTTCTTTCATTCTTAAAAACAAAATAAAGTCAACATTGTTTTTATAATTTCATAAACATAAATCTCACTTGGACATATGTATGATTACAATACATGTTTCAAGCAAAAAAACCTTATGCAGCTTTATACATTATAAGCAACACTGATATGCAAAAATTCAGCTTATTCAGCTTTTTAATGGATATTAGAACTTTAAAAAAAGTCACCATACTGTGACATGAGCTTATGGCAAATTACTTTCTTATCTGAATCGAGTATTGATTAAAAAATAAATGTGTCTTCCGTCTCTATCCCTTCATCCAGTTCTTCAAAATCCTTGGCAGTGCAGGCAAACTCCCTCACGCTACATTTTCTTGTTCAAGTCTGTGAGCCATTCTCTAAAGATTACACTATTCATCCAGGCTTTTTTGTTTGATGTGTATGTCACTTTCAACTCACTTTTCTTTACATTTTTGAAACACCGGGGATTATTTGCTTTTCCAATTACTAGTGGTTTTGAGTTTTTCTCCAGTGGCACTACATGCTAACATGACAGTTACACGCTCTTTAGAGACCTTTGTACCCTTTGTCGATTGTCCCTTACTAGCTAGAGTTCGCTCTGGCAATGCCCTAAAATATAACCCCGTTTCGTCACAGTTGAAAATGTCTTTTAATTCATAATCCTCGATGATCTCTGGTATACGCGATTTAAACCCATTCACATCATCTATATCTACACTTGCACTTTCACCACTCAGTTTAAACTCCTTTATTGAATACCTAGACTTCCACTTCCCTAACCAACCATTCGATGCCTTAAATTCTGATATGTCAAGTTCTTTTGCGAAGTTCAGAGCTTTTTCCTGAATGATTGGTCCCGAAACAGGTAGATTCTTTGTTCTGACAACACAAAACTATTCCCACAAAAGTTCATTCAATTTTTCGTATTTAGCCTCTACATTAACACGGACCTTGGCAGGCGATGTGTTCTTCTTCCATTCTGCTTTATACAGGTCTCTCTTCTTCAGAATGTCCCCGACAGATGATTTTATTATTTTATTTTGTTTCTGCTTAATTTTTTTAAGCATTTTTCCCAATCAATGACTATGATGGTGAAATTTGAATAAATGAATAAAAAACAAACAATTTATTTCATTCAAAGGATTTTATTCATATATTTTGTCTAGTCTCTTGAATAGCGACTTTTCCCAACGAGGTGTTATTTCATGTACGTCCATTTGTTCAGTTACAAGTTCTTGTGGTGACTTTATTCTGGTTAACGTATGATAACTCTTTTCTCATTCAAAAGCGAATGGTGGAAGGGAAATATCTGTTCGGTTAAAAATTTGATATCTGGTTCGTTTTACGCCATTATTAGTTAGATTGAATGTCAGGGATCGCTTCAGAAACACGTGACTGATGGCACGTGATCCCCACCCCTCCCCCTGTTTTGAGCGGTTTAAATCTTTTGCTGCAAAATTATTGATTTTTCAACGTCCATTTGCCATTACGTTTTGTAAAAAGAAACGATCAATTTATGGAAATTTCAGTTTTGTTTCTTTCTTTATCCATACACACTCATTTACCAATGAAGAATCAACAAAACCTAATTTTATCTGATTCAGAATTTATCGAAAGCGTGTCCAGATTCAGCTTAGAGTAAATTGTTTTGCCTAGAGAAGAGTGAAAATGCAAAATTGTTAAGAATGCTTATTTGACGGCCAAGCCTAACAAAACTTGCACTTAAGTTGACCAAATGGTGTACTTCAGTATGGTTTACATTAAATGTGCATTTTAAACGAAGATTATTCCACATAAATCAACAAAATGTGCATTAGCAATTTGGAATGTAAGTATCGAGACAAAACAGATATAATTGTTATTCAGGAAAGGGAGACAGTGTAACTCTGTTAAGAAAGTATTCCTTATCTGATAGAAATTATTTTAAATTTAGTTAAAAAAAGACACATCGATGGTAAGTAACAACTAACCATGTCTTTGAGATCCTTCTTCGTCCATCGACCTAAGATTAAATGGATATAATAAATGCAACATAGAAAACACTAAATACTCGTAGATATACCCGTCTAGTGCAAATATAGGACACTCGAGATGGCGGGAATGTATCGTCATACATTTGTGTGTCGTAAGTCGAAAACTGCGCATCAATAGACAAAAGTTTATATGAAAACTATTTTCTTATGGAATAATGGTGAAATAAATTCAAATTACTCTAGAAAAGAGGGTTCAGGCAGAATTGACTAATTCATTCATAGACCGATTGAAATAGAAAAGTACTATTCAAGATTTTTTGTTTTTGTTTTTTTGACTTGAAAGAAATGATCCTTTATCCAATACTCTCACGATCTCTTCCAATAAATATTATTTGCCTGGAAAATGACAACACGGTGTTTCCAACAACCGGAGCAGCGCAGCCCTTAATTCACCGTTTGACGGTTGGCAAAATAATTAATCTGAGAATTCAAAGCAGTGACAATTCAAGGTTAATTTATTGACGAATGGAAAATAAATTTGCATGAATTGAAACATCAAAACAGTTTATTTCTACACCATCCAGAATGTAGCCAAAATACGTTAGTTCAATATATGTAATTTAAATCTGGATTTATCTCATTATTTGCTCTATACTCTAGATAACTTACTGATAAAATACTCTTTTACGTGGGTGACTGCCCAAAATATGCATGCTAAATTAAATTAGATTAATGCAATATAAGCAAGTGACGTGTACTATTCCGATTATGTTCCAAATATACACTACAGCAATATGTCATGACGAACAGTTATGCTATAATCAGCCCCGAGCCATAAATATTTTCTCTATATGACGAAAACGGTCTCCCACGCATAAATAAACTTCCCGTCTACCGTCTGACAAACATTATAAGTACAATTTCCTATGATATATACATATATGCTTCCCTATAATAGGCTCTGTCAGCATGTATATAGATCGAAAGTCTGACATTTGGCATATAAAGCAATCCATACACTGTCAATAATATTGTCCTAATATTACTGAAAATAAACCACGTGACAACTAACTGCACAATGTTATTGTACAAAAAATTGACTTTACATGGTTAAGAGATAGAATGGATTCTTTGGTCGCACTGGCTATAGCATATGCGTTTCAAAACTAAATAAAAAAAAAAATTATTGAATAGACCCACTAACACGGAAATATAATCGACAATATCATTGATGAATCGTTAATAAATATCTGCTTTCTAACATTCCGAAAATTCGTGATAGAAAATTAAATTTTTCGAACTCTGGATTTTTCCCCGAATTTCAGGAAATTCTGTTCATCCGACAAAAATGACTACGGCCTGTGTATAGGACATGCGCTATATGCTATAACGATTGATGAAGAAATAAAACACCTTCTGCAGTTTTCTCCGCCGAATCGAGACAAAAGATGCTGCTAATTTACGTCACATAGTACGTGGTATGGCCAATCTGATTAAGTATCTTTGAGTCAAGTTAAGTCAGGTTGCCCCGACTTGGTCATATAAATACGAAGTGTAGTTCATTGCATGATACAGAGTATGTATTACATGAATGCGTTGTCATATTTCAGTATCTCATTATTACCAATTTCATATGAAATCTCGTAGGTGGAAACTAAAAGAAAGCAACCTATGTTGCAGATTTTCTATTATCCTCGATAAGGCAGCATAAACCTTTTTTCCGACATATTTTTTCCATATTCCATAGTTCGCATTACCTTCAAAATTAAAGGAGAATCCAAGTCTGGAAGGAGATCTGTTTCATCGATCGATTGATGAAGTAAGCTAACAACAACATGGTCTTTTGAATCGAGAAAGTGCTATAAACTGACAGTATGATGCACGATACGAAAAAAATGTGATATGCTTATGTATAGACAACTTTTTCTATCAATTCTTTTTGGTGAGCTTTGGCTGGTCTAGAATGTCGGCGAACAAGTTTTGTTTCAGACTTTGGTAACTTTTCCAGGAGATCCGTCGTGTACAGAGCCGGACCCAGGAGTTCAGGTTAGGGGGTTTGGGGGCACAATATTTAAAAAATATGTAGGCAGTGAATGCATTCCTGGGAAATTCCTGTGCAATTTCTTTTAAATTTAAAGCTGTGAAATAGTGCATTCTTGTGAGATTTTGGGGATTGTATGTCTACAGGTAAAGTAAAGAGCTGCTTTGTCTTATAGTTTTTGAAGTTTTGAAAACAATACCCATGAAAAATTATATATAGAATTTGTTTCTTCAAATCTGCCAAGGAAGTTGATGGGGATGAATTTGTATTGGTTTTATATCGAGTATGATACCTATATTTTTAATCAAAGCTTGCCAATACATTTTGTATTTTCTATAAGCCCCCCCCCCCCCCCCCCCCCCCCGTGGTCCGTTTAAGGATGTGGCTCGAATCTTGGAATAACACGGTACCAACCTCCTGGACTCTTCTGAACTAGAATGCTGATATTGCCCAGCAGCAACTAATTCCAGAGATATTCAGACTGAGGCCATGGGATATTGTTGGGGATTTCCCCTCCCTCTGGTGGCACTTCTGGAAAGTCAGTATCGTCCATCAGAATAAATCTATTACTATAATCTGACCTAGGCACCCAGTTTCTTATTCATATACCACTGTTCAATTAAAGGGTCACAACCAAGGATACAGAGCTATGTACGTCAATCCCCAGTTAATATTGTCCAAGTCCATTACAGACCTTCCGCTATTACTGTTATGTTCAGCAAAAAAACAAAAGACATTGTAAGGCGTTTACTTAGAAAATGAATAGAAACCAGTTTACTCGAATTGAAAATTTTATTCAACTTAAAATGACATGAGTTGCTATCTTGAGTACGTGCTCAAACATGGAATTTAGCCATAAAAAGTAAATAAACACATTAAGTTATTTTATAATACAAACAAACGATACAAGAGCATACAGTTATATGATGTCGTAATAGAAAAACAGTCAAACATAGATCACATGACAAAGTTTTAGTATCTCTTTTTACATTAAATGTTTTGAATGATATATTTGTTTGCTTGGCGTCAACAAATTATGCCATAAAAATCGAAAAGAGAAAAAGTGAAATCTAGCTTCCCCCGCCCCCTCTGTCCTCTTTTTTTTATAACACTGACATTGTGATAATATGTAAGGAGAGAGAAGTGTCATTTACAAGAGGAAAGTTTAAACAGTAGCTTTATACATACATTTGAGAGCAAAGGAAAAATAACAAAATGTAATTTATACAGTGTAAAGAATGTTTAGTTCATTTTCAATTACACTGCACATAGTTACGTATATATATACTGGTATTGATTTGGAAATCCATGTAAGTGGATATATTTCTATAATTAATATGTATAATGTATCAAACCATGCAATATTAACAGAGATTGAAATAGCCTATAGATTCAAGGTGGATTCATTCATAACTATTGTGTTTTTGAAAAAAGAGTTGTGATTGGTTAAATCATTACCGTGTAAACTCTGTTGAAACGTGAATTTCGAATTAGTGAAACAGTATTCGAAAAACTAATTGGGTTGATTTAATTAATTACTATGAATTCAACATTAAAACTACGGTGAGTGGGGTAAATAAAAAAAATTAAAAAAAAAATAAAAAAAAAAAAATTTGAAAGGCAGCCTGTATTCTATTATTGCATGCAGTTTACACGAAATATGTACGTACATGAGATTAACAAGCACTTCACTGTTATTAATTGGAGCTGCTCTTGAATGCCCCCATGATTATTTTCAAAATTTTCACAAACTTACAGAGTTTAGTAAGTGTGGTCAGTGATGATTCATTCATAAGCTGTTTATATTTCAGGAATATTTGTTTATATAAAGTCTTCTTGAGTTACTAAAAAGGAACAGATGAGTAGATATTGCATTTCATCACCAATATCATTTTTCGAGCAGAGAATGCATTTCCGATCGGACAAATCTGTGTTACTCCATCTTCCAACTTATACTGGTTAAATAATGGTTGCTTGTTCTAAATTTAACTAGTTGTAAAGAATTTGGTTTTCTTAATTTTAACAAGTACTGTTCAAGATTGATGGATTCTTTGAATAATGAATAATTAATAACTTTGGGGGAATTTTGTAAAGAACTATTCCATTGCTGATTAAACTGGTCAATAAGAGTCTGTCTAATAAATTGTTTTACTGGTGACATGTGTGATAATAATTCCTGATTATATCAAGTATTCATATTGCCTGTTTCAAATAAAATGGTTTTTATGTGTGTTATCCATTTTGATTGGAAGTTGGATATTTCTAGCATGATTTGATATATTCTGTATGATATTTTTTCATGGTTTCCAGTAATAATTCTGGCCCAAAATCCAATCATTCTTACCTTTATTATTTTTTGGTATCTGCCTAGTTCAGCAGCAAGAATCATATATGATGGTGTACTCTTTTTAAGTTTCAAGATGTTTCTCAAAAATTTTGTTTGGATATTTTCAATCATGTCAAGGTTACTATACCCCCACACTTCACTTGAGTATGTTAAGACTGGGACAATTGTATGATCAAACAATTTTAATACAAGGTCAGTTTGTAAATTAAGATTGTTTATTCTTGTATAGAGATAGTGTATTGCCTTTTCAGCTTGTTCTGTTAATTGTTTCTTTGCTTGGATGAATGACCCTGATGTACTAAAGATGACTCCCAAGTATTTATATGACTTAACCATTTCAATACTTTGGTGACCAATGGTTAACTTATATTTATTTATATTTCTTTCCCCAAATACAGCTACTTTAGTTTTATCTATGTTTATATTTAACTTTCATTGTGTACAGTAATTCACAAAGTCATCAATGCATTTTTGAAGGGATATTTCCTCATCTGCAATCAATATTGTGTCATCTGCATAGAGTAGCAATGAAATTTTCAATAAAGGGAGTATTTCTTCTGTAAATTCATTTAAATTTATATCATGGTTATTTCTTTCTGTCAGATATTCTTCAAGGTCATTTAGGAAGAGTGAAAAAAGTACAGGTGACAAATTATCGTCTTGTCTTACCCCGATATTACATTGAAAAAAGTCTGATGTTGCATAATTATTTTTATTTTTGTTATGTGTGTTATTTTCATTTACTGGGTTTTTATTATTATTAGGAATTTTAACACAAGATTTTATATTATTGTACATACTTTGTATCATTCTAAAATAAATGCCATTTATATTATATTTTGATAACTTTTGTTGCCATAACCCAAACCGCCGAACTGAATCAAAAGCTTTACTGAAGTCAATATAAGCACAAAATAACTTTTTCTTGTGATGTTTCAATATTTCTATCAATGCATTTAAAGTAAAAATATGGTCTATTGTAGAATAATTTTGTCTAAAACCAGCTTGATTTTCATTTAATGTATTGTTTTGAATTAGAAATGTGTTGAGCCTATTATTGAGTACTGAGTGAATATCTTTCCAACTCAGGACAGGAGAGTGATTGGGCTATAGTTGCATGGTTCCTGTGGGTCCCCTTTGTTTTATATATTGGGATAATTATTCCCTCTGACCAATTTGTTGGAACAAGTCCAGTATTGAGGACAAGGTTTAAATAGATGCACATATACAGCTATCATTTTTGCACATGTACACTTAATATACCCATTTATAACTTGGTCAATACCCGGAGATTTGTTGTTGGTTTTTAAAAGTTTTTATACTTCTATGTATTTCCTCAGCTGTGAATAGAGTATGTAACATTATTATCATTTATTTGGATACCTTTATCATCTATATTGTCATTATCATCAATCTCAGTTGTGTTTAAATTCTTAAAATGCTTATATAGATCCTGTAGATCAGGAAGTGGTTTGGTGGGTTTATTGTTCAGTCTATATAATATTCTCCAGTACTCTTTAGGTCTTTTGACATGCATCTTTCTCAGTTTTGATTCATTGACTTTATTATATCTATTTATATATTTCTTCATAGTATTTTTATAGCTTTTACACATATGTTTCACATTTAATTTATTATATTCACTAGGATTTTTATTGTATTGTTTATTGGCATTGTTATATGCTTTCTTAGCTCTTTTACATTCAGGCCCACACCATTTATGTTTCTTATGGTATATTGTATGGGGTGATATAACTGTAAAGAACTTTTCAGCACTAGAAATAAAAAAAAATCAGACAGCTTGATTGAAACTAAGTCAATATCATTTTGATCTATGTTGTTTCTACTTGAACGATTAATTAGTATATTATCAAATTCATTAGTATCCACATTTTCAATAAACGAGCCTTTTTTGTAATACTCCATTTTTTTCTACACGTGTAGTCTGCGTACTGCCATTATCATATTCTGATTTAATACTTATATTGCAATTTAGGACTGAATGTCCATCAGATAAATTGCAGTCTGTTGTTTTTAGTTCAAATTCATGGATCATTTTATATGCTTTTATAGATGTAATATAGTAATCTAAAATCGAAATATCTTTAAATGTCATATTACTTGTAGTTTGACAGTTACATCTACCATTTACAATAATTATGTTATTGTTTTTGCATACTTCAATGAGCTTATATCCATGATTATTTCTCTTCCTGTCTATTGCTGTTCTTTTAAGGCAAATGCCATTTGTTTCTAAGATAGTTTTTTGATCAATATAATTTGCAAGATCTCTGTCATAGATCTAGATAGATGATGATCAATAAATTCATCATCCGATGTATAATCAATAATATCCGACATTTGGGCGTTAAAATCTCCGCATAAGAATAAATTACTATATTTATTACACATGGTCGAAATTTCATATTCTAGTAATTCGAACTCATCGATGATATAAAAACGTGAATGAATTGGCGGAACATAGACCACGCCAAATAAAATATCTTCTTCTGAGTTTGTATATATCTTGTTAATCTTTTCCCAAAGTATATAGTCTGATTTTGATTCTATATAGTCAACATATTGATATAAAGTGTTACGCACTGATACACCTAGTCCAACTTGTTTTTCTATGATATTTTTGTGTCCTTGGCTTATTATAAACGTATATCCTGGAATTGATATAATATCAGTAAAGTCTAGCTTAGTTTCACATAGAAAAAGTAAGTCATATTGTGATACAAATTCTTGGAAATTTTGAAATTCAGTCTACATACATTCAAAGAACCGGTTTTGAGATTATGTTAATAAGTTGACATATCACCGTCTAGTGAGGTACCACTACTGTCTGGCGGATTTCCCTCGCCCTGCTAATTATTTTTCTGCGCATCTGATTTTGGGTCAGGGGCTTGTTTCTTAATTTGCTGTTTGAGTTTCGAACCTAAAATTCCATTTCCTTCATGGCTTGGCTGTAGAGGTCAGCGGCATGGTCAGTCTCATCACTATGGTCAGTGTCATCACCACTCGTGGTCTCCTCAGAGTCTGACTCTGACTGGTTATTGGGCAGATTACATTTTTCAAGCTCATCTTTGGAAGCCCAGACTGCACTGTTTGTTTGCATAGGGTTAGTTGTGGGATTTTCACTATTTAATGCAGTAAGGCGATTTTGTTTCATGACTGAATTCCAGTCTGGAAATTCGTCCCTTAGCACTTTCTTATTTACTATCAGTTTTGCAGGATAGCCTATAAAGACGGTTCCTCTGGCATTTTTACTTTTGGCCTTTTTAAAGTCCCCCCCCCCCACCCCCAGAGCCTAGATCTCGCCTGAATGATCTCTTGCTTGTAGTCCGGGCTCCCTATTTATTCCGTAACTGGTACCCTTCAGTCGGAAAGCCTTTTCCAGAATGTATTTTGTGTCCTTGTAATCTAAGAAAAAGACTATATTTGGTTTGTGTTTTCTCTCAGTTTGACCTGGATTGCGTACAGGTGGGCGTCCTAAATGGTGACATCTTTGTATACGAATGTTACTGGGGTCAATATCTAGGTCAGTTTGTAGGAATAGTTTTATTTGGTCATTGCAATTTTCATTCGGGAAGATTTCAGAAATTCCTCTGAATATCAACTTATTTCTGCGTGCACGGGCCTCAGAACCAATCGACCTGTATACGAAGCTTCATCTTTTGTCACTTTACTAGCCGCTGAGGCAACGGATGTGCCACCGGTTGACCTCCGTTTTCGTTTTCGCGTGAACTTCCATTGTCCTTCATCGTCTCCATTTTCACCTTGCGAATGGGGTTGGGGTGGGTGGGGAGTATCTGCATTTTTACATGCCTGTAATCCGTTCTTGTACTGCTTCTTTTTTCATTTTCTCACCTACTTACTACCAAGAAAGTTTCTCTTATATATTCACGAGGTGGAAATATAACTGCTGAAGCATTTTATATCAATAACGAGATTTTTCTTCACAGCGCTCGAGATGTACGTACTACCATGTTTACCAAGCCACGTGATCATATCATAGGAAACATTTGTTATATCCATTAAAGTCCATGAGGTCCGAAATGTAGCGGAACCATTACAGGGACTTTACCTTAAATCTCGGGTATCGTGCAACGCACATGTTTATCTAATCATTTACTACCTCAAAGTCTGTCTGGTATGCTGGAATTGTTTGCTTGTAAACTTACTTTTTCGAAGCACTGGTAGCGGGCTGATGTAGCTAAATCGTGAAATACAGAAACAAAATAATGTAACTATAACAAAATAGATTTTTGTCAGACGATCGTACACACTTTACTGAAGCCTGTCACATAAGGATAAGTAGATAGTGAAGATTATCTAATCCCTATAGCGTCTGGGTTCGATGATTGAACAATGTAGCTTTAACGCAATGCCAACATAAGTCTGCTTCTTTGTTATTATTAAGAATCTTTTCGCATGTTTCAGAATTTTAACTAAGGTTTCCGAGCAATCGTTAAAAAAAAACCTGAGTAATTTCTCCTAGGAAATCGGATACCGTCAAGTCAGATTTAAAAGACATATTTTTTTCATGACGTGAAACAAAGATGTTTCTATAATGGCATATGTCAAGTGCTGCTAAACAATCTGACGAAAGGCATGAAATGGTCGCCGTCTGAGAGTGTTTACAAGAGCCTTGAATAATATATTTGGTTGACTTATTTGCTACTGAAGTATAATATAGCTTCACGATGAACTGAAAGCAAGTCCACGCTGGACGTACACATGTTTACTCAAAGGCCCACGTATCATCCCTTTATGTTATCAATATATAATCAAGAACTTTAAAAACACATGTATGTAAATTAGATATTTCACGCCATTTTTCACGGGTTGACCCTTCTTTTAAACTTGTATTTTCTTTAGTCATGAAATAAAAAAAAGGTGGGGCTTAAAACATGCACAAATCTATCGCTGAAATATGCCTCATTACATTTTTAAATAATCTGAAACCGATTTAAACATTTACGAAAAAATATATCAACATGTTTCAAGGTAAGGTGTTTGTAAAGTATATTGATAAGTGAAAACAACCACTTCCGGTCACACAAAAAAGATGGACCTTTTTTAGTTTAAACACATTTTATTTTAATATATTTGAAATGGGGTCGGGCTACAAGTTCTATCTTAGTTACTTAGTTATGACCCTTCCCATTTCTTAATACAGTGTCCAATATAACAGTAATTGACGTGCATTATAACAAAAAGGTGTGATATAAGTCATTTCAAGAACATATAATAAAGACATATCAACTCGCATATGTTGATGAAAACACTAAGCCTTGTGAACACACTACGTATAAACTCCAGTTAACTGAGAGAGAGAGAGAGAGAGAGAGAGAGGGATAGTTTTGATTTTGACTCTAAACCTGACTATCCCTGTAATATAACATTATCACAAAAACAACAATTGATTAAATCTTTTAATTGTCTTTATGTAGAAATGAACTGCATCAACAATTTATATAACGTTTATCAATGATAGGTTCGGATCCCCAACTAATAAAGTGTTAGTATTAATTGAGAAAAAACAGTTTTAATAGTTGTGTAATACATTCCTTGGTAAATTAAATCGTCGACATTCAAAGAAGAAGTAATTGGTATTTTCTACAGTATGACAAGTGCTACAGAAAGGGTCAGTTTTAAGATGGTTTATGTGGAGGTCTCCATTTAAATTATTTCGCAACCGCGCGTGTATTAATGACCAGAGCCTTTCTCCATGATTGTAATACAAAGGAACACTAAGCTTATTTGTACTAATATTCAGCAGATTACTTTTAAACGATTGCAATGTTATAGAATTTCTTGTATTTTCATTTATATTTTTCCATAGTGAGATAGAAGATGGAATACATGATTTCTTCATTAATGCAGTCCTACAAAATGTGTGTGAATAATCATTGCTATTTCTAACGGGATATCCATGAATATTTCCAAGAATAGGCGGAATCAAGTCTTGAATATAAGATGGAACTAAGTTGTTATTCACTTTGTACATAAAACACCCTTTTTAGCTCACCTGAGCACGTGTGATCAGGGTGAGCTTTTGTGATCGCCTTTTGTCCGTCGTGCGTCGTCAACAATTGCTTGTAAACACACTAGAGGCCACAGTTTTGGCCCAATCTTCAGGAAACTTGGTCAGGATGTTTGTCTACATGATATCTCGAATGAGTTCGAAATTGGGTCATGTGGGGTCAAACACTAGGTCACCAGGTCAAATCTTAGAAAAACCTTGTGAACACTTTAGAGACCACAGTTTTAGACTAACCTTAATGTAACTTGTAGAATGTTTGTTTACATCAAATCTCAGATGAATTCAGAATTGGGCAACCAAGGGGTCAAAAAGTAGGTCACCAGGGCAAATTTTAAATAAATCTGAACACTCTAGAGACCTACATTTTTGTCCCAGTCTTCATTGAACTTGATATGAATGATGACTGCATGAATTCCCAGTTGAGTGTAAATTCAGGTATGATCAAAATGTAGGTCACATAGTCAATGATAGAAAAACACAGATGCTAGATTTTTTGTCATTATGCCTAACACAGCCACCTTACTCAGGTGAGCAACACAGGGCCATCTTGGTCCTCTTGTTTGAAAAGATCTTCTTATAAAGTTTATAGAAACAGATTTTGTTAATCCGGTGACTATACGAGCAGCTTCATGTTGAAGAAGTTCAAGAGAATCAGACATTTGTAAAGAGCAGCCATCCAAACGATAGATGAATATTCTAATATAGGACGAATGTTAGAAATATAAATCTGATTCAGTGCCTGCCTATTGAGGACATATTTCAATTTACGCATAATACCTAG
The DNA here is from genome assembly GCA_021229015.1 of Solen grandis. Lineage (NCBI taxonomy): Eukaryota > Metazoa > Mollusca > Bivalvia > Adapedonta > Solenidae > Solen > Solen grandis. The sequence continues at coordinate 19,961,734 of CM037782.1, forward strand.
AACTTTTGATGTTGACTTAAGAATAGGATTAAGATGATAGTCCCAATGACCGTTATGAGATAAAGTTACTCCCAAATGCTTGTGATTATTTATGAAATTTATCGGAGTATTTTCAAAATTTATATTTGATAATGTTTCTTTTTTTTTTTTTGTAAAGAGCAATGCTTCTGTTTTTTAGGATTAAAATGTATTAACCATTTTGGACCATGTTGATAATATTGCAAGATCATGATTCCTTATACCCTCAAGGTCGTCTGGAGATGAAGTAGCATAAAGTAAAGAGCTGTCACCTGCGTAAAATTAATAAAGATTCTGCAATACCATTTATATAAATTAAAAATAAGAGAGGTCCAAGAACAGATCCCTGTGGAACTCCAGCATTTATATACTGAATGTTTGATTCTTCAGACTGAATAATTACTCTTTGTTTTCTGTTTGTTTAATAATCATTTAGCCAGGTCAGTAGATATCCACAAAAACCATATTGCTGTAATTTAAATATCACACCTTTGTTCCAGACTCTGTCAAAAGCCTTTGAAACGTCACAAAAATGATACATCCATATTGTTTATTATCTATTGTTTGACATATATGGTGATAAATATCTATTAATTGATAAGTTGTTGAGTGTTGAGGTAAAAAACACTTATTGATACCCATATAATAGGTCATTTGATAAAAAAATATGCATATACTTAAATTTTATTCTTTCAAATATTTTCCCACAGCAACTTAGGAGAGATACGGGTCTGTAGTTTTCAACTTTCTGTTTGTCACCTTTTTTTAAAAAGAGGGATTACATTTGCAAGTTTCCATAAAGATGGAAATTTAGTTTCAACTAATGATTTGTTAAATAACATACACAAAGGTTTACATACTGTTTCTGAAGTGTTTCTTAACATTTTATGACTAATCATAACATGACCACACGCTTTATTTATGTTTAGTGTCATCAATGATTTCTTGTTCAGTTATGAATATGGTAGATAATTCCTTTCCAGTTTTTCGTTCAAAGGTTAATAACATGTTGTTTTCGTCATTGATTGTAGAGATAGATACAAAGTAATCGTTTATGTAATTGGCTTTATCTGTATTTGATGTATAAAAATGTGTTTCACCATAAGCATTGGTATCAAGTAATGGAGGTATATTTTCCGGGTCATCATTTTAATTTTTCACAAAATGTCTTATAATTTTCCAAAAACTACGTTTGTCATTGTGTTTAATCCAGATATGTTTTGTTCTATGTTATTATAAACTTTAAGGTTTTCTTTTACATATTTTTCAAGTTGTTTACCTTATTTCTAGCATTTCTATATTTAACCCAATCATTTAAATGTCCAGGTTTTAAAGCTTATTTTTTTTTTAATTCTATCTCTGATTCTAATATTAGTTCTTAATGTTGAGTCAAACCACGGTTTATCATGTGATCTTATTGTTACTTGTTTTGAAGGGTGAAGGAATGCATAACTTAGCAAAATTTTAAGAATATATCAGAAAATATTTTACAGGCATTATCAACTGTTGTTTTATTTAAGATATTCCAATCGAACGTTAAAATCTTCTCATTAAAGAGTTTGAAATCAGCCCTGTTGTAGACCCACGCGTTTCTTTTAGATGAAGTATGTATCTGATATGAAAAAGGTAATATAATGTATGTCCCTTTATGATCACTTATTCCACTACGAATGTCAATAACCTCAGAAAATAATGAACTAATTCCATCTGATATAATAACTGGGTCAAGTAATGCATTACCTCTAGTAGGACTCTGTATAACATTGACTAAAGAATTAGAAAACAACACATTTCTAAAATTATGAAAAGTGTGATTCATTAAGTCTTCATTAAAATCTCCAAGAATGATATTTCAAATGCATTTTCAATATTATGATTTAATTTTTCAAAGAATTCTCCATCTACAGTTTTGGGGCTGTATAATAGACCTAATACAATATTTTCTGTATTTGTTTTTATATTAACTCTTACAGATTCATTAAAAAATATTTCTAACTCATACATTCTTTTTTGTCTGATATTTTTTGTGGTATATATAATTAATAAACCACCACCATGGAGTTTTTCCAAAAAGTTTTGAGAATATAATCAATTTTGTTTCTAATGCTTCTGATGTTACAATGAAAAATAGAAAGACAGTCACTGTTTAAATTATTAGAAGGGCCTGGATTTGATTCTATGTCTCCACTTTGCATCAAGGTTAAAATTTAAATCATACTAAACAATCTATTTTTGATAACAGAGTCAAAACTTAAGTACAATAATGTAATTGAAAAAGATGCACAAAACATAAGTAATTTAGTAGTACAGTTACATAACTTTGAAAACAACAACAACAACAAAAAAACATTATTTTTGATTCTGTAACAGTTCTTAACTTGTGATAATGAACCATAAAATAATCCAATGGCAGCTCTCCAGCTACAAATATCATTACCTATTGAGTAGTAAACATAACGTATACATGTACCTGGTGCTGGATGCTGCCAATAGATTAAGTACATATGACGCCATCAATAAGGTACAGAGCATAGACGAAAACTAGTAGCGTGTTCACGTAACCATTTTCTAGCAAGTTTGTTTTCGGTTTTGACATATCAAAAACAAAAAAACAAAAAATCAAGTTACGGGGAATAGGTTATGATTTTGTAAATCTTTCATAAGAATTGTAAACAAAAAACTAAGTAAGTGTTGAGATGGAAAAACATAACACAACAACAAAACTAAATTTAATTTTTTTTGAATTTGAACTAACCAAAATATTTTTTTTCCCTAAACATACATGTAACACATCATACATATATACACAAATACACACATAAACATACTCAACTATATGATACACAAGGTCACATACATACATACATACATATGTATGTATAAATACAGATACACATTTTTTTAAATACATACGCTATGTACTGAATAACCTTAAAGGTTTGCTTTAAAAATATTTTCATTACTTATTTGAGGCTTTTCGATGAATTACCTAGAAATAACAGGTGGATTGTATTCTGATAATTTCACTGTTTTGAAAATAGGGAAATTATAAGGAACTTGAACCCGACCCTACGTTATACCAAGCAAGCATGGGTATATCGTGCCGATATCAGTACACTGATATCAGTTTGCGACATCGGGCCGATATACAGCCGATATCCCAACCTGCAGATCCAGTAGCATAGAGTAAATTGTATCATGAATCCAAATGGAAATATCAACAGCACATAAACATATCTTGTTGTGCAAGTGTAAATAAACAAGGATTTGTCTATATAAAATTCAGATCGTTTCCACATATCGGTCCTATATCGGGCTGATATCAAAAAATACTTTCACAAAGGATGTAACTCTCCTTGGAGTGTAGGTTCAAAAAGTAAATAGGAAACAATTTTATATTAATAAGTAGGGAAGATAAGTGTGCTAAATCTTTCTAATATTTTTATTTGATTTAATATCATTTGTTTAATTGAAACTAAACATTTAAACTATAAAAAAAAATGTTAAAAAAAATCAAATATTAGCCTCGTTTTGATTTTGACTGCATTCCCATGCCACCATGAACTTTGAGTTTGAATTTTCTTCAGATGTTTGGTCATCTTAAACCGGGTAAGTCCATTTAACGTATAAACACAAATGACCATTTAAACCTGACCTTAAATACCATTTGATTTTAATATTTTATTCTTGCATGTATGTTAGCATAAGGCAGTTGTTGTTTTGTTATGTCATGGGTTTTCGCGACAGTCACTTCGTAAAATTTGATTGCATCCTAACTTAAAAAATAAAGAAATAAAACTTGTTGTGTATGAGATATCGTACTACATGTTCATATACTGATACACAATCTTGTATTGTTTTTTTTTTATAAACACTGTTGAGTTTTATTTTGTATACACATTCTTATCCAATTTGACATATATTCAGGGGCCAATTGAGGGAGTTGTTTACCTCGTCTCCATAGTATATGAATATACAATGGCGTGCCTGGACCCAATTTCGGTATACGCACCATCGCTAGGGTGGGTCTTTGGGCATGCTTCCCCGGAGGAAAATGCCCCTGGAACGCCGTAGGAGCATTTTAAAGGGTGATAAGTACATACAAAAACTGTAAAATCATAATGAAATATGATAAAAACGCGCAGTATTTTTAACTAATGCATTAGGATAACACTACCTCGGTATATGGACTGAAACCAAAAAAGTATTCATTGAAAAAAATAAGAAAAAAAAATTCAATGTTTTTACATCAGAAAGAATAAAGTTTAAAACAAATACTGTTTGTTTGTACTTTTTGTTTCAAAATAACGGTGTCATGAAATTCTAAACGTTATAGAAAAAAAGAAAGATGAAACTGTCGCGATCGTCTTTAAGCGTTCTTATACTGACATTGTGATAACTTATTATCCAAAAAATTTGGGGTACCCGAAATATGTTTACATGTCCGAAACATTGCGATTATAAACTATAGTATACGCCCCGGGATTGAAATTGAACCTTTCTAGCGTTTGCTTCAATATGGAATCATTTAGTTAAAAAAACAACTTTGAATGAGATATGAATCTTGAATAATAGCTCAATAGATTAACTGCAGGTCCTTTTCAAAACGATAAAAAATAGAAGCCAATAATTCAAATGCAGAAATGATTATGGTATTAAGTTTTAAAGTCAATAAAATTAAGAGTCTGGTATTATAATCTAGCACTAAATTGGTAGACATTTTTATATATATTTTGTTTTTCACCTCCGAGCTACGAACCCACGTGGAGTGATACTGAGGGGAGTTGTAGACAGAGTCGTTACCACTGGGCCAACTTTGGAGCCTTATTGTAAACCGATTTAAAACACCTATAACACTGTCCTTTGTCTCCCTTTCTTTAGAGAAAATATAAATACTAAAATAAGCTCTGTTTTGAAAACACTGAGTTAGTTATTTGTATTTTGTTGAGCTTCTGGAAGGTAAAATAACTTAATATGTAACATACTTCAGTGAAATAATTAATGTTCAAAGAAATACAGCCTTTTTAAGAAAAGACTAATAAATCCAAATATAGAACCAATTTAAAACCCGTTCGAAAGATATTACAAGTAGGGTATATAAAGTGTGGATTATGTGAGACGGCAGTCAGACCCAAGTAAGTTTCTGCACAATGCAGACATACCCTAACGTTCGCCGGGTGCGAACTCGATCGGCCTTTACCATTGTACGGTTTAGGTCTCAATTACAGCATGATCCTGGTCGTGGGCTCTCATGCACAGATTTTACCTTAATTCTTTCTTTTTACTATTCCATCTTAAATACCCTTGCTCTATGGTCTCCTTTTTCCCATCTCCGGCTATCTCCATCTCTTCAACTAAAAGCTACATACACTGTATCCAGCTCTTAAGCTACTCCCCTTTTCAAAGTCTCTTCCTCTTTATAGCTCTTGCATTTCTTTGCTAGTAAAACCTTCATTTTTTTAACTTTAACATTCTAACTTTATTCGTGTGTCGAAATAAAACGTGTAATGAGAGAAGACAATGGACAAAATGTCGCTAGTTACTTTGAAAGCGTGTAAGGAATCGCGGATGAGATAGAGTGACTGAGATAAGAAAAGGAGAAAGATTTGGAGACAGAAATATTTATAAAAGAGACACTATATAAAAAGAAAAATAAGAATACTGGAGACGAAAAAAAAAGGAAAAAAAAAGTTGAAACCTAAATGCATGAGGGTCCACGACCAGGATCATGCTTTAATTTGAGACACACACAACTCCAGTGCCTTCAGCGCTATGATTTGTTGGAACCAATGGATGAGCCAAATTTGAAAAATTGGAGCCATGTTTTTTTGTTTTTTTTTGTTTTGTTTTTTTTGTTTTTTCTTTTCATGAGCCATTTAATTAGTCAATAATATACAAAAACGCGAATATTTTAACACAAATTAAGGACTCATATACGTATGCATAAGAACAATAAAGATGTTTCAGTGCATATATAATTCATAACAACATTTTTTTAATAATTGATAAAATATTTAAATTGTTTTTGTAGTAAATAATATAATAGTTATATCTTAACACTGTTCATGCTTACATACATGTTGTTGCATACCTAGCTACTTTTACTTTCTTCATGAATCATGGCAGAAATGAAATAATTAATATCTAAGCCTTCATGCAGATGTTACAGAACATTGCCCTAGTCCGATCTCAGCTATGTGTAACCATTGAGTTAACAGGTTGGCATATTGAATGTTTTTTTAATTTTTATTAGAACACATGAAAAAGGCGGGGAAAGATGAGCTGATCAAGAAAGTATCGTACCGTAAAATATATACCTTAATGTTGTCGGTAAATTAGCCTGTTTGTGCTTATAGATATGATTTTTGTAATATCGTTCTAGGCAAATCCGTTCAAAATAAATTTCTCTGTATCTAATTACGAGGGCAAATATATGCCTTACCCTGGTAAGGCGATGTTTTTTATAGCGTTTTTGGCGTTTTTAAACTTTCGATTTTTCAAATCAATTGTACGCACGTGCGTTAGTGCGTAAGCCCAGGCACGCCCTTGATATAGGTCAGATTGGATTATAAGCCGGATGCCAGTGTTTGTATATTCACGAATTGATGTTTACTTTTCCTTTCACCTTGCAGGCTGTGTGGACATAACTTCAAAACTGAAACGCCTGCCGAAGGAAAACATCTCAAGCAAAGTGCTAGAGAGATATGCCTTCCCAGGAAAGAAGAGGAAACTTGATGCTGAATAACGTTCGATACAGTAAGTTGATTTTTTTTTCAAACCAATACTAAGAAATTGTCAATTCAGAGAAAGTATCATATGTCAGCAAACATGTATTTGAAATAAACCATCGTCATTGTTAAGAGAGTTTCTGAGCTATTACAACTCCTATAGCTTTGTAATTATCTATACCAATTTACTATCTCGTTAAATGAAAAAGATAATAAAAATGTCTTCTTCCTTTGAAATAAATTATTAAAAGTGTTGTATAGTCAGTTTGATGCAGCTAATAAGATATTTATATCAACCTCTTTTGTTTGTGTCCTGAGCAGAATGTGGACAGAAAAAAAGTATCAACAAAAACCGCCAGCACTGAAGGTGAGGATGCCTTGAAGGACTGGCTTAAGAGGGGCCAAATACCGGAAGGAGTCACATAGTAGAAGCAACATTCACTTTTGAGTCCAGAACCCCAAAGTTTTCCAGAGATGGTGAAAACAGTGGATACACTATAGTTATCTGAAAGACGTCTTTGATGATTTTTAGTGTGTCTTGTGCATCCACAAAATATCAACAAAGAGACACTAGCTCTATAGTGGAATACTGAGTTTAATTCCAACATTCGTATGTGATATGTGCAAACTGAGGCCATACTGCAAACAAGGCCCATTTGAAAGACTATTTATTCACTAAATGGATTATTACTATTTCTATATTAAATACATTATTGATTACAGATGTGTGTATATATTTTGTTCTCATCATTTACTTTAAACTTTCCTACACAATTTTTTCAATTATTTTTATTTTTGCTTTAAAAGTCACTGGAGTCTTATTTTATTAAAGATTTAATTTAACTTATAAACCCTGTTGCCAATGATTTGAATCAATGTTGCAACTTATTTTCGGCAAGAAATTGTCTGGTAATTTGTCAACCACTTCACAATTTCATTATATAAGGCCATTTGTTTGGGAAATGTATGTAGGTCCAATCAAGGCACACCTATATCGGTCAGATATAGGTATATTGATATCCACCCAATATAGGCAAACTGATATTGGTCCTATATTGGTCCAATGTCGGATTGATATTCAAAAAGATATCGGGCCGATATAGCATTCACTTTGCAAAAATGATATTGAAAACCGATATTGGTCCGATATACAAAACAATATTGGTCCGATATCGGTCCGATATTCGATGCTTGCTGGGTAAACTGATCGGAGCATTAATTGTGCTGGGCTTTATGCAAGAAATGACGTCATAAAAACGTCACGAACGCGAGGTAATCCCGCCAATTTTGATACGCAGCTAATTTCTATTCTTTAAAAGCATTATATAAAAAGAAAAAAAATGTTTTAGTGAAAGATCAATGTAAAATTTCATTAGTTTAAATATATCTTATTTCAAAATTATGAAATGGGGTTGGACCACAAGTTCTAACAACTTTGTTACAATCCTTCCCAATTCCTATTATAATAATTTAATTCGTGAACATAAAAATATGCATTTTCACTCGTGGCTTCGCTACTCGTCAAAATATAACTGTTTATGCTCACTCAGTGCAAATAATCTTTTTTTTTCGGCAAAGCAATAATGGTATACTATGTTATATCAGTTTTATAAACTAAATTAAGAGAATACTTATATAACGTTAGAATGAGTTAATGGGCCTTTACCTGCAAATGTCGTTATTGACATTATCAACACAATTAACAGTGAAGAAGATATCATCTGTAACCGTTTGAGGTGTGTGAGTTGGGGTCACGAATAAGATACACCAAAGACATACCAAAGGCGTTAAAATAGTAATGGTAACAACTTGCTAGTCGCTCAACAACATATAGTAAAGGGTTGTTCTAAAAGCTACGTTTGTTTCATACAATGGCACAAATGGGACATGGAAACTATTATATCTTGTGCGATAGCTGTTGCGAGCGAAGCGATGATTATCGCATGCGATTGTGTAAAGTATTGCGTTTTCAGGCAGTATCTTTCGGGTTCATGCGCAATAATTATCGCGAGTACAAGCGATATGAAATATCTTCCATCTCCCCTTCATGCCAACGTAGTTTCAAAGGCGTCGTTAGGACGTAAAACCTAGCAAAGAAAGACGTCATTACGTGTACGAGTACGTTTATTAATTAAGGAACAATCACTGTCTTGAGCCATGAACTGGGTCGAATTCCACCAATTCTTAGCGCTAAGTAATACTTAAATGCTAAAAGGGTGAAATTCACTTGTAACAGTTTATATAATAAAAAAAAAACAAATATTTTATTTCATAACAATTATTATTAGTTATTACGCAATAATTCATTTCAGCTTAGTCGTGTACTTGAATATTTCATGAAAGAGTAGTAGTGGAATTTGTATGAGTGGAAAGTGTATCTAACTAGTTTAATAATTTAAGTATTTTTAGCGTAAAGTATTGTTGGTGGAATTAAAGCCTGTTCCTTGGTACTTCAAGCGTGTGGAAGTGAATGATCAAGGGGAAACTGGACACCGTCTCCGTGTATAATACCCTGGTACCCTGGAAATACAGTAATTATCATGAAAATATTGATTAAATTGTTGATTATGTTCACATTAAAAGATTTATGTGTTCAAATAACAACGTTGCCGATATCAACCTTTGGCTACCTAGGTTGTATTGCATATATTTCAAAGACAGTCTTTATTTCATTTGAAAAGAAAACAAGAGAAATTGTTTATTTTGTTAAAAACTATATAAAAATCAAAGTTTCAATGACGAAAAAGAATTCATTCATATTTGTAGTTTTGACCATCCGTCCCGTTTTATGACGAACAACGATTATGGTAAGATATTTTTAAGTTATTTCAATTAGATTTTAAAATCGCCTTTAGATTTATAAAATGTAGGACCTTAATTCATAAACGAAAAATTACCCATAGATGTCGCATGCACAGTATCAGTGAGCGTTTGTCCGTTAGGAGCATGAAGCCGGACTTTAAATGGAAGGACTATGGGTTTTTCTACACGGTGGTCGTTCGGCAAGGTCCAGAACCCGTCCGCTGTTCTTGACAAAGTCACCCATACTTGACCCTTAGGTTGATACATCTCAACTGTTGTAGCTGGCATTCTAAAGTAAACAAATACTCCGATTTTATAAGCTGTCCATGCCCAAAGGAGGCGCGTTAATGGAAAAATACCAAAGAAATATCATCTGTAGAGTTTTTAGAATGGATTCCCTTCTGAGCTTATCAAACAGCTTTAGCTTCCGGCTGAAGGGTCCATACTTCAGATAAGAGCGATCACAAAGGTTGAAATATTGCTGTGCCAAATGAATCAAAAGACACGTGATATTTTTTGTTGATGTTCTTTTAAATTGTGGCCGAGATGCATTTAGAACCTTGGTACATGTAGTGTTACAATCGTAGCTTTTGAATTTTAAGTTGAATCACGTCAAATGACAGATGGCGCAACTTCTACTTGCTAACATGCATTTACCTATTATTATTGCTATTTACAAGGATAACCCACGAGTGGGGTCTTCTTGATGAATATATAAGATTTCTGATAATATATTTATTTTCTGGTGACAATACCTCAATACATATTGAGGTGTGATAGGATTTCTCCAAAATATCTTTTAATAAATTTCTCTCTATCATGGAAATGTAATGTCTAAACTCAAAACAGACACTGATACTTTTTTATGAAAAGTCGCTTGATCATGTATACACATCTGCAAATGAGCACGCGTGAGACAGTGAATCATAAAATGTCGACGCTCTAAAGCAATGCATCTATTTCATTTCAATGATGAATTTGATACTCTACCATTTGTTTTGGCTCAATTTGTCACTAAGTGTTTCGTCAAATCTTTTATCATCTTACAACCCATATCCTTATCAATTAGATACTGTAAAATCATTAAATTTCGTGGAAAACTAATTTACGTTGGATTCAATGAAGGATTTATCCTCGAAAATTAATCCCCACGAAAACAGCTCCATTTAAAGACCTTACGTTTTCCACAATGAGAATCCAAGAATAATGGTACCCACGGACTATCCTGAAGAACATAATCAAACGAAATTTAATGTTAACGAAAATCAATGATTTTTATTCAGAAACCTAATTTGTGAATGATGGATCAGCTGTAGCGATATGCACAAAAATATATAGTCTTCCTATTTTTGTCCACTAAAAATTCTTAAAAAAAAAAGGCGTCTTATGACACTGAAAACACTAGAACATGTTTGATCACGTTTCTGTAATCTCATGAAGGATGACATGCTGGGAAAACAAGAAGATTAGAGAGAGAGAGAGAGAATTACAGAGCATAGGTATAGAGTCATTTATGTTTTGTCTGGTTTCACTTGCTGAACATGCTAGTACTGTTGGCATTTCCTAACATTCTTGTTGGATACGCCTGTATGTTTTTAGTTTTGTCGTTATGTGAATGTTTTAATTAACACCTTTGTCACTTGGGCGTAGACTTAAGACATATGGCTGCCGTAATGAACATCCAACACGTATCATGATATCACATAATATAGCGGTTCCATATAATGACATTACTACATTTCCACATATGTTGCTTTTAAGCTAAAACGTCTATTGCAAAGACATATTGAACAATTATGAAACTGTCCGAATTAACCTTTTCTTTTTTTTTTTTTCCTTTTTTTTTTGTGTTTTTTTTAACAACAACAGGTGAACGGGCTTTGAACGAGATCTCGCTGTGATGCGTATAATCTTGCAGACGCTTTATAGGCAGACGCTTTAACGTGTCACTCATGTAGGAGGTCAGTGATCTAATGAGAGACATACATATTTTAACCCGCAATAAACTGAAGACAAAACTCAGTGTAATTAAGATTGATATTAGCAATTTTACACATCTTACGTTATCTTTTGGTCACATGAACGTAAAGATAACTTAACGAGAGATTCTCGTGATTTGCTTTTTCTCTATACCAGAGTTGCAGATCTCTGTTATATAATTAGGTCTTTGGTCATTGCTGCGGCAGTGTTTCAGACACAGTTAATAACGGATATAGGAAAAAATCCCAGGTGGACAGCAGCACTCTTGTGGTCAGGTAGAAAGTTTCCTCACTGAAAAATCCGAATGACCCTGTGGGGACTCGAATTTGCTAAGTGATATTCAATCAGCGACTAAAATGTCTCGACTACTGAGGCCACATGTAATATATCGTTGTTGTTGTCTTAGTAGTAGTAAAATGCTATTTTCAAGGTATCTTCAGGTTCAGTATTTTAATACTGGTATAATATTTAACACGTAATACAAATCTATAACATACCTTTCATTACGGACTTGCATTTTTAGGTACCAGTTATTACTTCCCTCAAATCTGTACTCTATTTTGGTATTTCCTACGGGGCATTGCACTGCCTGTATATTGATCTTCCATCGACCGTCTCCATTTTCAGCGAGATCAAGAGCACCTGTATGTAAGACAACGGTATTGTGAGGTTATTGTAAAATCTGAGGCTTTGTTTGTTTGTTGGGTTTTACGTCCCATCGACAGTATTGCAGTTATTTGGAGACTTTGTCTAGTTGAGACATATGTCATGATACCACATCCACACCGGGTCAACCAGTCCTGGAGCTATCCTTAATAGCTGAGCGCCAAGCAAATGAGCTATACCAGTTCCATTTTTTTTACTTTGGTATGTCTCGGCCATGGATTGAACCCACGACCTCCCGCTCCTGACGCGAACGCTCTAATCACTCGGCCAAAGGGTGCGGTATACCTGAATCTTTACATCTGATTTATAATGTCGTAGTAACCATTTCCAACAGGACAGTAATCGCTACTCTTTTATAGGCGGTGGTTCCTCAAGGCATCTTTGATTGCCTCGACTCACCCATCATGCTCAACACGGTAAAACATGCTTGGAAAATTCTTATGACCCATTGTATCCAAAGAGGAATAAATGTTTTCCAGCTTCTGGTATCACAACGTTCCCCCCCCCCTTTTTTTAAATTTAATTATTCTTGTACAGCTTGATTTATGTTGTATTAGAACATATCTACTAATAAAATTTATGAATACACTTTCATATTTAAACAGAACAAAATATATAATTAAGGCATGTATATCCTGTGTTAGTTAGTTTCGAAATTTAAAATGTTAAAGCTACGGAAACTTGTCATAGACATCGCAATCTCGTCTAACTTGTTGCATTTTTTCAGCTTGAGTTTGCACACTGAAGCACACATGGTTTTGAGAAAAAAAAGTTACTTCGAATCTCTCGTTTCTTTCTAACCAAGTTTAAACACTAATTTCTATGGAAAATAACTATGATTCTGAAATAGTTATGCTGCAAAAAGATTTCTCAATCAAAATCTCCACTTTTTAATAAGTTTGAATAATTGATGCTGATTTAAAAAAATAATCTCGCATTTCTTTTTCTCCAAAATCTGCTTCGATTCTTTCCAAAAGATGATAATTAGTGTTTTCGCTTGTTTTCGATATCACCTCGTTTTTTGAATCGAAAAGCTTTAAAGACAGACAGTGGATTTTCTACTTACATTCACACTACCACCACTTTTCCATACTATCGCGTTGAAAAATAGTACCACTGGTTGTAGAAATCAATATTGCAGTTTTTATAAAAGTTAGATAAACTGCAGGATTTTGAAAGCATTGGGTATAATCACAATTTCTGTGCAAATAAAACTGTAAAGGAAGCAAGCTTATAATATTCAGTGTTCATCCGCAGTTTCATTCACTAAACTACCCATAAATAACTTTATTTACACCACAATTTTGCGACTGCGGAATTAGCTCAGTTGGTCGTTCAGTATTTTGTTCTTGCAAGGGATCGTGAGTTCAAGTCTAGCTCAATCTCATTGAAATCAGATTCAGTATGCTAACTGGATATGAACACATCGTATAGATGGTCGTCTCAGATTGACCTTTGTATAAGCCAATCAAATTGGCGGCTACAGAATCGTGATCAAACTTACCAAGAACAATAAATCTACATTACTTCATCTCTATTACTTACTTGTATGATGAAAGTATGTTTTAGAACATCTTTAAAAAACTATTGAAGGCATGGATATCATTCTTTCCACATGGGAAGGATGTGAAGTGACAAAGAACAAAAACTTTATCTTGCCCTATTTTCTTGCTTTTCTATTAAAATTAGTTCTGTCTGCAGCAAATTCATGAAGTATTAAAGGCATTAAGAGGATCACCACTATTCCTTATCCATATTTGTTTAATTTACCTGCTGTTTTAATAAGATTTAACTTCCCTGATCTTTTTACATGCATACCACAAAAAAATAAAGGGATTGACTTTATAATTCATACATTTTAACTTTCGCTTCTGACAGTGCTCTCAGTGCTTTGATTATAATCCTGCACACTCCAACACGAGGTGATCACGGAAACAAGCGATGTTTCCAGACCAATATTCGTCTGAGAATGTAAATTTCAAATCTAGGATTTTTTTTTCGCCGATACATCATCATCTCTAGTTATCACCTCACTCTAGGTAGAGTATACTCGCGATGAAATGGAGATAAGAAGTACAAAATGATGAAGAATTACGAGAAAGTTAATGTCAAGTCTCGTTTTTTTTAATACATGTATATTTTTTAATGATATTATTTTTTGTGGATGCTTTGTAAATCGGTAAAGCGAGATTGCGATGTCCATTTCGTGCATATAAAATTAAGCGTATATAGGTCTAACATTGTTATGGTATCTTTTTTCTAAACTTAATTCTTTTTATCTTACCAGCGTGACATTCCGGGCACAAGTCCTTGACGTAAGCAATAAAGCTGCCGGTGATTGGATCATTCCCGAGTCCTTCACCCGTGCCAGTGACCTATAACAACAATATCAAGACTGGACAAATAATCCAATATATCATTAAATGGGTTTATATTTAGATATATAGTTAATAAATTTAACACTAACCATGCTGAATTTCGTAACTGGATTTGTCCTGTCTTCATTTTGTAGTGTGCCATAGGTTGTTCATTAAAATCATGAAAAATTACTGACTTAATTGCGAAGGCTGACCTTGTTCTGCATTGATCGTAACGACAGTCGCAAGTGCCCGCAGCCTTGTAAGGGTAATGAAGTAGCTATTATTTGTTTCTCTTCATCATTATTGGCTTACGGCAACAGCCACAAGCCATAAACTCTTTTGGATTCGTAATTCATTCATGACAGCCCATATCGTTCTTGTAACATTTTGGACATGTTGCATTTGGCAGACAGCTGTGTACACGTACTATGCGGGTTTCATAAAATAAGCATGAATTGTTGGAAGGAACAAACAACCAATCAGAAATTGAATGATTGTTTTGACCATGAAAGCTAAATTCAAACGTTAGTCAGTTTTTGGTAACTTATATTACTGGGGCCAAGATTTGAACAAAAGTAATGGTTGAGCAACAAATGCTTCGGTTCATAATAATATGGACAAACCTTCTTTTTGACAGAAAAAATAGCAATGTGACAAAAATAGCAAGGACAGCTCGTACTTTCGGTACTTGATCATATAAATGAATTAGCTACATTTAGGTCCCTTGCAAATATCAATATCGTCAAATAAGATGAACTATTTGTGTATCTGTACGTACGTATATATTCTAAAGAGTTTTTATCTGTCATTGTATATATAAACCACAAGTAGGCTTTTCTGATTGATTGGAATGCTGTCAGTTGCCATAGTGACACGTTACATTCGGATATCAGATCGGGTATTCTCGGGAATCCGCTAGGGACAGTATAAGCAGTAGGCGAGTCTTATGGGTCATGTGACTCACGGTCTTTTATATAAGCCATGTTCTGGTCGCAGTCGTGGAGAACCATGGAAGTAACCCCGGTACAGCTCTGGGGAAACGTTTGTTGGGACCTTTGAGTGTTGCAGCCGTGGAACATTTGGTTATTAAGACACTGGTATTTTCCTTTCCTTCTTTTGGGAGCCCCGCTCCATTGAGAGGTTGGGCATCACTTGAAAATTTGTTATCTCAGCACTATCAGCGCTTTAATATTCTTTGCAAACAAGTCTTAATGAATATATATTTAAGGTATAAATAAATTGATATACTAAAATATAAAAGCATAGATATCTAAGTTATAAAATAGTTGACAGAAAATGCAAGAGAGAGAGAGAGAGAGAGAGAGTCGCACACACTTACAGAGGTCTTATAAATTATCATTTAAAAAAACAAAACAAAAAAAAAAAACCTAAAACATATACATCTGTATGTTACAAGTTTCATCGTATGGGAGCGACACCGGATATGGTACCAACCGAAGCGAGAAAAAGTCGAGCGAAGCTTGACCAAAGGGTAAGTTTTATCGAAATTATTACGGTTCTAAGAATCTGATATGCACGATCATATATGTATTCATCCATAACAAGTTCCGCTGTCTATTAAACCTAAAATTATTCTGAAACAATGTTGTATACTTTATATCAAACTTAATACATGTCATCTAATACCGACCGACAAAACGTGATATTTTTTCAACTTTATTCCCTTTAAAATAGCTCAATTTCAGGTCAATAATTGCATGTTTGGTCATTTTTTTACCCGCCATAATCTTATAATTACATAGATGTAACCTTCTCCTAGCTATGATTCCAATCAACGACAAAATCGTATGATTATCATTTTCTTTTACTGTACGGCGGCTTAGAAATTAGTGAAAACTGGGTGTACGGCATATTACTATTGTAATGTACGCCAAAGTGCATTATAATGCCATTGTTTTTACTGTAAATTAGTATGCAAATTTGCCAATGCTTCTTTTTTTATTTTTAATAAATCTCGACATGGAATCTATTCACTCATCAACTGATATGCCTTAAAACGCATATCGGTGTTACAGTAAAGCTCATGCGAAAAGCGTTTTCCGCGACATCACGTCGGAAATCAGCTCCGGCAATACTGACAACTATACCAGACCATGCTGCCAAAAGAAAAAAGTTGGCTTAAGTACATGCACAATAAGCTTACTATATGTTAAATACATTTTAGGTAGTTTATTTATTTAGTTAGTTTGGTTTTAAGTCCATTCGACAGTATACATGTATCAGCCATTTGGAGACTATGTCTACTTGAGACAGACACTGATACCACACCCAGTCATATTATCCTGACAGGGGGCCAACCAGTCCTGCAACTATCCTTAAATGCTGAGCGCCAAGCAAGGAAGCTTTACCAGTACCATACCGGGGATCGCACATACGAGCTCACGCTATGTTACACCATATATGGCTCACGCCGTATTCAGCTTACGAATGAGCTGTATACGTCGATTATAAACACCAAATACAATTAAGATGCTGCATATCGCCGTATATAGGTCTTTTCTGAAAGATGATGATGATCATCATCATTGTCGTCGTCATCATCATAATACGAGTATTATCATCATCTACAACAACACAATGTTGCGAATTCATGTTATTGATATCATTGTTGCTGATGTTAATATTTGTATTCTTGCTTCTGCTGCAGTTGAAGAGGCTGTATTGAAACTGTGCCTGTCTGTGTGTATATGTCCGTCCGTCCGCCCGTCCATCTGTCTGTTCGCCTTTTAATCGCAGAAACGTTTCATTAGAAAAATTACAGGTGTTATAATTTTACCGTGGATTTAAAACCTATATCCAACGTATATAGCTTACATTAGCTGTATACGTTGTCAACCAACTAGTATAGCTTACCGTAAGATGTATACGTTGTACACAGACGTATACAGATTACATGTAAGCTATATATGGCGTAAGCCTTATACGGTGTAACAACGCTCCCGTGGCGGACGCTCTATCCAAACGGTTACCGGGGACAGTTTCTATAATTGGCATTTATTTATTTACATACCCTCGACATTACTTAAAATAAACAAAAAATAAGCTTATTTACATTTAAATATTTGTTCCTTTACCATGTTGACTTAAGTTTACTATGTGCGCACGATACAGTGTAGAAGTTGTACGTTTTTAGTGTGAAAGATGAATAATAAATAATAAGAAGCCGTACACCTTCAATGTGTGGAATATCAGTTAGCCGTACACACAACACGTAAGCCGCCATACAGTGTAGGAAGATGATAATAATAAGATTTTGTCGTTAATTAGAATCATAGCTAGGAAGAAAATACATCTACTTTATTATTAGATAATGACGAGTAAAAAATGACAAAACATGCAATTATTGAGCTGAAATTAAACTATTTTAAAGGGAATAAAGATGAAAAATATCACGTTTTGCCGGTACTAGATGGCATGCTAAGTGCGATATAAAGTATACGACATTTTGTTAGGATAAATTTAGGTTTAATTGACGGTGGAACTTGTTATGGAAGAATGCATATATGATCATGCATGTCAGATTCTTAGAAACGTGATAATTTCGATAGAACTTATCCTTTGGTCAAGCTTCCCTCGACTTTTTTCGCTTCGGTTCGAACCAATATCCGGTGTCGCTCCCATACGGTGAGTTTATTATATTGCCACACAAGTAAAATATTCTGAGTTCGATAGCAAGAGTTGTCGTTCTTCAAATACTACCTCGTTTGAAATTAACGATAATTTTTGGGTATAGATTTTTGCTGATTTTGTCATGTTGCAAAACGAAAGTTTTCAGATCGTCAGTATTTGATCAAAATCAATAGTCCAGCTCACTTTACGAACCGGGCCACCTCGAGCTGCGTAACTGCAATTTGAATGAAAACCTGTTTTTGGACTTTAAATGAAAGCCTTCATCATTCGAAGTTATGATGGAATGCATCATAAAATTGATTATGCATGTTTCTTGATATTTTTGCAGATTATTAACATAGAAATACATCTGCTGAGCGAGAAAACAACAATTTAAACAAAGCCTAACTGAAAATGTGTCGACTGAAGTGAAAATGTGGAATATGGCGCCTCGTTTTTAATTTCCTGGCGTACATTGCTCTGACACATAATATAATTTTCTTTCACTGTAAGTTTAGAGAACAGGAAGCTTTAATGGACAGAGGACAACAATTATTTCGGTAGATTTTTCCAAAGCCGCGTCCGTCTCTCAACTCATGTTGCACAGTTGAAGTCAAATAAGGAAGGCTTAAAAGCCAGTGTTGGTTCAAACATCGCGTGATTTAATAGAGAATGTAAAATATGTGAAGACGGCGTAGTAGCAATGGGCCTGACAGGTCTGTTATTTTTCTGTCTCAACGACACTGTCGGGAGTAACCTGATAGTGCCCATAGTGCCACATTCTTCCGACAGATTTCCGACAGATCTGGGTGATTATAGCAAAAATGGCAAATAGGTTTTTGTACCATAATTGCATACATTCTGGCAAATTGAATGATAAGTGACTTTAATGATATATCATAGGAGTTATAGACTATGTCTAATTTGGAATAAATCTTTTATTGTAGCAAAAAAAAATATCAGTATAAAAATGAATAGGTATTGTAAAAAGTATAATTTTATTGTTTAACTGAGCATCTCTTTCTCGGCATCAGCGTGAATGTCTTGTGTCATTATGCGTAGTTTATACATTTACATATTTTTTTTATATTTATATACCCTTGTTTAACGTATTCATTACTTTTGGGGGACTTTTGTCTATATAAGACAAATATACATAGTGCTTCCTTTCAGCGATTGCACGCAAAAGACAAGTGACAATGACATAATACCACAACCAAATACATTATCCTGACACTGGCCCAACCAGTTTTGGCATTGAAATGATTGCCAAGAACATGGATATATTTTTTCTAGTATCACCTTAAAAACTTCAGTTACGAGGGATACACTCGACCACAAGTGCCGTTTCTTTCATTGCAAAATATTGCTCTGTATTTCCTATAATGTGCTAGTGTTTTGCCTTTAATCTGCTATAGTCTCAATCGGTTCCCACTCTTACTTTTGGTTACACGGCTTTATAATAAAATTGTAAGCATACAGAGAAACACATTTGAATAAAATAAACAACAAACAAGAAATACTTAATCTAACAACAATAAATCATAAAAAAAAAAACCTTGGAAAAAATACCTTCTCCTTTGTAGTAGGGAAGATGAATGTGACTTACGTCACACACAACTAAAAAGGAGAACTAAATTTAGGTTCAATCAATATCCATGAGTGAGCAGTATCATTGATTACTCATAATATCGTCAAATATAACTCATTGTTGGAGAAAAGCTTAGTAGTTTCAACACGGATAGTATGACAATCATTGATTTAGTGGTAGATTTTCCAACATACGGATACCTCTCGCATCCCATGATGTCCATTTTTAGTTGTGTGTGACGTAGTCACTCACAACTATAGTACCTACATTCTGAGGGTCCGTTTCTCTACATTTAAAACCGAATAACCTCCCAATTTTGTATGAATGACCGAACAATTGAACAAAATTCTACAATACAGATATGCTGAGATTCAGTCAAAGTAGTAAAAACTCAATTTTGAGTAAAAAGTAAATATTTACGGGACACAATAATTAAATGTAGTATAAAAGCACAGAAGAACTATTTTCCCTAGGATGTTGCGTAACTCACTTTACCACGCGGAGGAGTATAGTTCCCCTCGAATGCAAAGCTGATACTGCCAATAACCCCGCTTAAACGTTGCGTTACCATGGTCATTAGATGAACGCACCATTTGTGTCTACAGACTGATAACGATTAGCACATTGCCACTCTTACTCCTCATATATTTCTTTAGCCTTCAATGAACAATCGTTTATTATTTTAACATAAGTTTAATATTTGGAAAAACTAAGTTACCCTGCATATCTGCAGCTTGTCAAACCCTATTTCACTTGAGACACACACAACTTCAGTGTCTTCAGCGCTTTGATCTTCTGATAGCAAGGGACAAATGGAATATTCACCTTAAAGCAGAGCCCGCAGCCGGACGATCCAGACATCTGGACACTGTTAAGGGCCACTAATTTGTCGACGTTCCTGGCGACAGGAGGTAAGTTAGGAATGTTATAGGAACACAGACCACTCTCTGTTGCACCGTAGTATGTACCCTGGATAGGAAACAGCATGAAATGTTGTGTATATTGTCATACCACAACGGTGTAACAATTTAAAATGACAACAAAGTTCAAGATCCTCTCGGGAACAAGAAAATGTTTTCAATTTCCCTCGGGTTTTTAAAAACGTTTTTATAAACCTGAGTGGGGCATAATGGTAACGTTTTGGGATTCTTCCAATTTCAAATGCCCTACCCGGGAATATGAAACCGCTTTCAAGCTCCCTCCGGGAACATAAATACTTTTTTCAAATCCCCCATCCGGGAATTTGAAAACGTTTTAAATTGCATTTCCCGGATGGGGCATATTGAAAACGCACTGAGATCCCCACCACCCCATTTTCAAATGTCCTACTCAGGAATCTACATGTTACCCAGAGTGAGTTTGTAAACATTTTCAAATTCTTCTATTTAACATTATACAAATAAAGTTTAGGAACATGAAATCCCAATAGATATATTAATGCCTTAACGACACATTTAAGTATAAGTCATAATAAAATGAGATATAGACTATTCCAAGGAAGAGACATTAAGGTGTGTGTGGGGGGTGGGGTGGTGGAATTTGAAAACGTTTAGGGGAGCTTCACTAGCCTTATTTACTAGAGGAAAATCGAATACCAATAGAAATATCAATAATAAATATATCTTTTATAAGTGTTTAAGATTTCCCGAGGTAAAGGGAGGGGATCATTTAAAACGTTAAGTTCCCAGGGGGAGGGGATATTAAATCGTGGGAGGGGATTCGAAAAAGTTTTAAAGTTCGCAGGGAGGGGAATTTTAAAACGTTTTAAGTTACTGGGGAATTTGGAAATGGGGGAACTTGAAAACGTTAAACCGGGACTAAATTTGTAGTGAAATGTCCGTTATTAAATAGAGGGGATACACTATGAATTATAAAAGAATTAATTAATTGAAGTTCTTCCGGTTTCTAGAAGAAATGATTCGCACAATTTATGTTACGATCAAGATCGGAACAATTTACTAAAGACGTTATTATCTGGACAGAGTCCCCTTATAGCTCAAAGGTAGATGACATCGCCGTGGGTGTTTCTATTTAATAACCATTTGAATAAATATGGCGCTGCAACTGATCCCTGACGAAGGCCAGTCATTTAATACATTTGTGTACAGTGACCTCAAAGATAAGGGCCCGGTAAGCAAGAAAAAAAAACCTACAAAGAATATTTTCTTAACTTAACAATATAACTCACTCATATAATAAAATCATTTCTATCAATTAAGTAAACAGCTTGACATTTTACAAACGGGGTCACGGTCAAAGTATTAATAAAATTTATCAAAAAGCATTATCCTATTAGGCCCATATGCGGATTAAATCGTACTGAGACTGTTGTCTATAAGTAAACTTATATAATTGTATAATTTACTAAACAATAAATACCATCTAGGTTATCGAGTTCGATACGATTTTTTATTAAACATCCCTTATCTTTTATATCGACTTACATATACATGTTCTTAAGTTTTTGTTCAACGAATGCACTACTTTTTATATGATTTTATTCATACACATTTCAACTTCGCTTGTTAAGTTTATGTTTTTAATAGTAAATGTATGATATACATTTGTTTGAATCCTTCGTATTTCGTTTTTCGTGTAAAATAAAAACAACATATAATACAGGCGTGCGTTTTCGAAGTCCATAAGTAGATCAATAAACCTTTTGATTTTGTTATACATGTTTATATATAATTAAGAGATTATATCTAAATAGTTTAATGCTTATATAACATGCACATGGCTGAAAAGGTAATAGCAATTCCTTTAAATAAAAGAAATAAAGAACGCTTATGAAAACATGAGAAAATACGTTACTGTGTACTGAAGGCTTGTCATAGCTTTAAGAAATGTTTACATGTATAAATCAATGTTTCCGAACTGAAAATGAAATGACAATCCATGCCAAAAAATGATAATATACAAGATAAAAAACGATAAAAATAATTAAAAGATACGTACATCCCCTGTGAATTTGTGTTTATACAAGTTGAGAATGTTTGAATCGTGTATAGCTAACACGCCACCAAAAATGCATGCACAGACGACAAAAACAGCAGACGACATCTTCATGGCTGTACGAGTCAAATTACTATCAAACTTTGCAATATATAGGGACAGACCTGACCTGAGACACAACATTATACCATTACGCTAAGATAAAGGACACATTGACAAACAGCTGTCATAGCAGTTTACACGGAATAATGGTACACATGTGTTAAGGATGGAGTGAGTTTGGAAAACATATTTGAATACAGCACAAAATTCAATGATTTCGGATCTGATATTTTGGACAGCCTCCATCCCATTCGAACTTCAGATTTGTTCCAGTACTTTAATAAAGACGAAAGAAATCCCGAAAACTGTCTAACATTTCGGCAGTTTTAGGCCCGTGGGGCAGAGATAAGGACATTTCTCACACTATATTATGTACTATTTTGTATGAGAATATGTAAACACTCAGTTTGGTCATGCCACCTGGTGTCCTGGTATATGGCGTCATTTTAAACTATCACATGCAGCATTACTTGCCCCGATTCGAAAAAAAACAAACTGCTGTAAGTATTTTATTACTTCATTTTAATGGGGTAAAGCTCATGCGAAGCTGAAAATGGCGGTCCCGAAAATTGTGCACTTCACAAAAGCCCTAATGATTATTTTGTCAGATGTACAGAATGTCCTATCATTTGGGAAAAGGTTATTAGTCATATGTTTTGCGTGTTAGCGAACAAAATTTCACGAACTTGGAAGGTTTTCCCGAATGTTAAGAAAAATAAAAACTGTACATCTACTGCACAATGTTCCGTTTCGCATGCGCTATACCATTAAAATTGATAAAGAAATAAAATACAGCATTTTTTCCTCTGAATCAATGCAAAATATGCTTTTCGCAATAGCTTAAAATGACGTCATATACCAGGTGGTATGGCCACACTGACACTTAGTAAAAATAACAAAAAAAGATTAAAACAAAATGTTTAATAGACGGCATACTGCCCCCTCTATTTCTCTTTTCTACTGTTTTGACCTTATAACCTAACCTGCCATGAACAAGACCTTTACATTAATCATAAAATAAAAATAAATAAAAATTATAATTATGATATCTCCTAATATTAATACAGTAGAACCTCGCCAAACCGAACATCATTAAACCGAATTCCTCGCCATTTCGAAGTTTATTTTCGGTCCCGATTTCTTCCCTTCTTATTTTAACTAAAAATAAAATGTTTAATCCGAATTTCGCTATTTCGATTTCTTCGCTGTTTCGAAGTAAAAATCCCGGTCCCGAGGTCGCAATTCATGTACATTTTTCAATTTTTATTTCGAAGTCAAATTTCATAAATTTTCGTAAACTAATTATCGTCCTTAATATCAATCGTATCCGGGTCAGTAACAAAGTTTATTTTGCAGAGGCACCTGGAATGATGGCTCAGGCAAGTTTTTCACACCCTTTTTCGAGATTGGGTTGGGCATCGTGTGTCCCACCGGAAATGTTGATTATTGCTAATCGATGTCTGACAGGTTGCATAATATGTTCGTGCCAGCAGATAAACCCAGGTGTCAGATCTTTAGTACATTTCATATCATCGCGTTTGTCACCGGCACGCGACGCTACCTTAAGCAGCAGATCGACGGTAAAAATATGTATCATTGCTTGGCATGGTAGAATGACTATGTTCATCAGAAGCATCTAAGTAGATCATGATATATTTTCATTACTTTTCATAACTTGCAAATAGTATATATGTACACCTAATATGTGGTATTCACGGCATAACGATTTCCACAATATGCACCGGTTATGAAAACGCAGACATGCACGCTCACAAACTGAAATTTCCATCGGATTTTTAATCCCAATAATCGTTATTTCGAAGTTTTCAGCTTGCATGGTAAAAAAATCATTGGAGTGGTCATTTTTTAAACTTTTTTTTTAAACTAGGAATTAAAATTAAAAAAAATATCGACCTCTCCATAAATTATTTTTTTTTTAATTATATAATTGTTAATTTTTATGTTAAAATCAAAAGGAAGCAAATACAAATTAGCAAAAGCAAATGAAAGGACTAATAAAAATTACTATTTAAAACAAACTATACAAATATAACTCAAGAATTTCCAAAACATAAGAATTAAGAAAAATAAAAACTAGGTCCCAGCTGGAATCGAACTCATGACCTCTTGAAGGCAAAAAAAAATATCGATCGACACTCTTACTAATCGATCTATTTCTACAAGTGCAAAAGACGTGTATAAATAAGGTTATTGATAATCAACCTGATCAAAGCAGCAGGACTAGCAGTACAATGACAATTGACTTGACTTGACTTGACTTGACTATTTGAGTTTACCATCGCTTCGACAGTATTTCAGTCATATTGCGACGTCCAGCTAATTACAGGTGGAGGAAAACCCCGAATGCACGGAGACATCCGGGTAAAACCATCGACCTAACGCAAGCAAGTTGGAAGGCTTCTTCACATGAAAATCCGAATGACCCTGCCGGGATTCGAACCCACGCGGTAAGGGGCTGAGTGAGTGTTATATGTCAGCGACTTTACCCTCTCGACCACGGAGGCTTACAGACAATTGAACTGTATTGATAACTACACCATGCGTTCTTTATATTGCGGTTACATATATAATAACAAGATAAACATTGCGCATTACTTATCCCACCCATCATGTTATAATTAAACTACTATGTATAAATACAAACTCAATACAGAGGACATGAAATGTGCTATGTCCAGACCGACGGGCGAAGCGATAAGTAGGTCATGACCGATATGTATGTAAACATCATCAAAATGCATACATCTATCGACTAACAATCTATCAAATATGATAAAATACACTGGAAACTATTTAAAACAAATACACATCACGTATTTGAAACCCCTAAACAATCACATTGAAAATATCGGTCACTGAAAACTATTACTATCACAAAAGTGAAGTGTAAACCCATTTTAATTGGACATACTAATATATATATATATATACAGTACTTTATAACAGTAATGTATATACAGTACGGAATACCGTCCAGAAAAATCGATAAGCATGTAGGAAATACATGTATTGTGACTCGTCTGAACCTCTTGATACTGTACATGTGGAGACCCCGGTCTCGTGCATTTAAATTGTTTACCCTTACTGAAGTAATGAAAACATGATTTCAAATTAAACTCACCACGAAGGTCAGGGAGATAATTTTATTTGCATAATTCATCTTGATCATAACTTAAAAAGTCTTGTCCATTCTTATTACGCGTGAAAATATTGTAAATACGCATTCTTTTTTGTGCTGATTATTAGCGTGAACAGATTTTAAATACGCATGATTATTATGTGCTAACTGATTATTAGCGTAAAAATATTTGTAAATACGCATGCTTTTTTGTGCTGATTATTAGCGTGAACATATTGTAAATATGCATGATTATTATATGCTAACTGATTATTAGCGTAAAAATATTGTAAATACGCATTCTTCTTTTATGCTAAATGATATTAGCGTGAAAATATTGTAAATACGCATGTTATTTCATGCTAACTCCTATCATCCATAAGTAAGTGATATAGGTCAGTCGGAGCTTTCTTTTCAATAGGAATTTATATTTATAGGATTTGAAGCAGTCCAGTAATCACTTTTTGTCTCCCTTTATTTCATTTAAAAAGCAACATGGATTCATCCACGAGTGAACAGGATCGCATACACAATATAGCTCCATTCTTTCGTCATCGTCTGACATAAATTACAAAGAAAATAAGTTTGTCTTGAGTGGATATGGAGATATCTCACAAGCATAAAGATATTCAGATGCGCTGCAAGCACGTGAAAATATTACATCTGCATCACTTTCCGCTCAAAACAAACAAATACCCTCTACTTAATTGATAATGGCGCCTAAATGTTTAGGACTTATTTTGTTGTCACAAAGTGTACATTTAAATACTAACCATTATTTTTGAAGATTACTATTTAGGATGTATTATATGGAAGCGTTTATATCTTTCTCTTTCCATATGTAAGCATAAAAAGTATCTGTTGTGTGTATGTGACTTTTCGCAGGTGTAGACTGGAGTAACTTGAAGAAGCCCATGTGTCGAAACGGGCGACTAAAAACCATGGTCCGACTTGGACCAAACTATGTTTTTTTGATGAAATACAGTGCGTTAACCACCAAATCTTTGAAAATCCTATGTTTATATATTCATAATATTATCATACACGAGTAAATTTAACACTCTAAGGGGTAAAGTATTTTTTTTCAAGAAAAAGAAAACAACAAGAACAAAATGCTGAATGATGGAAAATTTCCCTAAGCAAATTCCCAAACCACAGCCTTAAACGTCTATTCTTAAACTTAAGAATAAGCCAAGTGACCTATTGTATTTAAGCTTTTATCTTATGGATGGGTACCTTCAAAGTATTTACTGAACAAGGAAGAAAAAAATCTGAACGTTTGAACATAAGAAAAATAAAGTTTCAAACAAATACTGTTGGTTTTTA
>CM037782.1:19989130-20007225 GCA_021229015.1 Solen grandis
AAGTGAAGTCAGGGGATAAGAATATATTTACTATATACCTGCATTTCAATGTGAAATGGGGGATGCATGTATCATTTGTCTCCATCCCATAGTGTCCAGTCCCATTTTGTACACACTTGTTGTCCTGTCCTATCATATTCTGTAGAGGACAACATGCTCAGGGTAAGCTATTGGGGTCATCCTTCGTGCGTTGTCTGTTGTGCATCATCATTCGAGCATCGTATTTGTTTAAAGATATCTCTGAAGTTGATGAAATTTGGTCTTAAGTTTACAAAAGTTACTAAAATAAACTTGATCCATGCAGAACCCTCTACCCTTCATAATATTTGAGTTATTGCCCTTTGTTATTTTTAAGCATAATTTTTGTCCGGAGCGTAAGTCAAAAAGTATTTGAGATATCACTTGAAACCTCATTGATAGAAAGATCTCATTTAGGAGAAGTGCTTTGCACAAGAAGAAAAAAAAATTAACAATTTATTAACAGCCTGAAGCAGTGAAATATATTTCAATCATACATTGTTACACATATAATGACCTGAATGAGTGAAAAATATTTCAATCATACACAGGTAACAACTGAAACAGTGAAATATTTCAATCATACACAGGTACACGTATAACGACCTGAAGCTGACGGGACTTGACACGTACCTGAAGGACCCTCGATACAATCCCAGCATCCTCCCGCCGCGAAGTTTCAACAGAAACGGATTCGGAAACAACAACTTTGGCCTAGGAAATAACTTCAACATGTATACGACACAATATCCAAATCAGTACCCCACCCAGTATCCCGGACAGGTGAGATGTTGCAGCGATATTTATTCCACTTCTTTGTTATCACCCGCCCACACAGAAATGAGAGCTTAAAAAGGAATCACTCTCGTTACGTTTCGTCCTGTCCCATAGACCATTTCACCACAGGATCAAAATACTCTGTATAATTCGCTGATTTCATTTTCAATCAGTGACTGGGGAAAAATTGCAAATGTTTGTTTATTTCCCGTTGAACAATGTGTGGAATACACCAGCACGTAGTTTTTGTGTTCTGGAAGTGCTTCTTGATTTACGTAGGTTTATGTTTCATTTTGAAGTGGTCTATATACACACCCCATCCTATGCTCCAATTACATGAAGACAGGCTTAAGGAAGTTGAGGTTTTTAACCCTTTCCCTCATAGAGGAAACCATGAAAAGACCTATGCAAACAACATAAAACCAGATCAGCCTGCGAGTAACTCACAGGCTGATCAGGTTTTATGCTGTTCGCTGCTCCTCAGTGGTCTGGAAATGAGAACTTTATAATTAAATTTGGTAAGGTTTAACTGTGGTTTTCTGCAGATCAGGCTTTATGTGGTACCTATTGAGTGCGTCAAAATGAGTCTATATGAGGGAAAGGGTTAAATTACATTTAGTGACAGTTCCAGTTTTGGTCAGAAAAAAGGACTTCTTCGTGACAAGAAACTATACAAACATTTCCAATTGTGATTTATGTCAGTCATATTATCCATTTTGAAAGAAGACTTTATAACTTACTAACTTTTGCATTTGCATTAATAATGACATGTAAATTCTGTAGAAAGCTGTCATAGTCTTGACCCAGTGTAACTGTGACTTTTGGTAATTGAATCAAAGAATTTGCTTACAGGTATATGATAGATATTTGAACTATATTTGTAATAGTCCTCATTCAACAGGAATTTAATAGGCAATTGCAAACCTATTGCCCTGAGGCCATAGTGTTAAGTTCACTCTTTACAGGTTTTGTTCAGTGAAAAAGCTACATTACAGGGGATTTCATCACCTTCAGTGAAAATATTCCCATTTTATGTAAAAAATGCATTATTTCATGTCAAAATAATTATCATTTTATGTGGAAAAATGCTTTATTTCATAAATAAAAAAACAAAATCAATTTCATGTGAAAAATCCTCACTTTTGATGTTAGAAAAAAAATTGATGTGAATACTTGTTAAATGCCTCCAGGAGTTGTCTTATCTGGGTTTGTTCTGTTTGCAAACTCTAAAAACACATCTAAATAATGTAATATAGGTTCACAGTAGCACTAGTGGTTAACGGAAATCTCCATATCGATTTTTCAGGTCAGCTATTCACTATTCATGGATTTTGTAGTGATATATATAAACTATAGATAGTGATACTTTCAGTGATTGACTTCTATACTTATATTTCATCACTGTCAAACTTAAATAAATCTCTTCTTGTTATTATTCTTGTTCTATTATTCACCATATTATGTCATTATTTTTCAGCCAACCCAATATCCCAACAATGTCCCACAGTCAGTTGTTGACCAGAGCAACAACCAGTATCCAACCGTATCCCAACCAAAATCCCACCCACCCAAAACCAGAACCAGTATCCCAACCAGAACCAGTACCCAAACCAGTATCCGAACCAAAATCAGGGATCCAGCTATGGTAAGTAATTAATTAATTAATTATTATTCATTTGATCAACTTTCATCTCATAAATATTCATATACAAATTTTTGCCTTGATGAATATAAACTAATTTAAGGGATAAAAACTTGGTGAACAACAAAAATGCCCCAATCTTTGCTTAATCTTTATTAAAAATATGCTTTAAAAAAAATCATGATGCCTTTAAGTCTTACTTAAATGAGCGACACAGCACTATTGTGACTCTCTTGTTTTCTAAAACTCTCAAATTTTGGAAGGGTGAGTAACAAGTTAATGCCTTAAAAAAATATCTTGTTTCTGGTCACCCAACCGACATATTATTTTACCCCCTGACCCATTTTTTTTTTTATGAGGATGAGACAAAAATGACATCCAAATTACCACTCAGATTTGAAGTTTGAAAAAGAGAAATTTCAATCTCATCATTCATTTCATACTCCATAAATAGCTGATCCAATTATCATGTATTGTTTACACTTTCGGTAATTACGGATTTGCAATTTTCCAGGTCCTTTTTATCCACAATTTTTTTTTATTCTCTTGTTTGACAACAATTTTTGTTTCCTTTATACAGTAGAAAAAGCAGTCAAGTACGTCTTTATTACGGTGAATCCTTATTTATTCTTCAGGCCTTTAATAGTGCCTTGATAGCCGGTAATTATCCTATGATAATTAATTTAAATTGTTCCAACTGATAGACTGGCGTATATGCTATATAATCATGTCAGTGTACAGTGTAGCATATAAATTCAAAATTAATGAAGTCTAAAAAAATTCTTTTTGGTTAGCCCGTGATAAAAAAGACATATTTGTTTAGGCCTAAAGAAATGTACACCCTTGTGTCGCATGACCAGTTAATATTTGTGTTGGACTGATGAATCTGTATGTCGATAAATCATTTAGAAAAACTTCGCTGATTAATCCGCAACAATGATTTATTATTTGTCAAAGAATTTGGCATTTTATAATTTTAAGATACAAAACTTTTTTTTTTTTTATTGGTAACAACTTAAATTTATTTCTGATTGGAAAGTTCAACACCGTCTGTCTGTCTGTCTGTCTGTCACTGCTCTATTGGACAACTGTTTACTACAGTAGAATAATTTGACTTGTTAACTGTGAAAATGATCAAATAGTACAAATAATAACAAGGGCTATTTATCATAGCTACACAAGCTTAAAATTCTTGATAGAGTCTGTATGTGAAATAACAGTGAAAGATTTAGTTAAAAATCACTAATTAATGATTATTCAGTCGGAAAGACAGGTTGATAAATCAACAATTTCTTTTCAGGCTGATGCCCAACACTAGTTGATATCACATGACCCATTTGTGTCACATGATCAGTTATTGTCACATGACACTTGTGTGTTTCAGGTACCTGCGGAGACACAAACAACGTCTGTCAGTTTACGTTCTTTGTGCCGAATGGTACCGCCATCTACAATTACTACATGAGTACCCTCGGACAACGTATCACGCGTGACGCTAACCGATACAGATACGTAAGTAGCCAATCAAAACACTGACGAATATTTTGTGTGAGTGTACTTAGAAATAGCTCCACATTATGTGCATAACCTTTCATATATAAAATGGGGTCTATATTGGAATGATGCTAAGAAAGTTATGTCCAGTCCTAGCCTATGTCCAGTCCTAGCCTATGTCCAGTCCTAGCCTATGTCCAGTCCTAGCCTATTCAGTCTCATTGCCTGAAAGTTGTTAAGGCAATCCATCCATCATTGTGATCTTGGTCCATCAAGTAATCATTGAAATTTCATAGTAAATGAAAGCCTTTATAGACTATGAGTTAAAGAGCCTGTAACTCTGAGTCACTGGATGCTTACATCTGCATTGAATTTCTTTATTAAGCTCTTGAAAGACCATGATTATAGTTTAATGATGGATTGAGTACCTTAACTCCACTTACCGTAACTTCACACTTGGAATAATTATTTATCACAATAAGATCAAGTAGCAGACAGGCACAGATAACTGTGTCAAGGATTTTGTAAGAATTATAGCCCTTTCTTGGGTATCGAAAGGAGTATGCCGGGGTATTAAATTACACATTCAGTAATTGTTCTGGTCCAGGTTCAGATAGGAAGCTGTAGCCTTTACATCTTTTGTTTAAAAAAACTTAGAAATAGATAAAGCATGTACTTTTAAAAATTTAAATACTCTAAACAATTTTGAGTAAGTGTTAAAACCAACTTGTACAACATGATATTCTTTTTTAGCTCAACTGTTGTTTTTTTTGTTTTGGTTTTTTAAAAATTCGAGGTATTGTTGTTACTCCGATGTTGTTGGCGTTGTGGTGGTTGTGAAAACTGTAACCTTGGCCATAACTTCTAAACTGTTGAACCTTCTGTCATAGAATTTCGTATCTATCTTCCCCTTTTAAAAAAAAAAAAAAAAAAAAAAAAAAAAAATAACAGATGAGTGATGGCATCCGTATGCGGCACTCTTGTTTTCTTGTTTCACTCTTGTTTTCTTCTATTGTTGTTTGTCAGAATAATGTAATAATGTGACTGGGTATGATATCAAGAAGCACTATATCTGTCTTAAGTGTCTCCAAATGAATGAAAATACTGCTGGTGGGAAGTTAAAACCAACAATAAAACGAGCAGTCAATTACATTTACAATCAGTTTCATTGTGTACTTAAGGGAAATTTATGGGTACCCTTATTCATGCAGGCATAATCTAGAAAACTTGAAGTCTATATCGAGGGTGAGAGCAAAACTAGGCTGAGTGCATATATATTTATATGCACTTAGCATAGTTTCGCTTTCACCCCTTGATATAAAGAACAGGTTGGTTTTATGCCCCACCCCCCCGCATTAATAGATTGGGGGCATATTGTTTTTGATCTGTCTGTTTGTCTGTCCATTTGTCACAAAACTTTAACCTTGACCATAACACAGAAGTCCTTCCACCTACACCCTTCAACCTTCACAAGTGCATGCACCTTGATGAACTCT
The DNA here is from genome assembly GCA_021229015.1 of Solen grandis. NCBI lineage: Eukaryota > Metazoa > Mollusca > Bivalvia > Adapedonta > Solenidae > Solen > Solen grandis. The sequence continues at coordinate 19,994,558 of CM037782.1, forward strand.
ACCTGCCAGATAACCTTGACCTTCAGATGACCTTGACCACTAAGGTCCTTCATTCAAACGTAGCTTGTTTGGTATTAATATTTTTGGATAAAGCCCTTTACAAACTTGATGACCCACGAAATTTAATGATTTCACAGAATGCTGGATGTCATGTGATATTTCAGATCCTGCGTCGATTGATAATCCCCGGTACTCTTGTGTTCCTGGAACCTCTCGCCCCGAGCCCTCGCTCCTACGTGTATAAAACACACACCGGGGAACTGATCTCCATTAAGAAGGAGACGGACAACAGTAAGTCTTAAACCTTCCTCCAGTCATATGTGGTATGCGCTATTTTTAGCACCTCTGTTTCTCAAAAAAAAAAAGTCGAGGTACTGTTATCACTCATTATTGTCGTTGGTATCTTGTAAAACTCGAACCTTGGCCAATACTTCTAAACTATTAAACCGTCTGTCAGCAGACTTCATATACTTGTTCATTATCACAAGGGCTACATTCTCATCAAGGGCCATAACTCTTAGGTTCATATTGACCTAATTTATCTCCCCTTTTTTAAACAACAACAAAATAATAATGGCCTTTTATTTATTTTATGTAGAATATAAATTTCATGTCATTTAGATAGTTTACGTCTTGTTCCAGTGGTGAATTATCTAAAAAAAATATGTGGATTATATTATGTTTGTGTGTACATCTATACCCTTGTATTTTTGTGTTGTCACAAGTTTACTCCAAAATTAACTCTCATCAATGGGTTGTGGTTCTTCAGTTTCCTCTATAAAAACGAGAGATTCCTATGTTATTTATTATGATCAATGCTATATTTCTTTGCCTTGTTTCTGTTACAGTTGTGCGTCTGACATGGGGCGGAATGTACGCCCGGGTCATCATGTGGGATGTGGGTGCTACCAACGGTGTCACACACATCATTGATACCGTTCTCTCCGATGTCTCCGATATCGACCGCGACATCTCCTCGGCAACCACTGTCTATATTAGCAAAATTCTTCTCGTTCTGCTCAGTCTTGTTACAATTCTCTTCACTGCAGGCTGATCAGGGTTTTAGCAAGTTCTAGGATAAAATTATAAAAATTCAAATTCTCAGGAAGCCTTTATATTTTCCTTACATTCATTTCACCCATCTTCTGTTGTCTGAAATTTGGATTTGTGAACATAAGCACATTTTCTGTCTATTGTTTCAAAATTTTATTCATTGCATATCTGTGTGTCTTATTTTTATCCCTTTTGGTTGATTTCAGCAATAAATTTTTGCCTGAGAATCAGTTTATGAAATAAGGCAACTTACATTTAATTACCCACAATGCCAATTTGCTGTCCATTTTATTTTTTATACATGTACAATAAGAAGAAAGGGAGGGGTCAGGACTTATACATGGTTAAGATTTTGTCTGGAGACTTACAAACTTGTTACAATGATGCAAATCTTAGTATATATATATGTTAGTTTGAAATTTAGCTCATTGATTTTATATTTTGATTTTTTTGAAGATTTAGTCAATCAGATTTTTTTCACTATATATATATGCATAATTATATGTTCATTATCATAATCATTTCAAGCACTCAACATTTTCGTGAGCTTTTTTTTCTTTTTTTTTTTTCTTATGCAAGAATCACGTGATCAAGATGAACATAGTTGGCAATGGTTAAAACTATTAAACATGCACACAATTTTCTGCCTAAGCAAGCAACGTGACTACACAAAGGTAGAACAATGGCAGTACTCTCTGGTTTAGCTTCCTGACAAGCCTTTAAGAAAAATCGGTTTAACTTTTTATCCTTGAATGAAATAATATACCGAACATGATATGTGTTTAAAAATTTATTGAAAAATGAGCACTCTTTAGTAAGTGGATAAAGGGGTTGATTGTATAATTAGAGGTTTGTTTTGTTTTGTTGGTTCTGTGTAAGAGAGGCATTGATGTAGGGACAAAAACTTGTGGATACATTTTATAGAAATTAAGCCCAAAGTCATCATACTTAGTGAACTATTTTTCATGAGGTTGAAATTTTTGGATGAAACCCTCCATTTAACTCTTGCAATACTATGGGCACTTGTGACCAAGGTCAGCCTGCACATCCATGCTGTCTGATCATGGTTTGCACTGTTCCCTAATCAAGCAAGGAATATTCAGTAAGCAGTCCCAAAAACAATTTATGGTACAGTCCAAAATGAAGAAAGGACAAGTCCAATTAAGAAATTTAGCAGGATAAGGGTTAACTAAACTAATACTTGCCTTTTGAGAAAAATTAATAATTGTACAGTTCATAAGTTTGTAATAAAGAAGTACTAGTCAAAGGGGAATATTGTTTCACATCAAAAGTGAAGGAAATAAGTTGATTTTTTTTCCCCTAAATTATTTGATGTCACAGGTTTTTTTGTGTGTGATAGTGATATATCGCTATATCTTGAATTGGAAAAAAATATATACAGGGGCGTGTTTCACTCACAAAAAGTTGCAACAACATCAATAGTGTTTCCTTGTGGTCTATGTAACAATTTTAGTGTGTATGTGTGGGGGGTGGGATTCAAGCTGACATCTAACAACTAGACAACACCTATCTTCCATTGAAACAAAGATTTTGTAGGTCATGGTCAATGCATTTATCTGGCACATGGAAACTAATTTTCATGAACAGAAATGACAAACAAAACATAGTCTTTAATGATTGAAATACTGTTGGTCGGACGTTAAACCCAATAAACAAACAAATGTTGATTTTCAACATAAAATCAGCAATAATGAAATAGTGATTCCAAACCTGAAAATCAGAGACCTTGTTGGCCAAGTTACTGCCTGAGGCAGTTTTGAAGAGTACTACCTACCACCTTAATTGAAACTTCTTCGTGCAACATACGATTGCATAGAAATCAGTGGAAAACTATGATGAAATATTTTGATACTTCTCGTCTATGTAACACGCCCCAGGGTTTACTTGATGATCAGTATGCCAGTTTGAGAGATAGGTCACTATAGACTAAGTGACCGGTATTGGTCACTAAATCCCTCTCAAGTGTGTCAATTTACAGCTAGGACATTTTGACATCTTGACATTTGGTCAGCGGATTGCCACACTGTGACAACTGTATTTCGTGCCATATGTAAATTAGTTCTGTAGTTTAACCTTATTTAAATAAGAGTAAAGGGGAGTGATCCCCCTTGAGCTATTTATAGAGATGCTATCTATTTATTGTCTAGACACCTTGGTTGTAAAGCGAGATCTAATATTAGATAACTGGGGACATGTTAGCTATGTCTTTAATAGTATGATCAAATTGGCAGTAAAACTGCAGTGTTGCTGCTGCTGCTGATGATGATGATGGTTGTAGAAGAAAAAGACAGATTAAACTGCACAGTCACAAGAGTTTTGTTTATATATTTCCACTTAACAAATTGAAGTGCACACTTTATTGAAATCGTTGACGTTTTCCTGTCGCAATCACATACTTTTTTTCATTACATCACAATCAGCTCAGTTCAGCATCATTTCATATTATTGATAATGATGACTTTATTTTTGAGTGATTATCTGTATCAACAGCTAAATGAGACTTTTGTATAATAGATATATCTGTGAAATTAATTGTGCTTCTTTGTCTTGAAATTAATTGTTAAATATTTCTGTACAGGTGTGATGGGCTTTAATACTTTAAGGTATATTGCATGTGATAATTATAAATATTCATATTCCATTGTCATTATTTTAGCTGAAAAATCTTTTAATTGAAGGGTGGTGTTGTTATTTGTATTTTCTTTTGGTGTCCGTTCACCATGTACTATTTTTTAAACCAATCAAAAGGTTTCATTCGGCTAGCGACATAGGTAGGAGGTCCTACCTCAGTGCCTCTCAGTGCACTCTAGGACTTTTTCTTCCTGTTATTAGCTCCAACTTAACAACAGATTTAAAAGTCTCCACTCTGATCCATCATTATCACATCTACCCCCATTTCAAAGACTATAGCAGCATTAAATTTTCATTTGAAAAAAAAAAAAAATTAAAAAAATAAAGAAAATCAACTTTTTTTTTCAGTTCTGTATTTCTTATAGTCACCTTATAGAAATACATGTCTATTGAAAACTTTAGTGCTTATTTTTTGAAGTTATTACACCAGGGAAGTGATCAAGTCCTATCTATTTTTGTACTAACAAGGGGGATGTTAACTAGATGGAACGAGATCAATGTTAAACAGAAATATTGTTTTATTTTTTATTAAGTCTCGGACATGCCATAGCCCTTTAGTCATGATTATATGTTATATGTATGTTTACATAATTATATAGGTATTTTATCATCTATGTTTTGAATATTATTTCTAAGAAATAATATCTAGTTGTGTAAAGTGCTATACATACCACCCACAAACACCTCACCTTGTGATAATTTTTAAGTTGAACCTCAACTCTATTGGCCTTATTTTGACTCCTTGAGATAATTTACTTTTTTTTTTCCCATTGTGATCCTTTTTTTTTTACATTAAATTTTTTGTCCTATAATCATATTTAGGCATGGTGAATATCCTTGAAATTGCATCATTTTTTGTTTGTTAGTCAATTTCCAATGAAATCACATCCTTTTTCCTTCAAATTATATTAACATTTGGTGTCCATTGTCCTTGAAATATCACATTTGGGCGTGATATGTTTTGGCCATAATGAGTGAGATAAACTTAAAAAGGACAGACCAGTCAAGGATGAGGAAATTATTATCATTCATTTGTAAATAAAAAGAATTATTGACTTTTAATGTAATAACATATTTTACCAAATTCAATTGTAATTACATTTGAAATGTATATATAATCTGCAATTGTAATTATCATTTGAATTTTAAATATATTTTTTAGAATAATTGCAATTACAATTTATCTTTGTAAATGTGATTAATTCATTATGAAGCAATTATTATTGTGATTATACATTCAAACTTAATTGCATTTACCATTTAATTGAATTTTTAATTGAATGCAATTGCCATTTCAAATTCAAATTTCGCCATAAATTACATTTTTAAATGTTATTCTGGAAATATTATATGCAATTATGACCCAATGTAATTACTTTATTTCATATCAAATGTAAACATAAATTACATTTGTGAATGTAATTCTTGAAATGTTAAATGCAATTATGGAGAAAGTTCTCAATGTAATTACTGTACATAAGGAATCAAATGTGTCTGTAATAAAAAAGTACTATGTAAAGTGGTAAAAAAAGCAAAAAAGTTTTATGTTCAAATAGAAAAGGAAACATATTGCTCACTATTTTTACAATTAGGTTAAGCAGTGATGTCAGACTTTGTATCATATAATCAGGGTCTCTTCATACTGTATTGATATATAATGGTGTGATAGGAATTTCTGGTCTAATGTAAGAATTTAATCTTTTATCAATACCTTTTTTTCATTTTTATTTTTTTTTAAACTTATATTTCAACATTTTTGTCATCTTGTATATTTTATTCAAATCATCAAAGGCTGAGAATTACTTTGTCACTAACCCAAATCATCTCAAAATGTCTTATATTCAAACATTCCATTTTATTACACAGTAGTCTATTTTTACTTATATTTTGTTTATATTTTGCTTCGTGTTTATCTGTGGCATAGTAGAGTTATTTTTATATAGCGGTTGGTTTCATTACTGTATACTTAATATTTAGTGTCATGTATAGTTTTAATTCATAATTAGAACTTAGACATTTGATACGTGTAGCAGGATCATTTTCGACACCCCCTGAAGGTTTTCACATACTATTCGATTCATATACAAGTATACGATGTTCATTCGTTTTCGACACACCCTTTCGGTTTTCAGAATAGCAGATAATACTTGATACAAACATACCCTCTTCAAACAATTCCAAAACTTTCACAGATGAAAATTTTGGTAGGGAAGTTGATAAAACTGTTACTGGTAATCATATTTCAACGTCAATTAGTAACGACAAATCAATATATAATTATACTCATTTAATTTCAGTCGGAATACCTTGGTCATTTACGTGATCATACATCAGTCATGTTGTAAAAAGAATTGCGAAAAGTTCTGATTGTTTAAAATCCAGGGATGCTTTGATTGCAAATTTTGCTCAATCAACCGGATATTTCGAAAACTGGATACGTCCACATGTTTGAACTATCTGGAATGTATCCATTGTTTACATTCTGATCAGATACGGTCAAAGTATCTCAACCCACCACCAGTCCTAACTATGTAGCATCTATACTCTTACATGTACTTGTTTGTTCATATCATAATTCATACAGTACAGCCTTCCGCTTCCCCGCCTGTCTGTCTTACGTCATATCCGGTCTGAACTGCCTCTAACGAGTCTGAAGAAACATCCACCTTTTTATGGCCAGTGAAATAACTTGTTTATTGTTTCTTTAAGAGAGACCCATGTTTACGTATTCTTTTGTAAGTTTGATCGATTTCAAATCATAGGACACAATTACTAAATGGTGTAAAGTATATGTCGACTTTAATTTTTCTTTGAAATTAGAAAATTTGTATAACATCGAGTTGTTGCTTCCTTATGGTACCCACCGTAAATGAACATTTTTTTGTTTGTTTAAATTTGTGTGGGAAAATACTAAATAATTACTCACTTATAACTTAGTGTTGTGACTAAGTAAGACAATCTTAAGTTTAATTTAAGATTTATTTTAAAAATGCAGGTCCCAATAAACAAAGTTTTCAATATTAATACTTTTTGAATGGATATAAATTGTCAACTAATCTGTGATAAAACGAAGTTTCATTTCTATGACCGTCTTAAATAGTGGAGTAGTTTTTGAGACGAATGGACAGACAGGTAGGCGGTGCTGTGTTGCTAAACGTTCCTTTCATATTCTTTTTTTTGTACAATTTGTAAAATATCTATTTTCAAAATAAATAAATAAATGCGTTTGTGTTTTTGTCATTTTCTTATTTGCAATTATGAAATTATTAACATATTGTATCATTGCCTTCACCTGCCGGGATGGAATTAAAATAAATATAATTATTTTTTCGCACTGTCCCGTTCCATTCATGACAGAACGTTTTATGTATCACCTGCGGCAGGCAGCGTCAACTTACGTTGGCCACTCTTTAATAACTCTGACAAACGTGGACCAGTTCTTTAACAAACTTGGTTATATTATCTTGACCAAGTTCGATTACAAGCCTGAAAATCCTAGACGCTCGAGAGAAGCAGCCCTTGAATTAATGAAAAAATGCAAAGTTAACGGTGTCCGCTTTCTAACTACATGTAACACCCCGTGAACCGATCGTTACTGAACTTAGTCACTGTTTAAATTAGCACAATATCTGGATCAAGTTCGAGAACCAGTCCGGAAATCCAAGATTCTCCAGAGTTACGGCCCTTGAACAAATAAAAAGAAATGGATAACAATAATGATAATGACAGTCCGTGCTGTTACAGAAGTTTTGCTAGAACTCCCCCTTTCAGCTCCTGGACATATTACTGTTTCCCTGTTTTCATCAACAGTTGAAATTTTGTCACAGTTCACATATGTACCAGGCGGGCCAATTTTACGATAGTTAATAGCACTCTTGTTATAAATCAAGTTATACGGTGGTGAATATGTATCACCTGTTAGGTATATAACACTACTGCAGGTGATGGTGCAATTTGCGATTGTCTCGCCTCGCGTTATTACTTTTCATCTTCGGTATAGATGATAAGCGCATTTTAATTCTATTTCAACTTCCGTAATGCAATCGTATTTAAATAAGCCAAGCTAGCATCATCTCCGAGGGATATTGTCGAAAATTAAATGTTGTATTGGGGTTTACCGTCGCTGCGATAGTATTTCAATCATATAGCGACGTCCAGCTAATTACAGGTGGAGGAAGACCCCGAGTACACAGAGGTACCCGGGAAGAACCACCGACCTACCGCAAGCAAATCTAAATGTAGAATCAAGGTATCATGCCACGTGTCTACGGTGTGATTCTGCAGTGTTGAACTGTCAAGTAGACCTAGTCTCCATAAACACTGAAACGCTGTTGGTGGGACGTTAAACCCAACAAACAAAATATGTTTTAATGGTTTTTGACATCTGCCAGACGTTTTATATGTCTTAGCTACTGTTCGTTGGGTTTAACGTCTCGTACGCTGAGCGCCAAGCTGAGAGATACAGGTATCATTTTAACGACTGGCTTATCGCGGTCGGGGTTCGAACCTGGTCATGACCTCCTTCTCCCGAGGCGGACGCTTTAAGGGCGTATACTACTCAAAATTTGCTAAGGATCACTTAGTGAAATCCAATTTACTTGTGTATTTGATAGATTTGCTTTTGACGATCACCATTTTGAGTGATACCTCTTAGCTGGTTTATTTGAGGCAATAATAATAATCATTACAAGTTGCCTTTCCAATCATTATATTAAATAATTCAAGTGTTCTGATATGTTGTTGTTGTTGTATTGGGGTTTACCGTCGCTGCGATAGTATATCAATCATATAGCGACGTCCAGCTAATTACAGGTGGAGGAAGATCCCGAGTACACAGAGGTACCCGGGGAGAACCACCGACCTACCGCAAGCCAGCTGGAACGCTTCCTCACATGAAAAATCCGAAGTCCCTACCGGGATTCGAACCCACAGCTGTGAGGGGCTGAGAGATTGTAGTTGTTCTGATATGCAATGAACAATAAGTGATCCTTAGCAAATTTTGAGTAGTAAATATCGTAACAACGCATTTTCCTATATAGACAAAGAAGGAAAATCAAAACTAGCGAAGATATTTTTTAAACTTGGCATGATTATAGAGAATCACACTAGAAACAAACTTATGGAATAAAAAATGGGTGTCTCCGTGCTATGTCTTGAGTTATCTGCCCCTGAATATGAGTTTTGGGCTCTTTTCTGTCATTTTCAATGGCAAATAACTCAATATTATGGGCTAGTAACATCTCATTTGATTTTAACTCGATGTTTGGTACATTTTCCCCTATCACTGTGTGAAGGTTGTTGAAATTCTATGAGACAGTTTTTATATTTTAATCACAAACGCGAACATATAAAAAATATTCTTAATTTTTTTCAAGAAAAACGCAGTGTAGTTATTTGCTGAAACATTGTGAGAAATCATTTGGATGAAATTGTTTTAAAATTTTGCATAATGACTAAGACTGAAACAATAAACAAGAATGTGAAATAAAATAAGGTATCGATAGGCTTAATGTTGAGTTATCTGCCCTTGGAAATGACAGAAAAGAGCCCAAAACTCATATTTTATTCCATAAATTTGTTTCTAGTTGATTCTCTAAAATTATTCCAAGTTTAGAAAAAAATCTGTTCGCTGGTTTTGATTTTCCGTCTTTGCCTACATAGTAAAATGGCTCTTTTATGATATACGCCTCGGCCACTTTGAGTGTCTCTCTCTACGCCAAACTACAAAACAACAACAAACAAGCGAGAGGTTCCGAGTGATACAGGTGAGCGTGCGCCGCAGGGCCTATAGAGTAACCATGACAACCTGTTCGGTACACTGTCCATCCTTAATTACACCTGCAGGTATGCATATGGTTTATGTTGTGGAAATCTCGAATTGTACATGTTTTTAAACTAATGTAGTTTAGCTGTTCAAAACGAATATTTTCAAGGATTGTAGGATATAAATACGTCCTATCTGCCTTGTTTTATTCATTTGGAGACAACTTCAAAGTATTGTTTATGCAGGGTCTCTATATATAAAGTATTAAGGGACCCTGGTGTAAGGTAGCGGGGTCCTGGGTTGATTTATCAGTTCATCGACGAATCGTTGACAACGGAGTCCCCGCTGATTAATCGTCAAAGATGATTTCTTATTCGTCAACAAATAATGCTTTTTATGATTTTAACCGTAAACTTATTTTTGATGGTATAGTTAGACATGGGTTAACACGGAAATATGAAGACAACACAGTTTAAGAGTAACTATCTAAATAAAGCAAAATAGTAATGCTAATACTGGTGCATGAAAAAAGATTGACAGGCAAAGAAAATTTCTTTTCCGGAAAAGTCGTGGTTGTGCAATGAGCAACATACAGTGTCCTCCCATGTTGATCTGGACTCTACTGGCCCTTGGTAACTTGTCCCGGTAACCGGGTGGCTAGAACATCTGTCCCGGGAACGTCAGGTCCTGGGTTCGATCCCAGATGCGACAATGACTTCAATGTCGATCCGGTGTTGTATGGGAAATGGTACTAGCACTTGACACCCCCACTCTTTTGTATTTACCACATACTCTGTTGTTGTTAATTTTCTTTCTTTTTTTTTGTGATCGCCCTGTGTCCGGCGTCCGTCGTCGTGCGTCGTGCGTCGTCAACAATTTTCTTTAAACGACATCTCCTCTGAAACCGCTGGACAGAATTTAATGAAACTTGGCAGGAATGTTCCTTGGGTGAGGCTCTACAAAACTTACTAAAATAAAGTTGATCCATGAAGAACTCTGGTTGCCATGGCTACAAAAAGAAAAATAATTTGAAAACTTTAAAAATCATCTTCTTCAAAACTACAGGCCAGATTTCAAAATAATTTGGTACAGATGTTCCTTGGGTCAACCTCTACCAAAGTTGCTAAAATAATTCCGATCCGTAAAAAAACATGGCCGCCAGGGGCGGGGCTTATTTGCCTTATATGTATATAGAGAAACCTTTAAACAACATCTTCTCTGACACCACTGGACAGAATTTGATTAAACTTGGCAGGGATGATCCTTGGGTCAACCTTCACAAAAGTTGCTAAAATAAACTTGATCCATGTAGAACTCTGGTTGCCATGGCAACAAAAAGAGAAAAAAATATGAAAACTTTAAAAATCATCTTCTTCAAAACTACTGGCCAGATTTTAAAATAAATTGGTACAGATGTTCCTTGGGTCAACCTCTACCAAAGTTGCTAAAATATTTCCGATCCGTAAAAAACATGGCCGCCAGGGGCGGGGCTTATTTGCCTTATATGTATATAGGGAAAACTTTAATCAACATTTCCTCTGAAACCACTGGAGAGAATTTGATTAAACTTGGCAGGGATGATCCTTGGGTCAACCTTCACAAAAGTTGCTAAAATAAACTTGATCCATGTAAACTCTGGTTGCCATGGCAAAAGAAAGAAAAAAATATGAAAACTTTAAAAATCATCTTCTTCAAAACTACTGGCAAGATTTTCACAAATGATGTTAAAATAAACTTGATCCATTTAGAACTCTTGACATCTGACGTCATGTGACGTCACAACATACAACTTAGTTCTTATTATTTGGGCAATGATTTCGATATGATATCGGCTGTTCAGTATGTGCTTTAATGTATTAACATTTTCAGCATCCTATGACGTCACGTGACGTCAGAGCTAGAAATAGTGAAAAATATTGTACGCGCTCTATAGCCGCCATTTATGGTCTGAATTTCCTCAATTTTTTACAGATGCTACATCTCAAGACTTAGCTGTGCATATCCATTCAGCTGACCAAAATTCCGAAAGACTGAGGTTCTGTGGTTGAAGCAAGATTCAAACATAGGACCTAAATTTTCATTATAGGATTATAGAGCTTTCAGATGAGACAAAAACTGAAACTTACACAGTTTGCAGTTCTGCAGATTTTCTTTAGATGTTTTGAGTCCTGACGTCATAAGACGTCATGTGATGTCACAGCATATTACTAACTTATCGGACTTCGGATTTTTCATGTGAGGAAGCCTTCCAGCTGGCTTGCGGTAGGTCGGTGGTTCTACCCGGGTACCTCTGTGTACTCGGGGTCTTCCTCCACCTGTAATTAGCTGGACGTCGCTATATGATTGAAATACTATCGCAGTGACGGTAAACCCCAATACAACAACAACAACTAACTTATCTCAGGTGAGCAATTTAGGGCCATCATGGCCATCTTGTTTAAAGTTTACCGTCGCTTCGATGTATTTCAGTCATAACGACACTACCCTTGTCAAAGGATTATAACTTAAATAGATTTAAGCACACTGTATTGATAGGCTGATAGGCATTTCTGGATTCTATTGGCTTTAATGTTGTAATTTAATGTTGCCTCCAATGGAAGGAATGGTGTTTAAAAAAAATGATAATAAAAAGTGAATTGTGTAAAATTTAGGGAAAGGATTGTGACTAAGTTGTTAGCACTTGTGGTCCAACCCCATTTCATAATTTTGAAATAAAATATATTTAAACTTAACTAAATCGTGTTTTTTAAGTACCTGTCCATTTTAAATTTCTTTAATAAAGATCTAAATGAGTATTGTTTTGTTATTGTATAGTATGTTTCTTTTTTTTTTCAAAACAAACATTAGTGAGAAGAGGTTTTAATTAAAAGAAGAAGAATTTCAGACGTGATCAAAATCCCAAACCATGATCTGTTTCTAGGAGAGAGGGAGACAGGCATAAATTATTAAAATTATTATAAAACTGATTAGGAGAGAGAAAGAGTGAGAATCAATCTGAAGATCAACATGATTTGTACATATTCTTACTTTCTCCCTTTTATTGGAGAATACAATAATTATGATTTTTGTTCTTTTGATGTGGGTTTCATTGTGTGCCTACGTGCGCACGTGAATACATGGCGATTGACAGGCCATAAATCTAGTTTCATAATAAACACGTGTTGAACATGATAACGCATATATCTAATTATAGTTTTAA
>CM037782.1:20007325-20057325 GCA_021229015.1 Solen grandis
ACATAATATATGCAATATAACGCCATGCGATTCTTTTCCATTCTCTAACGCCTTTGTCATTGACCTTTCAGGTGGAGCCAAATTCATCAAAGGGTTCCAGGTATCAATCACAGGCAATAGTTTTATCAATATGGGTGTGACCAAATGTTTTATTCTAGATCTATCCGGCGTAACTCCGGCGGATATTGGCACGCTCATAGATGTAAGTTCATAGTCCTCGTTCATATTCGTCTTCTTTGTCGGATACGCATAGTTACTTTCATTAGTCGAATGATACATAAAATGCATTACATGTACTCTGTTTATATGGACCTGATGTCATTTTCTGCACACGCATTCTGTCCTGTAAGCAATATTTCATTGGTCGAATTTAGGCTTTTACTTACGTTTAAAATGTGGAAAGTTTCAGTGCTGTGGCCATGGGATAGCGTACTCAGTATGTATTCTATATTTCATGCCTTATTTCCTTTCAATACACGTTATTCGTTATATTTGTTGAACTTGAGTTGTTACTGGCTCTTAAGGCAGGATTATATCGTTACATGATACATAACGACGTCCGGAATAGCATATAATGTGGTCTTATCATTAATTGTTGATTAATTTTGACTTATGATGGCGGTTTAAGCCAGATGCGCAAAATTAAATATATGGTCATTAAACTTTAGGATATCACTTGCTATTCTACATGTGAGTTTAATCTTTATGGTTCCGTGAGGAAGCGCCATATAAACACTCCGTCAATAGCATTCACTATGAGACGTGTTTACCCTTTCTATGCAACAATATTAATGTATATTTTAAAAATGGAGTCTAACATAGACAACACCTTTCTTCCAGTGCAATAAATAACACATTGCAAGATTTAGCAAATGATCCACGCATTTTTTTCTGACACATGAACAAAACAAACAATCATTGAACATTACCTGCTACTCTGAAATTTCTTTTGGCGGCATATCATTGCAGAGACACAACAATGAAATAGCGATTTTTTTGAGGAGTAATTACACGAATACCATGCCTTATTTGAGATTTATTCCCAGTCCCGACACAAGCTTGACTACCGTCCATGGAACTAATAATATAGAATATAGTTATAATTATGTACCTCGGTTGCCGGAGTCTCGTGAAGTATATTCCTCTTGGGTCCTTGAATTATTGCTATATTACTCCGAAACTCTAAGAAATTTTTGGCTGAAGTTTTCTTTTCTGTACAGACTACATTTGAAGTAAGGTGGTCAGGGCCGGGCAGAATGTCAACAGCCGTGAGAGCTCTGCCGCTGAAACCGGCAGAATACTCCGAGTACCTGCCGCCAGATTCATCTATACCGCAGGAAAAGGGTGTGTATACTGTTAAATACAGTAATAATGGTTTATGTTTACCTTCTTCTATTTATTCATTTTATTTTTATTTTATTTTATTTTTTTTGGAAAAAAAAATAAACATTTGTTCACACCTTTTTTTTTCCTTTTTTCGTAAGCTGTAGAAAATGGATTTTAACCTATTTTTTTGACCAATCTAATTTTGGTTTACAGCCGGAGAGTTCGGAAAAACACCCGTTTCATTGGTTTGCGTGAACAATTTTAGGATATTCAATCAAAAAATGGGAGTATCAGGGTGCTTATCTTTCTGCATGTTTGCAAATTGGTAGATACCTATTTAAACATAAAAAACTATTCAGTTGAAAAAGTAAACAGCTGTGATTCTCGAGAAAATGTCGTAGTTACCTTGATAGTGGACTCGTACCTTAAATCAGCTAACATAAGCTATATATAGCAACGCCTTTCTTGGCGCACTTTCGCTTATATCACATTTTTGTCCCTTTCTCATAAATTTCTTTTCTAGTATTGTACATCTAAGTATAGCTTCAAATACATTTTCTAGCTTGCAAATACCATTTAAAACTTGTCAGCGTTATGATAATGTGTCACATTGTGACAATTTTCTTTTCTTTAACTTTCATATGTTTGAGGGTTTTTTTCATACGCCGAATATATTTTAAAGATGTTTCTTGTTCTACATGTGGCCTATATATAGGATCCGACACGAATAGTTATTTCATATTAAATGATGCTAAACGAGTTCATGAAAATGTTATTATGCGAGCCTATGGCGAGCTTAATAACAATTTTATGAATGAGTTTAGTAAAATTTTATATAAAATGGCAAATATGTCAGATTCTTTTTATCAAATGATAAATCGCGATTATAACAACAAACAAACAAAGGACTGTGAACGAATTACTATTTGTAATCTAACTCCAAGAAAATAGTTTCAAATAATAACTGAAAATAACGATTTAAAAGTGTGTATTTCTCTTTTTTTTTACGTCATATGAATATGGGCCTATAAATTATTTTCTACTTGTTAAACCCCCATTTTAATGTAAAAGTATGATAAAGGTTTAAAAAGGGTTTTAATGCTAAGAAAAAGACCTGTAATAACAAAGAATAGAAAGTTATGTTTTCATATTAGTCTAGTTCTGTTACATATATTGGAGTGGAATGCATATCTTGCAATAAAACAATTCATTAATTTATTATTTATTATGAACATCTTTAAAATTTATCAAAAATAAAAATAGATTTTTGTAGAATATATACAAAACATGCAAACATTTTTATTCTACTAAACTGGTTGAAATCTAATAATTATAATTTTAATAATAAAAAATCGATGTAATTAATTAAAAATATTTGTTACATTTGAAAATTGAAAATTTTATCAGAAAGTTTTTTTTTTTCTAAAATCTTTCCATATATTTTTGCAAGTTGAAAACTTTTCTTAAATATTTTCATATAAAACTTGTAAGGTAGTATGGCGGATGACCCCGACCACATAATACCTATGACGGAGGAAAAATGGGCTACGAATTTTTCGTGGCTAAAATAAATACATAAATAAAAAAATTAAAAAAAATAAAAAAAAAAAAAAATTCAATGCTTTTTGTTTTCGATTAATCTTATTGCCTTTAAGTAAATATTATGATGCAGAAAAACAAAACAAATTTTTTAACGCATTCCTACTCGTTAAAAGTCCCATTATATCTAATAATGATCCTGTAACACTTTTCGTGAAAAAGAAAATATGAAATAGCATAATTGATATATTGTAGACTAGCGCAAATGGTATATAATATGCCAAAAAACGGCTGTGAAAAACAGTTACGCGCATTGAACATGTTGTTCAAATATCTACCTTTAGTTTTATGTAAGGATGTCTCTCTTTGTTTACGTTTGGCTTTGGAGACGGCCCGATCCGTAATCGGAAATAATCCTTCTCCGAATCACAATTAAAATAAAATAATGCATCTTTTTGATCAAAATTAGTTGTTCCAAACACAATTAATCCAGCACACTATGTATAAATATATAAGATACACGATTGTGACGCGGAGGGATGTTTTTCGGCCTAAAAGTATTTTAAAATGGCTCTTTTGTTGATGCTTTGTGTGAAATTCAGTCAGCACGAAAAAAATATAAATAAATAATAATAAAAACAGAAAAAATGTATGTACGATTATATGTAAACAAATTTTACTTCTGAGGCTTTCCAGCTCTAATTCTTTGTGGTTATTGACTGTCACCATGATTGTTTCTTTTATAATCATTTTGAATTAAGATAGCATATTCCAGAGCTCAAGGACAAAGGATGAATATTACAAATACAAGTTGTATGATTATTCCAGAATATCATCCGGAGGTGAACGTGACAATACAATATGTACAGTTGAATGCCTCCTCTGTTGCCGTCAGCGTTAACTTCGAGCCAGACATTCTTGATGTCGATGAGTTACTTATACAAGTTAAAGACGCTCGCTCCAGCGCTTTTGTTCAACACGCCAGTCGCATTATAAAATATACAGAGGTATGATCGTATACTTTCTGTCTTTTTCTTGCAATGTCGTTAAAAATAGTACTAGTATTGTTTGACTGTTTGACACTCTGTATGTCAGAGTAGTATCAGAACTGGCTGGGCCAGTGTCATGGCAGTTACAGGACTGACTGGGCCAGTGTCATGGTAGTTACAGGACTGGCTGGGCCAGTGTCAGGGTAGTTACAGGACTGGCTGGGCCAGTGTCATGGTAGTTACAGGACTGGCTGGGCCAGTGTCATGGTAGTTACAGGACTGGCTGGCCAGTGTCATGGTAGTTACAGGACTGGCTGGGTCAGTGTAAGGGTAGTTACAGGACTGGCTGGGCCAATGTCATGGTAGTTATAGGACTGACTGGGCCAGTGTCATGGTAGTTGCAGGACTAACTGGGCCAGTGTCAGGGTAGTTACAGGACTGGCTGGGCCAGTGTCATGGTAGTTACAGGACTGACTGGGCCAGTGTCAGGGTAGTTACAGGACTGGCTGGGCCAGTGTCAGGGTAGTTACAGGACTGGCTGGGCCAGTGTCATGATAGTTACAGGACTGACTGGGCCAGTGTCCGGGTAGTTACAGGACTGGCTGGGTCAGTGTAAGGGTAGTAACAGGACTTGCTGGGCCAATGTCATGGTAGTTATAGGACTGACTGTGCCAGTGTCATGGTAGTTACAGGACCGGCTGGGCCAGTGTCAGGGTAGTTACAGGACTGGCTGGGCCAGTGTCAGGGTAGTTACAGGACTGGCTGGGCCAGTGTCAGGGTAGTTACAGGACTGGCTGGGCCAACGTCAGGGTACTTACAGGACTGGCTGGGCCAGTGTAAGGGTAGTTACAGGACTGACTGGGCCAGTGCATGGTAGTTACAGGACTGGCTGGGCCAGTGTCAGGGTAGTTACAGGACTGGCTGGGTCAGTGTAAGGGTAGTTACAGGACTGGCTGGGCCAATGTCATGGTAGTTATAGGACTGACTGGGCCAGTGTCATGGTAGTTACAGGACTGGCTTGGCCAGTGTCAGGGTAGTTACAGGACTGGCTGGGCCAGTGTCATGGTAGTTACAGGACTGGCTGGGACAGTGTCAGGGTAGTTACAGGACTGGCTGGGCCAATATCATGATAGTTATAGGACCGACTGGACCAGTGTCATGGTAGTTACAGGACTGACTGGGTCAGTGTAAGGGTAGTTACAGGACTGTCTTGGCCAATGTCATGGTAAGTATAGGACTGACTGGGCCAGTGTCAAGGTAGTTACAGGACTGGCTGGGTCAGTGTAAGGGTAGTTACAGGACTGGCTGGGCCAATGTCGTGGTAGTTATAGGACTGACTGGGCCAGTGTCAGGGTAGTTACAGGACCGGCTGGGCCAGTGTAAGGGTAGTTACAGGACTGGCTGGGCCAGTGTCAGGGTAGTTACAAGACTGGCTGGGCCAGTGTCAAGGTAGTTACAGGACTGGCTGGGCCAACGTCAGGGTACTTACAGGACTGGCTGGGCCAGTGTAAGGGTAGTAACAGGACTGGCTGGGTCAGTGTAAGGGTAGTTACAGGACTGGCTGGGGAAATGTCATGGTAGTTATAGGACTGACTGGGCCAGTGTCATGGTAGTTACAGGACTGGCTGGGCCAGTGTCAAGGTAGTTACAGGACTGGCTGGGCCAGTGTCAGGGTAGTTACAGGACTGGCTGGGCCAACATCAGGGTAGTTACAGGACTGGCTGGGCCAGTGTAAGGGTAGTAACAGGACTGACTGGGCCAGTGTCATGGTAGTTACAGGACTGGCTGGGCCAGTGTAAGGGTAGTTACAGGACTGGCTGGGCCAGTGTCAGGGTAGTTACAGGACTGGCTGGGCCAGTGTCAGGGTAGTTACAGGACTGGCTTGGCCAACTTCAGGGTAGTTACAGGACTGGCTGGGCCAGTGTCATGGTAGTTACAGAACTGGCTGGGCCAGTGTAAGGGTAGTTACAGGACTGGATGGGCCAGTGTAAGGGTAGTTACAGGACTGACTGGGCCAATGTAAGGGAAGTTACAGGACTGGCTTGGCCAATGGCAGGGTAGTTACAGGACTGGCTGGGCCAATGTCAGGGTAGTTACAGGACTGGCTGGGCCAGTGTAAGTGTAGTTACAGGACTGGCTGGGCCAGTTTAAGGGTAGTTACAGGACTGGCTGGGCCAGTGGCATGGTAGTTACAGGACTGGCTGGGCCAACGTCAGGGTAGTTACAGGATTGGCTGGGCCAGTGTCAGGATAGTTACAGGACTGGCTGGGCCAGTGTCAGGGTAGTTACAGGACTGGCTGGGCCAATGTTAGGGTAGTTACAGGACTGGAAGCGTCAGTGTCAGCATAGTTACAGGACTGGCTGGGCCAGTGTAAGGGTAGTTACAGGACTTGCTTGGCCAATGTAAGGGTAGTTACAGGACTGGATGGACCAGTGTCAGGGTAGTTACAGAACTGGCTGGGCCAGTGTCATGGTAGTTACAGGACTGGCTAGGCCAGTGTCAGGGTAGTTACAGGACTGGCTGGGTCAGTGTCAGGAGAGTTGCAGGACTGGCTGGGCCAGTGTCATGGTAGTTACAGGACTGTCTGGGCCAGTGACAGGATAGTTACAGGATTGGCTGGGCTAGTGTCAGGGTAGTTACAGTACTGGCTGGACCAGTGGCAGGATATTAACAGGACTGGCTGGGCCAGTGTCAGGATAGTTACAGGACTGGTTGGGCTAGTGTCAGGGTAGTTACAGGACTTGCTGGGCCAATATCAGGGTAGTTACAGGACTGGCTTTCCTAGTGTACGGATAGTTACAGGACTAAATGGGCCAGTGTCATGGTAGTTACAGGACTGGCTGGACCAGTGTCAGGATAGTTACAGGACTGACTGGGCCAGTGTCATGGTAGTTACAGGACTGGCTTGGCCAATGTCAGGGTAGTTACAGGACTGGCTGGGCCAGTGCCATGGTAGTTACAGGAAGGGCTTGGCCAGTGTCATGGTAGTAACAGGACTGATTGGGCCAGTGTCATGGTAGTTACAGGACTGGCTGGGCCAGTGTCAGGAGAGTTGCAGGACTGGCTGGGCCAGTGTCATGGTAGTTACAGGACTGTCTGGGCCAGTGACAGAAAAGTTACAGGATTGGCTGGGATAGTGTCAGGGTAGTAACAGGACTGGCTGGGCCAGTGTCAGGTAGTTACAGGACTGGCTGGGCCAGTGTCAGGATAGTTACAGGACTGGCTGGGCCAGTGTCAGGGTAGTTACAGGACTGGCTGGGCCAGTGTCAGGGTAGTTACAGGACTGGCTTGGCCAATGTCATGGTTGTTACAGGACTGACTGGGACAGTGTAAGGGTAGTTACTGGACTGGCTTGGCCAAAGGTACTTTTACCACACAGGTTCTGTTACCACAAAGGTACTGTTACCACACAGGTTCTACTACCACCCAGGTACTGTTACTACATTAGTTCTATCACCACATAGGTTCTATTACTGTTAAATAATTGATTGTATTATACAAGATAGGTTTTACAATAAATGCAATTCAATATCGCCACAATGACATAATATAGTCAAGTCTTCCACCACGGACATTCCAAGGTCACGGCTCCATTGGGTGTACACCAGGAGGCGACAAGCATAAAACAGTAACATCTCTGAAATCATACTGACTGTCAGTAGCGTCTAGGACTCACAGTCATGGACTCACAGCGTCACAAGTCACGTGATCGAAACAAACTATATTCTTTCGCATGGTAAAAGCGAATATGAAGGGATCTCGTGATCAAAACAGTTACGCAACAGTATAGAGAATTTAGTTTAATGTTACAGACAATTTTTTAATCTGTTAATATTTCTTTTAAACTCAACATTGACTTATCTTAACAAACCTGTGTTGTAGAGCTATGTTTAACCGTGCAAGATCAATTTACAAAATTCGAAGGTACTTTGGTTTCCATAGTGGGGAATATAGTTTTGAGTGACTGGCGCCACACAACTAAAAATGATGGACATAATAATATATTTCTCTTAAGACAAGATTGTTCATAGCCATGCATTTTATAGCTTCAAGGATCACATCTGAGCCTTCCTTTTATTTTTCTTATCTAGATACAACTTTTTAGCTTCAGATAAAGAAATACGAAATGTTCACGTGCCGACATTTGCTATTCTTATTTCAGAAAAGTTTTCAAATAGACGGATTGCAAGAAGGAAATTATACACTTCTGGTATGTTGGAAAATCTGAAATATGAACTTTATTTATTTCATTTAAAATATCATTACGCGTGAATTGTTATGATAATTATATTTTGGTGTTAAATGAAAAAAATCATTTTAATATGTTTGAAAACAAAGGAAGCGGCTTACATGTACGAATGTATGAATGTTTCCTTGTTCTTTAAATTTCATAATTATTTTCCTTTGATTGTGTTTCATGATCCCAAACTGGTTTTGTTTAGGTTTCCCCTGTGGATATTTATCGGTACAACGAGGATAGGTGTGTGTGTTACCTAGCAACAAAGTTGACCAGAGTCCAGTGCGTACCATGCCGTCCATACGCTCGCCACGTGCAGCTCGTGCCTTACACTCCGAATAGACGTAAGCTGCTTCCAGAATTTGTCTTCGGTGTGTTTCACTTGCCATGTTGCTTTTTGTGCAGGTGGCATTTTCCCTATTTGTGTTTTGCAGATGACCTTTACCTTTGTTGTGATCGGCTTTCGGCAGCATCCTTTGTTGACCTACACCTCGGGTAGTTGCCGTGATCTTGCACATTCCTTTTCTTCAGTTATAGCATTCATTACATTTTAATTTCCTTATCCATGTGATAAACCCTCCTGTTTGTGTACATCGTGTGTTTTATACTGTTCGTACCATGACAGAGTTCTTTTTAATATATATACATATCGAAACTATTTTTCTATTCGATGTCTAATGTTGTTTAAAGTATATGTGCTTGAAAACAAAGCTGTGTCTTTATTATTACCAGTACCTGCGTTTTGAAGTGTTCAATCAACGTCACAATTATCAATGACCTTAAATTAATCTTCTGCTACGGGAATTTACCACCCCATATACCTGTAGTTAATTGAGACCTGCCAATGGGTCAATACACAACAAACAACACATGTATTTAATTATTTTTCAAAAATTGATATTTTTTACTTTTCACTCTTTATGTGAGTGATTTATTTTATTCAGTTGGTGTCATATAACAAAATGAAAAAAAAGTGTGATAGTTTATCATATCCTGTTTCACCAATTTAAATGTATAAAAGTCAGTTAAATACATATCCACGCTGATAAAAGGGAAGCATACGGATGACACGTTTTGCATGCTTTCTTTAATCTGCTATCTAAATTAAGAAATGCAGACGTCGTGTAAAATTATAGTTTTAGTCATTTTACCTGCTTGTACATGTATTTGCGGATAAAGTTATGTGTATAATAAAATGTTTGTATAGAACCGAGTCAAAATACCAGATGTCTTGTTTTGTTTGTAAAGACGATAAGATTATCATCAATCAATCGAAACTTATTTATTGTTGCTTCTTTTTTATTTATTTTCTTTTGTCCAATTTTATGCATACTTTTATTTCATTTAAATTCATTTGTGGTTATATGGCTCTCATGCTTTGCCTTACCTTGCTTTGTATTTCATAATTTGGTTGCAAGACTGTAAACTTACGAAATATATCATATCATTGATGATAAATTACACACACACACACACACACACACACACACACATTATGCATGTTTCTAAAGTGCCAATTTTACAATAACACTAATACCTTGATTACTCGTAGTAAAGAATTACATTAAAAGGCATACTGTATCTTCCCACTGAAATATATAATGAAGGAATGAAATAACTGTTAAAAGTAATCATGAGATATATAATAAAATGTAAAATCGTATCTGTATTTTCCCGCACGAACATAGAGAATGAATATTGTCTCCATTGGAGGCGATGTCAGATTCCATTTCTTACTATTTTCAATTAAGGACGCATACAACGAATTCATAAATGGATGTATTTTAGTTATATTAAAAATATGTGAGTTTTGGCATATTCCTCCGAAAATATATCAACACATCGTAAAGTTCTAGTGTCGTGCTTGATACTGGCCAAGAGATCAAATATCACCCAGATGCTAAACAACTCACGCCCTTTGATAACTTTCTGGACGTATCAAAGTATCGCAAAATAAATAACTACGCTTTCATAAGATAATGATTGTTCAAACAATTTGAACCCTATGTACATGCATATCGATATTTTTTTTATATATTAACCTACGAACAATTCAAAAATGGAAAGTTTCAATTAAATTAATCAGTTAGATTCTAAAGCAACAGAGAAAACTAATATCATATTTACAGGTCTGAGCGTGTTAAAACTATTCAAAGGGCAGCATTTTACTAAAACCTACAGCAATGCCTAGTAAAGTCGTTATCAATCCCTGCATTCAGCAGAAGAGAAGAGGTATTCTACTCACTCCAGTGTCAATGTCGGCGTTGGTTGTTGGCTAAAGGTTTCTGGCAAGCCCCATTTTCTTAACGTATCTAAACAACTTGAGGTCCGATGTCAGTGAAAAATAGCACAAGCATGATCCAGAAAAAAATGAACCCAATATCTCTAAAGTCAAAGACACCAGGAGTGAACACCTTTTTGAATATTAGATGCAACATTAACACCAGAATGAACGATATAATAACGATACAATGATATAAACATATATATAAATAAAGCATCATTTTACTTTTTTATTATACTTTTTTATTGTTATGTTTTTAAAACCCAGTAAACATTGATATAGAATATCTTTAGTTATCAACTGTGAAAGCAGAGCTATCTATAAAAAAACTATAATAATACCCCCCCCCCCCCCCCCCCCCCCCCCCCCATGCAATGACTGAAGCAAAACTATGCAGTTATCCAGATTACCGCACATTAATGTCGGACACTCGGTTTATTAAATATCTGTACAGTAATAGCGGCACGACTTATCTTGTGACCACCAAAAATAATTGTTTTCCTGATACGATCCCTTCAAGTGGCCCTTAGTATTCATCCCTTCTGAGCTTTCCTCCACTCCTTTTTCAAATCATTACATTATTTTCCATATTTAGACCGAAAAAAAGTGAAGTAGAAATTAGCAGTGTGGCCAAATGACGTGGTTTGTAACGCCATTAGTAGCATAGTTTGCCTCGATGTGGAGAAGAAAATAGCTTTCTTCATCAATTGTAATGGGATAAAGCGCATGCAATGCGGAAAATTGAGCTCTACACATAGTACAAGATTTCCAAACATTCGGGAAACCCTTAGATGTACGTAAGTAGTTGTTTGTTGTCACGAAAAGCAACTTGGGATAAGAAAAGATTTTCCGCACTGTCGTTCAGCTCCATGGTCAAACGCGAGGACGAACAAATATAATAGATTATCAGCACTAACTCAGTACGTTCTTCTCTTCTCAAAGGCATTAGAACATCGCCGGAATGCGAGCGGAAGAATTATTTGATAGGTTAAGAAGAAAAGTTCCTTTTACTGATTGGCCATTTTCACGGGGTATCTTTTTGATACTCAAAGCGCTCAATATTTGGGACCAGCTGCATAAAAAATCACGAGACTGTAGTACCGCCTTCCTCCTAAATTCTGTCCATGTCACAAGATTGGCTTCGTCGTCTTGATAAACCCGCCCACATACATTCGTGCGCATGCACACACTCATGTATAGTGTGCAGGTTAATCAAGCTCAACTCACAAAAGCCGTGCAATATATATAGAATTTATATAACTTATGATATTGTATAATTTGACGTTCCTTGTTTCCCGTGTAATAGTGATTGGAATCAGTCGAAAAAATATTCGTCGATTAATCAGAGACAAAAGTCACTGATTAATTGATTAAACATGATTAAATACCAAATATACCATGTTTGGAGTAAATGCCTATTAAAACTCTCTTACTGTACAACATGAAAATAAAGTATTCTGTACTATATAGATTATATAGATATGTATTAGGTATAGATGTTAATTTCTAAAATATTCAAATACATGTATAAACATTGAACCGAGATAAAGTATAAGAGGTTACAACCAGAGGCCAACGATGTGCAAAGTGCAACTTTGCAAGTATCAATTTATCAAATTAATGAAATTACCCAATCAGATACGCGTTGAACACCCCCTTTTTTGGTCAATAATTCGTCAACGAATTATTTTCGTCGTCATCGTCACGTCAACCAGTAGCTCGTCACTGATTCGTTGACTTTATGATTAATCAGCTCACCACTACCGTGTAATATAACCATTGATGTTTATATTATATGACAACTCACGTGAGATCCTATATAAATTTCATATTAAACAGATTAATTTTGTCATTATAAGAGCAATTTCCTGGTAATTCGTAAAATTTGGGTTACAATATCTATACTTTGTTTTAAAAATGTATAATAAGAAAATTATAACTTCACAATATGGTATTCTCTCATTATATATAGTATAGTTGGAGAATATCTCCGAGTTTTCGTTCTTGTAGGGCATTTCATACGTGTTATCACATTCCACTCCTAACCACAATAGTGTGTTATTTTCACCTTGCCGTCCTGCAAGAACGACATTTTATACATTAGGAAAAGAAGGAATTAATTGCTTAGCTTGTAGATAAATACATTTCCAAAACAAATATTCAATATCTACATGATAACTGTTGCAAAAACACATATAGTTAATTTACTTATTATGCCTCCCCAGACACATTGTTTTTGCCTGAGTTGTCTGCCTGTCTGTCTATCACACATTTTGTCCAGAGGATGATTTATGGATTGAACCTGATGAAAGGAATTAGCATGCACAAAGATGCACAAAGTTCTTAACTCTGACATCAGTAATTTTGGAGTTATCCTCCTTTGACGAGATAACTCCAGGTCTGATATTGAAATGAAATTTCATTTATGGAATGAGCTTGACGAGGGAGCTCTCGTACATGTCACTGTAAGTGTATGTGGGGAGGGGGGAGAGAGAGAGAGACATCGTTTTTCTATGATGGGAACAAACCTCTAGTTTTACACCGGTATAGCTATAAATTTGTGGGTAGCTAGCGGTTTATCAACAGTAAACCTTGTGAATGTTTGTATATTTCTTTCCATTCTATTTTATTTCAGTTCAATAATTCACCACTCTATTTTGGGGGGTTTATGGTTGTAACATTTTTATTTAATATTATTTATTTAATACAGTTTTTTAGTCATTTGGAGACGATGTCTACTTGAGACAGATATAGTGCTTCCACTCTGCAGTATTAGACCGTAGACATGTGACATGATACCACACCCAGTCACATCATCCTGACACCGGGCCAACCAGTCCTGCAACTACCCTTATATGCTGAGCGCCAAGCAAGGGAGCAATACAATCTCATTTAAATCTTATCCTAATTTGCACTTCTCTACTATCCGCAATTAGGATCAGACAACATCGCTTTAGGGGTCACGTCAGATTGACCTTTTAAGTAATTTATATGCATAAACAAGTGCAGATTTTAAAACCAATTAAATAGTGCGTTTCTAACTGACTTCGGTAAAACATTTGTCACAGAGTGAGAAAAAATGTGCAGCTTGACCGGGACTCGAACCCGGGGCCTTTTGCTTACAGGGCGAATAAGCTACCCGGTCGCTAAGACATCTTTCTACCCTATTGTGAGATTGATGCGGTTACTTCCCATTAATATACCGAACGATTCTGTAGCCGCCGATTTGATTGGCTTATACAAAGGTCAATCTGAGTCGACCCTCTATACGATGTGGTCAGATCCAGTTAGCATACTGAATCTTATTTTATTGAGATTGGAACTTTACAGATTATGAATGTTGTTTATCATTTTCTTCTGGTTGCTGTTCAAAATGTGTAAACTAATGTTCCAATTATTTAAATGAAATAGTTTTTATATAGACACTACTTGTTAAGTTTCTCAGAATCATTATTGCTTATATTGTACATGGCATAGAAATAGATAAAAGAATAAACTTGATTAATCCTGAAATCAAATTAATCCTCAATATATTATATTCCCTGGTCAATTTGAATATTCTTAATACGTTGTTTGATATCTTGTTTGTTATTCGAATACTATTCGAATACCAGCGTCGGATACCTACATACGTCAGCCGTGGGATACTTGGCTAGCACTGTATCGTTAGAAGAATATTTATATGAGGTACTTCCGCCAATCAAAATGCTACTCACACAAATGAGTACTCTTCAGTTGGAGATCTAAAATCTATAAGTCCGTATAGGTTTGTCTAAGTGCCGTAAGTACGAGAGTTTCTATTGGTAAACAACTCCCCACTATCTAGTGGAGCTTCGAATAGCTTTTCAAATAATCGATAACGAGCCAGTGTTAACTAATAATCCCACGGGCGATACTTCGGAGTAACGGAATGAGCGCTCGTGGATTTCCGACGCTGTTCGAATACTAGCTCATCTCCATTTTTCTCAAGTTTATTTTCATAAAAGAAAAAAAAAAACATTGACTTTTCATCATTCTTATCAAATATTCTATTTTTCCAAATAATTTTGATAGAATTACGAACACTTCAGTATTTGTTGATTCTAGTCCACAAACAATATGATTAAAGCTAAACACGTCCCTTTAAATTCTGTTATGTTTATCACGCCATTTGAAGTTGAAAATCGTTATAGTTAGATCCTTTAGGATATAATCAGCTGGACTTATTAGAACCATTAAAGGATACACTAGCTTTAGTAATGTAAATATTTTGATTACAGTAATCTTTCCTATAAGTGCTAATTTTCAGCACTGCCACTGTTTCAAACAATACGTAGACTCATTGAGTTTTGGATCTAAGTCATATTTTTGTTTGCAGTGTTATACAAATATATTTTAGATGTTTCTGTGTTTTTTGAGGTCTCAATATTTTTCATCATAAATGTAATATTTGAATTCTTTATACGCCCTGCTCTCAAAATAATTTTGTTTTTCTAAAATGTAGGCCGGTAACATTTAAAAAGGTGTATTGGTATTTAGCGGCTGTTAAAACTGTTTTTCTATTAGTAAAACATGCTGCCTCATCAGCGAAAAGAGTTTATATAGTTTCTATACCATTTTTCCCATAGAATAGAATTGTACTCTATGATATAAAATCATATACCATAGGTGATTCTTGCGCAGTTTTTGACGCAAATGACCATTGTAAATGATTAAACTGTTTATATCTCTCCAGAATTATTTGACCCATTTAATAACCCCGTCTCCAAATTGGGGTGTTCTAGGATTTTTAAAATAATTTCACGTCTTTAACTATCTTAAGCTTTCTCAAAATCTGTAAGAACAAAGTGATACACTTAGCTTACATTGTGGTTCAATGTTATCTACAAGCTTTGTTTGACAACTTAAGGTCCAATTCGAATGAAACTTCAAATAAAGTCTAAAAGATGATATTCCATACAGGGATATTCCATACGGCCAATGTCAGAAAAATTAACTGCACTGCGGTTTAAGACTGTTGTGATGCTTCATTTTCGTAACATATCATTGCAACTTGGCGTCTATTAAGGAAGCTATAATATGGGTTTTGGCCCATCATCTCCAAGATCTATATCTAGAATAGACTATAATGTGATTAGATCACGTGCTGATCACGTGTAAATTATGATGTAGGTATACATAAACATCATTGTTTATGGCACTAAGACAGCTTCATAGCTGAGTGACTAGATCTAGTGAAGCCAGTACTCACCTTGAGTGAATACTGTGACCACGTTGAGGTTTACGTTTTGCGTGCAAAAAGGACATTATAACCTTACAGAAATCCGCAACTCTGACATAGATAAAGAGCAAGTTAAGGGAAGCTATCGTTTACATGTACGGTGATGTGACCGCGAGATAACATTAGACCTGTAAAATTGCTTATATCAGTGTTTTCTCTTCAATTTATTGTCACTTAAATAAAATACTTATGTCTCTCATTAGACCGTATATATCTTTTATGAGTGATACTGTAAAGCGCCTGCCTGTTAAGCGTCTGCAAAATGTTAAATGTCTCAGCCAGATCTCGTTCAAATCCCGTTGACCTGTTTTTTCGTCACGAGATAAAAAAATGCTATTTGGACAGTTCCATATCTCTGTTAAATGTCTTTGTGTGCAAGGAGCTCTCTGTCTTATATTTTAAAAAATAATATTGATGATATTGAAGTGAAACTTCTTAGGTGTCTGTAGAAGAGAAGAAGTAGACAGTCCAGTTATACTAAACTTGATTGAATTTAAGTTAAACCCCACCCCTTAATTGTTAACTGTTTGAGAATTTGACGCTTATTGCTAAAAGAAAATGCAAAATTTCGTGGTGTTCAAATGTCAAATATCATGTCATCAAAAAATTGTGATTCATTCGTTCGAATAGAAACGCCGGTGGAGAAGGACGTCACCATGACAACGGTTGGCATCACTTTGGGAGTAATGGTTGCCTTAGCTTTAGTAGGTGGGTTTGTCCTGGTTGTCGTCTGCAGACAAAGGAATATGAATTGCATGACGTTACTCAAACGTGTTACAGGTGAGTGTTGGGGTAAATTTGCTAAAGAGATCATATATCAATTACATAAGCTTAAAAAAATGAAAATGTAACATTTCAGTGTTATAAAGAGCGTTGCAAAAAGTAATTCCAAGCAAGCAGATATTTCCGAAATTGGGGTCCCCATTCTTAAGCTATTGAAGATCAGCGTAATGGTCAATGTCGTGTCTCTTTGTTATATCCGAAATTTGCTTGATATTGAATCAAGCCAAACTAAATGTTCTACATATAAACAAGTATTCAACTTTAAAAACATTTTTGTAAACGAAAGTGTCATTAGCACCAGAAATAATTCTGACGAAACTGATGAAGCTGGGTTCATGTTAATATTATAACTGAAAGAGGTTATCGGTTGTGTCTTTTTATAGTGTTCAGTATGTCTTGCATTTTGCTGAATTTTTGCAAAGTTAGATTTAATTTTAAGTCTAAACATATTTTGACATTGAATTAAATGTAAGTAGATTTAAGGGCTCCAATCAAAGTTCATACGCATTGAAATTATTTTTATGATTTTAGGGGAATGTTTCACCCGGAAGAGTCCAATATTCGTTGGTCACGTGATATGGTTCGGAATATATACAGGGGTCTGCATGGTCTCGGTGATGACAGAGAGCCTTTAGATATGTTGTCTTGGCTTGATGTTGTCATCGAGGGTTTTCAGCACATGGTGTTGAGGATGTGTGCGTGTGTTGAGAATGTGTTCAGCACAGGATGCTGGGGATGAAGCCATACATTTGCTGGGTTGTTTCGGAGACTGGGGTTTTCACTATGACAATCAGAAACAATGTTGTTGCTGAACCTTGGTGTTTGCTCGAGGGTGTTTTTAATATTGCTTTAAGCATTCCTGTGTACCAGAGGTCAAACTAGGTTACCTGTAGTTTGGAGCATGTTTGAGAGACTCAAGGTGTGTAGCTGGATAAATTTTGCCTCAGCTCAAGAGTTTCGGGCAAAGCCTTGTCATGGCGTCTGGGTATGGCTTATGTCTTGTTGATATGAGTTTGGAACAAGTTATTTCAACTCTGGTCAGTTTATACCAAGATTAGGTCAATGTCTTAATGATTTAAACATTGTGTCTAAAGCAAGGGATTGGTGACTAATACAGCATTGTATACTATGGTTTTGTGATGTTTCGAGCGCTGCTTGTAGAGAGCTTGGGACATGCTTGAGAAAGTACTCGAGAAATAGTTTCGAACCTCATTTGAAACATTGTTTGGTTAATTTAGGGTTCACATGTATATTGTTTGGGAAATATTTGGGGTATTTCGCTTGGGATGGTTGATACAGTGTTTCACAAAGGGTTAGGGACGTATGTTTAGATTGTTTGGACATTGTGGCTGATTAATTTGTGATTATCGAGTTTGAAACAGGTTAAATCGTTGGTTGCAACAAGCATTTTCAAATTAAATAGTGTTTCTGTACATATTCAACGAAAGTTTAGTTTGAGTCATAGACTAGGAAAGTCCCAAGGAGAATTGTATTTTGAAGTGTCTTAGACACACGTTGGATACTATGCGCTCGTTTCGATTGTTATTGTTTCTGTCCAGTCTGCCTGTACGTTACAAAATCATATTGTTTATTTTGGTTGTGGTATTACACTACAGTCTAAGTAGCTATAGTCAAATCATACAACAGTAAACTTGGTTCTTGATTATTGTATTTTGAAATGGTGGATGCTTCACGGTGTACCCAATAATCGTCACTTGCCGGGCAACAGGGGTTGGTTGGTGGGATAAGTGTCCCCTTACAATAATTGTAACTGTCTGTGAGTAACATAATCTTTTTCTGCTTTCATTTAGATGAATAAAGAAAATAATTTATGTAATGCTGTCTCTGATAAAAAGATTCTACGTTACACTCGCCTCTTTTCGTGTAATTTATTTTTGTTTCCTTTCACCCTTGTAGAGGGTACTTCAGGTGCAACTCGGAAGACGCTGTGTGTGGTGTACTCACATGACCACGACCTTCATGAACGGGTTGTCATGACATTCTCGGAGCTGCTGTGTGCTGTACTCGACTGTGACCTTGACCCTATGAGGGACATTTATTTAGCCTCAAGATCCACAGGTTCATTTTCATCCATACAGACAGACAACACCAGCGCCCTCGAGAGAGCGGATGCAGTTTGCATGGTACACTCGGAATGGGGTTTTCGGTTGATCAACGGCGTTCTAAACGGGGATATCCACGTGTCAACTTTGTCCTCTGAAGCTGATGTGCAATATATCACTTCTGTTCAGGAAATATATAGAAACCCTGCCCTGAGTTCCAAACTGGTGTCCGTGTACTGTTCCTACACACTCGATACGTTCACAATCAATGATATTCCGGGCCCAATCTTTCCAATTACGGCAGATGCAGATCCGCTTATCAAGTACCTGCAGAATATTGCAGGGCTTAGAAAGAAGAAAATATGTAGAGGAAAGCAAAACAGCTTGTATGAAAAATTAAAAAAAGCTGTTTCAGACGGTTTGCAATACCAGCAAGAAAACCTGAACTGGGTTTCAAAGAAATACTTCCACTTAAAGACGTCTATGTCCAGTGACGATTCCGGTATTGAACTTCCACGGCGAAGCTGTTCACGTGCCCGCAGTATACGGTCTCACAGTGCCGATACTGCTGTATTATGTCAGCAATGTGCTGTATCCGGTAAAGGCCGGAAGTCGTGTAACACGTGTAGTTCGAGATACGTCTCGCGTCTACGAACGCTATCATGTGATCTCAGTTTTTACGCCCCAGACTCAGTCCCAGATGATATGAGTGTTCGTTTTAGTTTGCTGGCTAACTCCCTGGTAGACATTAACACGAGGTATGACTATATTCTGCAGCATAGGGCGACGGGCGATGATGACTGTCTAACGATAGACGGCAAAAGCGTGTAACACATGAACATCTCGATGTGTGCCATTGGCCATTAATTCAGTTTAAAAGCGATTCTCTGACATGTTGTTAACTGCAAAGGTTATCATCCAGAATGCACTTACCGAGTTTTAAGTATTGAATATTTAAGCCCCATCTATTTATGGTAAGATCAACTGCTCACAAACTATATCACAAACATAGTTCGTGTAAACCAAGTTAATCTTTGACTATCTGTGATGCAAGTGTAGTTATTGGATAGCTTGTAAGACAATTTGAATTCATTTGTAGATATCGGGAAGGTCCATGATGACTAAAAAACAGTATAAACAATATCTGATTTCGAGTTTCTCGCTGACTACACTGGTACTGTACCGGATATATAATATTTTCTGCGGTAACGTGATAAAGGCCCAGATATTGCTTATTGTATATATTTAGGGAACTATGTAACACTGGCATTTAAATTTATTATTTTTATCTTATTGATGAACTGTGGATGTAATGCATATTTTAGATATTTTTAAAGTATGGTCTTTTTTCAGAAAAATTACCAAAAAAAAAACTCCCATGCTATTGAGGGAAAATGGTATGTTCGGATTTCGCAAGGCTCAATTAACCGCGAATACCGGTTGTTTCTCAGTTTCTGAAATTTGAAACTTGGAATTAACCTCAAATGACCTTCAAGATTCGGGTTATCGATTATCGGACCTTGTGCCGTTGTCAAGTGGCAACGTGGGACCTGAAGGTTGCGGGTTCGAACCCAGTTTTTGGCAAAGTTTTATAATGACCTCTCCCGGTGCAAAGTACACACCAGGAATCGTTGAGAGGGATTAGTATAACTTGTTTCCGAATCGACGTAAAATACGTCTTAATCATTTTTTAGCTCACCTGAGCACAAAGTGCTCAAGGTGAGCTTTTGTGATCACCCTTCGTCCGGCGTCCGTCGTCGTCCGTCGTGCGTCGTGCGACGTGCGTCGTGCGTCGTGTGTCGTCAACAATTTGCTTTAAACAACATCTCCTCTGAAACCGCTGGACAGAATTTAATGAAACTTGGCAGGAATGTTCCTTGGGTCAACCTCTACCAAAGTTGCTAAAATAAAGTTGATCCATGAAGAACTCTGGTTGCCATGGCTACAAAAAGAAAAATAATTTGAAAACTTTAAAAATCATCTTCTTCAAAACTACTGGCCAGATTTTAAAATAAATTGGTACAGATGTTCCTTGGGTCAACCTCTACCAAAGTTGCTAAAATTATTCTGATCCGTAAAAAAACATGGCCGCCAGGGGCGGGGCTTATTTGCCTTATATGTATATAGAGAAACCTTTAAACAACATCTCCTCTGAAACCACTGGACAGAATTTGATTAAACTTGGCAGGAATGATCCTTGGGTCAACCTTCACAAAAGTTGCTAAAATAAACTTGATCCATGTAGAACTCTGGTTGCCATGGCAACAAAAAGAAGAAAAAAATATGACACTTTAAATATTATCTTCTTCAAAACTACTGGCCAGATTTCAAAATGATTTGGTACAGATGTTCCTTGGGTCAACCTCTACCAAAGTTGCTAAAATAAACTTGATCCATATAGAACTCTGGTTGCCATGGCAACAAAAAGAAAAAAAATTATGAAAACTTTAAAAAACATCTGCTTCAAAACTACTGGCCAGATTTTAAAATAAATTGATACAGATGTTCCTTGGGTCAACCTATTTATCTCAGGTGAGCGATTTAGGGCCATCATGGGCCTCTTGTTTTCTTTTTCCGTTAAATTACAGATGAATATATATATATATATATATATATATATATATATATATATATATATATATATATAAACATGCATAATATTCATCCTTAGCTCATCTGTCTCTCAATTGTTTCATGGTGACAATTTATTTGAATTTCTAATGCTAGCAAAGTAGCAAACCATGATTGTTTGTACATATCTATGATACACTGTTTGAAATAATTGTGTAATCAGCATACACCTTCTTCGTATTTAGCATTGTTTAAATAGTTAGATAGATAGTCGTCATGATTTGCAGTATAATGAAATATTGCTATAAATATATTGGAAATATCAGGAAATCTTTTGAAAAATATAGAAAATTTGGAAAAAATCTGGTACAATGTATGAAAAAATATGAATAGGTGACAATGGAGACTGAAGCAGAAAATCCCAGGGTGTCTGTACTGTTGTAGATTTTACTGGAATGTTCTTTACTTTAATTGATTTCTTTTTTGTTATATAAAGGGGGGGGGGGGTTAGAGTGTTAAAAGGTAAACACTCATTAACACATCTCTTTAAGCATGCAGGTGCAACATAGGCATCCAGACTTCCATCCGTCCGTGCGTCCATTCGTCCGTCTAATCTACGTCGACCCTAGGGTCGGCATTTTCGATT
The DNA here is from genome assembly GCA_021229015.1 of Solen grandis. Lineage (NCBI taxonomy): Eukaryota > Metazoa > Mollusca > Bivalvia > Adapedonta > Solenidae > Solen > Solen grandis. Next base: position 20,029,025 of record CM037782.1, read on the forward strand.
GCAGATATTCTGAAGATATTTGATTGAAATGTAGAGCTGGGCTAGTAGATCAATCACCTTAAAGAGAGAGTAAAACCTCACATTTCACTTTTGACGCAGTTATTGCGCTTTTGCAACAAAGAATTTACGTCGACATAGTTTTTTACACTCCATTTAACAGCAACCACGGCCGATATGCTGATGATATATGTTATGAATACAGAGCAGGTCTATAAAGAATACCGTCCCCATTAGCCGAATGGTTAGAGCGTCCGCTTTGGGAGCGGGAGGTCTTGGATTTGATCTCCGGCCGCGACATATCAAAGTCGTCAAAAATAGTACTGGTATAGCTCCCTTACTTGGCGCTCAGCATATGAAGGTTGTTGCAGGACTGGTTTGCCAGGTGTCAGGATAATGTCACTGGGTGTGGTATCATGCCACATGTCTACATGCAGTTTGGCAGCACTATACATGTCTCAAGTAGACGTCGTCTCCAAATGATTGAAATACTGTCGGTGTAACGTTAAAGCCGACAAACAAACAATTCTATTAAGAATAATAGTTCTTCATATTTGACACAGTTATTGAACCTTTTCAAATTAGATTTTGCCAAAAATACCTTGCCCGATCGATAATTCAATATAGGCTCAATTGATTCGCATATGTACATCACACTAAAATAATGGCCAAGCTCGACTTTGATTCAAATTCCTAATTTTATTTTTTGGACACAGTCAACTTTTCCGATCAAAAACTTGGCATAGGCTCAAGGATTTCGATATCATGTTCTGTAAAAAAAGAAGGCTGCGTATGACTTTGGGCAAATTCTGTAAATTTTGGACAGAATTATAGCCCCTTTTTACTAAAAATTTTCAAAAATACCTTGTCCTATTGATAATTTAGGTTGTTTGGGTACACATATTCATCTCTTAAAAACAAAGACCAGGTTAAATTTTCAGCAAAATCCGTACATATATTTACACAGTGAATTCTTTGAATTTGCTTAAAATACCTCGGTTGGTTGATAAGGTTCAAAATCTATTTGGACTTGTTTTACTGCAATCATGGCTAAAATATCACCTTTTGCTGTTTTGTTTGAAATAAATTTATTCTCCTTCACATCCAGCTTGTCATTGTGATAGGCCTTATAATACTTCATTTATATACAAATACAATAAAGAGCCAATGTACAAAGCGTAGCACGGAAAATTATACACAATAGGACATATATATATACTCTGCCTACAGTAACACACAATAGACATCCAATAGCAACATACAAAAAGTATGTATGCGTGTAGTCTCAACCCTGGAAATAGGTGAATGAAAATGAAACTAGATCAGGGGGAAACTGACCCCGTAGACACAGGGTAGAGAGAGATAAAGGTCACATTCCTGGCTGGCCGGGGCAGCAAGCATAAGAATACTCCACTGTCCGGACCATGCTGGGTTTGCATGATACAAAAATAACAAACAATACGAGCTGGCCATTTGTGGAAAGTGATTCTGCAGGCGGCAAACCATTTTTGGGAGGCAATTCTTAGAACCACAGACCAGTTCACTGAACCCATGAATCTAATTCATTGCCGCGGTGCGGGCGGTCAGTATATAAACAAAGGCGAAAATATTTTCAGTTCAAAGATACTGAAAAGGTATTTCGTCTTCTAGGTAAGCTAAATTTATTTGTTTATTGCCGCACTTTCTAAATTAACTTTTTGGGTTTTAGCGTATTTATGTTAGCTTATATTTAACTGACTGGTTATATTATTTATAGGGATATTTAAGGTTATTCAAAAGATTATTATTGTCTCTTTTTATTAATTAAGATTGTGCTTTTGCAAGGAAATATTTTTTAATTTATTTTGTATGCTGAGTTTATTGATAGGTTTATTTTTTTTCTTATATTTATAAAATTTAGATATTATTTTTAGTGTAAAATGTTCTTGCCGTGTATGTGTATTTATTATGGATTGTTTTAAAATAATTATATCAATAAAAAAAAAAAAAAGATACTAAAAGGTATTTCGTCTTCTAGTTTTCAGATGAATCCCTAAAATAATAGGGCAATAAAAGAAAAAAAAAAGATACTGATATTTCCCGTGGAGAATCCCGGATTGACAATGGTGGAAAATCACGGATTAACGCATCATGTGGCGAATGTGATTCTTACCGGACGAAACGCAACAATGGATATTTCCCGGACGCAACATCGTGTTTTAACTTAAATGGATAATGACGAATACAAAGAACATGGCTAACAAAGGTACTACGCTTTCATTACACATACCAATATAATGCTACAAACTTTATTATCAGTCACCGACATCCTCTAGCTAATTTTTGTGTATTCCGTCAAAGAAAAAGCGAGAAATGGACAAATACGCAATTAATACATTAAGATGCAGTCTGACATAGACAATATTGGAAATAATGACAACAACGGGTCACCTAGAAATAAGCCAAAATCGAAACTTTTAGACAGTATAAAAACCCTTAAAAAACGCCATAAAAAGCTTAGAGAGGATTTTTACAGAACTCTAGGCTCTTCTAGGAGTAAAAACTCGGGTACTTTATTAACACCTCCACAAAGCGAAAGTGTAAATGACCCACCTAAATTAACCCCGCATATCGACGGCACTGTGAGAGACGATACGTTCATTAAGAAACTAACATTTACTTCACCGCTACAAGATCGAGAGGAAGATAACCCGTACACTACCTCATTCACGGATCGGCACCCTACAGAAACGCTGATAAACAGCTCCTACAAACAATCCATTCAAACACCTGCAGATAATCTACTGAGGAAACCGTCTACACGCCCAGACCGCCCACCTCTACAAGATTACAGTACCGTCAAAACACCGGAACCAGTGACAGTACAGGAAACCAATGAACGTTTTGTAGAAAAACAATTAATTGACAATAAAATGGAATTTTCAAGAATGGATTATCCGGAACCTTCAGCACCAACAAGCTTTCGAGGTAATATGTCTAATCCTCACAAATTTATTAATTTAATCCCTTACACAGGTAGAGATAACGAGAGTTTTACTAGTTTTATGTCCAGATTCCATAAATTCTGTCGGTTAAATGGAGTATCTCAGGAACACAAAAATGATGTTTTAAATTTTTATTTAGAGGGACCTGCCCAGACGTACTATGATAACTTACCCGAAACTGTTAAATCAAACTTTGACGAGACAGTCAATGCCTTAGCCAAACGATTTCAAACTAAGGAACTTGACTATAATCTTATCTCTATCAAACAAAAACCGTTAGAAACTGCAGACGAATACATGACAAGGGGATTAAAAATGGCAACTGACATTAAACTGGACGAGAAAATTTTAATCTCACTATTGGTCAATGGACTTCATGATGATATTCGGACAAAAGTATTACTGAAAGAACCTACATCACTGTCTGAATTAAGCAAATACATCAAGTTATGCGAAATGACAAACGCGTTGACAGTAAATGCTATTGATAATAAATTTCAGGTACTGATTGACGAAATTAAGGGGCTGAAGACGGAAGTACATTCAAAAAATGACAGGACTTATGTCAACACCATGACTCCACAAATTTTTTCAAATAACTTTAGAAGGCCTTTTAGACAAACAAGCATACCTTTTGAATACCAGAAACCAAAATTAATAAATCAATACACTGTTAACCCAAGGGTTCAAAGATTTAACCCATGCTATAGATGCGGACAAAATTTCAATCAAGGTCACAATTGTCCAGCTTTGAATAAACAATGCACATATTGCAAGAAAATCGGTCATTTCCGAAAAATGTGTCTAAAAGCAAGAAGTTGACGGGACGGTGTCAATGATCAGAGCAAATGTAAGCACAAGAAACAGAAATTTAATACAAAAAATGAAAAAACGCAACAAAGAAATACAATAAACAAAACGCATAAAAGATACAATCACGCGATATCTTTAATAACGTCTTTCCAGGAAAATTTAATAACAGGCAAAATAAACAACAGAGATACAGCTATTCTGTTAGATTCAGGAAGTAACATATCTGCTATAAGTCTCGAATTTCTTGAAACTGTAAATGACGCCAATTTTAAAATTAAACCGACATCTCTCCAATTTAAAACAGCTATATCAGGATCAAAACATACAGTACAAGGGAAAGTAAACATACCAATTCAAATTAATAAAACAATTATCAAATATGATTTCTATATTATTTCAGGATTAGTTCATAATGTTCTATTAGGAGTAGATTTTTTCAAGGACTTTAATGCATTTATAAATTTTAGAGAAAGCAAATTCTGTATTCCGGATGTATTAAAAACTAAAATGCAAAATAATAAAATATATAACATCACTGCCAATAAAAAGATACAGCTATCAGTTAACTCAGTTCGTAAAATTCCAATTCACATCGGAAATAACTTTAGGAATGATACATTCATAATAACTAGCAAGAGCGAAACTTGCCCGACAGACATACTATGTAGACAAAATAAAAATCAAACCATTTTGTTACCTCTTGTAAACAACTCACAGGAAAGACAGGCAATTACAAAGGGCACAATTATTGCACAACTCGAGAAACTTGAGGGGAAAGACAACATCTTTTCAATACCTAAAACCAAAAATATCAATTCGACTTTAGAATCTGATTTTTCAAGAATATCTAAATTATTCAACATAGGAGATTCTTATAAAAACAACCAAATTTGTTATCAGTATTGCAAAATTATGAAACATTTTTTAAATAAAGAAAAACCAGTTAAATCCCAAAATGAGAGAAATTAAGAGAAAGAGATTAAAAAACTTTTAGACAAAGGTATAATTGAGCCATCATCTTCTATATTTAGCAGTCCAATTGTAATAGTGAAGAAAAAGAAAGTTTCAGAAACACAGAAACAAGAATATAGAATGTGTATCGATTATAGACTGTTGAACAAAATCTCGAAGAAGTTATATTTTCAATTACCAATTTGGATCAAAACCTTTAATTTACCAAAATTGATATTAAAAATGCATTCCACACACTGCCTTTAAAAACCTTTAAGGTAACGCATACGCGTACAAACGTCTGCCATTTGGAACACTTGTCAGTCCAGCGTATTGGTCCATGTTCTTACACAAAGTACTTCAAAAGTACTTATATAAATTTTGCATTGGTTATATGGACGATATAATCATATTTTCAAAAACAATAGAAGAGCATGTAGTTCATTTGGAACAAATTTTTCGCGCATTGAAAGAAGCTAATCTACTACTTCATTTGGACAAATGTGAAATAGCGAAATCTAAGATCTCTTTCTTAGGAATGGTATTTGAGGAAGATACTTTACAAATTGATCCTAAAAAGTTACAGGTAATCGAAAAATGTCAAATACCTAAAAATCAGAGAGCATTAAAGAGCTTTCTAGGAATGACAACTTTCCTAAGACGTTTTATAAAAGATTATTCTAAAATATGCGCACCACTGAACAATTTATTGAAAAAAGACTCAATTTATAAATGGACAGAGGAACACGATGACGCTTTTAACAAGCTTAAAAAGGCACTAGTTTCAAAACCTATCTTACAATTACCTGATTTCAATGAACCATTTATGCTTTTTACGGATGCATCAACCATAGCAACAGGTTATATCTTATGTCAAATGAATAAAGAGTCAAATAAAATGCATGTTATACAATATGGAGGAAGATCATTAAAAGATAATGAACGAAAATATGGCAGTTCAGAACTTGAATTATTAGCAATTATATTTGCCCTACGAGATTGTAAGCACTCCTTTGGAATGTCCCAGTAAAAATATTAACGGATAATAAAGCGTTAACATATTTGCATACTATGAAAAATACGAACAGTAGAATGTACAGATGGGCAATTGAACTAGAAAATTTTGATTATGAAATAATGTACAATAAAGGATGCAACAACCCAGCTGACTATCTTAGCAGAATAGTCCATAACAAAATTCAAAATGTCAACACTGACATAGATATTGGCCTTGAGAATATTAAATACCTCTTCCAAGACACAACCCCTTCACCTGGCACTTTAGCAGCCCTAACAAGAGCACAAAGTAAAAAGATAAGGGAAACGCATGAATCAGACAAATTAAAAAATAGTTCACAAAATAAAGAGATTGAACGCCTCAGTCCCACAGATATGACAATAACTGACACCAACGAACCAAATGTTATTCAATCAGATATCAATCAATCAGATAAAGGTCAATCTGATGAATCAGGTATCGTTACCAACGATATCGACAAAAATAATACCTTCAACTTCATTAGCCATATGCCAAATCATGATAAAGATGTTGATATGGCTCAACTACAAAAGTCATGCCCAGACTTTAAAGACATTTATAATTACATTTTAAATAAAATCTTACCTGAAGACTCAAAACAAGCCAAAAGAATTGTATATGAAAGCAATCAATACCAAATTTCAGATGAAATTCTTTGGCATTTCTATGAACCGAGACGAAAGAAAGCAGCAGATACATCTATTATTAAGCAATTAGCTTTACCCAAAGTGTTACGTAATGATATTTTGTATTCCCTACATGATAATTCACATTTTGGTCTTGATAGAACATTTTATACCGTGAGACAATTTTACTATTGGCCAAGAATGTATCAAGATATCAAAGATTACATAATATCTTGTACATCTTGTCAAGTTAATAAAAGGGACGCAACCTACAAACCAGCACCTCTTACTGAAATGCCGATACCATCAGAACCGTGGGAAGTAGTTCATGTTGATATCATTACCGTTGCCAAAGAAAGCAAAGGCTACAAGTATGTGTTATCAACTATCTGCGCATTCTCTAAATATGCAATTTTTCTACCATTAAAAACACAAAATGCAGAAGAGATAGCGGAACAAATGTTTCATCATATATTTTCAATTTTAGGCCCACCTAAAATTTTAATAAGTGACAGAGGTCAGAATTTTATCGGAAACATAATGCAAGTTCTGTACAGCTTTTTCGGAATAAAGAAGAAAAACACAAGTTCTTTTCACCCTATGACAAATGGACAAGTGGAAAATGTTCAGAGAACTTTACTAAGCATGTTAAGAACAACAATTTTAGATGAAAAAGAATGGCCTGACAAATTATCTTCTGTTCAAATAGCATATAACTCAACAATATGTGCAGATACTACAAAGTATTCTCCATATAAGGTTATGTTTGGTAGACATATGAATTCACCAATCACAACCTTACTATTCACTGAAAATAAACCAAAACCTAAGACAGAACATTATGTTGAAGAATTAACGGACAGATTAAAGTTAATATGGAAATTATGCAACGAAAACATACAACAAGCAAAATCTAAAATGAAACAGAATTATGATAAGAATTCTAAACAACGGTATTTTAAGGTTACTAAAACAAAACCAAATTCCAAAAGAAAAAAAATTTTAAGGACTATATATATCACTAAAGTACTACCCAAAAACACGTTTATTCTACGAAATATAAATACAAACAAAGAAATCAAATCACCAGTACATATAAACCGATTAAAGGAATTCATAGATCCTAGAGATCTTAGGCAACCGGTTGAGGACAAGGGTTATTTCCATTTACAAAATGGTGAACTTCAGGACAGGCAAAATACAACTCCTGAAATACAACATACGCTAGACTTGAATTCGCACAGCCATACGGCTGATACCAGTAATAAAACTAGCCAAAGTGATAAACAAAATAATAAAAAATGATACAGAGCGAAAAGATTGAAGAAGGCTAAATTCATAGATAATGAAAAATACTTCTTAGTACAGTGGTCAAACAAAAAATATAAAGACACTTGGATTAAGCATACGGACGTAAGTGATGCTTTGATCAGACAGTTCTATATCAACAAAAAAAAAAAAAAAAAAAGGGAAGAAAAAATATTTATTCTATCAGGAAAATTAATAATAGATTATCAATAGGGTACTCGTCGGTTCCGGGCAAAAGAAAAAAAAAAAAACTCCAATGAAGGTACATTGAGTAGCATTTTGCTAAATAAATAGACATTTAATGGACATCCGTTAGTAATGGAAGTTGAGACACATCTACTGCAGATGATACAAAATATTGAAACGCTATTTATTTAGAACCGTTAATGGAATACTTCCGGCGGTTTCATTTGATACTCCGAATCAAAAGCATTATCATATGTAAGAGATTAAGGTACACAGTTGTTTAGCACAGCTATTAAGCCAGTGAGCTATCCTATGGAACACGGATACGCTATAATGGCAGAGATAAACGACGTTACAAACGTGTTTAGCCATTTATGTACTCATCATTGAATGAGGAGATGAAAAAGAAAAGAAAAAAAGGTTGACGAATTCGTAAGAAAAATAGTCAATCATAGACGGGAAATAATTAAAGAAAAAATATGCGCATGAATAAACAGAGAGAGTAAATATGATATATATAGAAAAGTTCGCCGAGATGATGGCGTATACAAATAAATAAAGTAATAAGTAGGTACCTAAATAATGACAATTGTCTTTATATATTATTACGGCAGATAAAATGAAATGATTCATGATGTATCTGTGAGAAGATTGACTCAATTTCAAATGATTACCATTTGATTTCACATGCACCTTCGTATTATTACGAAATTACGAAAATGTGTCTACGGCCATTATAAAGATTCCGTTTATATATCAATATTTTTCCAATAGTTCGCAAAGGAAAATTTCGAATATATGAGATAGAACAATTTCCTATTCCCGTTAATGAGGATCCAATTTTAAACCGGTTTCATTATCAATGAAATTGATAATTCGTTTATGGTATCAGGTGAAGATTTCCTCATGGATTGCGAAGAATTTGGACAATTTATTTTATATAAAAAAAAAAGAAAGAAATCTAATGTATTCGGCTAATGAGTCAAACTGTTATTCGAAATTATATCGCTACGACGATAAATCGAATATCAACACCATATGTAACTATGGTAAATAGTAAAGAATATGCTGAAACCGTGCTTCAAGACGGGAATGGCATAAATACAATCGACCGTTGCGAGTGATTGTATTGAAAAGAAAACAAAATTGTGAGTTTGGTATAATAACAATCCCTTGTCATTAAAATTTAAGGGTTTTTTTAATCAAATCACAAATCACAATTTCAAGAATTGTGTAAACGGAAAGGACAGTTAACGTTCTTCACCTAATTAATGTACCTCTCTTAGGATCATATTTTAATGGCATGATAATAGTAATGTATTATCAAGTAATAATATAATGGAGCAAATAGCTATCTCACTTCCAAAATACGAAATGTTTGAACATACATCTAGGGAAATACTAGATAAATGAGGAACGGATTAACTCTCATTAATTCACTTTGCATGAAAGTCGAAAAGAATGAGAAGAGAAAGAAAAAAAAACTGCTACTTTAACCAGTTCATTTATAGCGGAAATACACCGATACGAACGAGGATAACATCCATGTTGTAACAATCATGAGTACTATTACTACTACCGTAGATACGCTCTTGTCATAAACACTTTATCATATGGAATACTATTGTTGCCACAAGATTAGAATATCTTATCCAAAAACCGTATCGCCTTCTGGTATCTTTCATAATTTTTTTAAAGAATCCATACAATGTGAACATGGAATTGAGCATTATCTTTATTGCGATGACTATCCTAAATAACTATCTCACACACTGCACCAAAAGTAAGAAACAGAGATAACAACGGTGTTATGTTACACCTTACGGACAGACTGAGCTACATTTATGTTAAGATAACAATCAAAATGCTTGGTTTGCTTTTTTCATTGACATGAAGGTTTCAATTGTTAAAACTGCTGTATTATGCTTTTTATTATGTCAGATATTATTCAAATATTGAATAATAATCCCCGGAGAATTTTATTTCTAAGCACCAGAGAGAATACGACTATATATATGTGTAACAAAGATTGCAGACCGATGTTATTAGCTTATAGTATGACAATAATTTTGTCGTATAATTCTGCAAATTGCGTTAAAAGTGATTATAAATATTCTCTCTCGTGTGGGGAAGTGTGCAGTGCTATGGTGTGTTTTTGGTTATTCATTTTATTATTTATAATTATTATATATGAATTGTAGAAATGGCCTTTGTAAAAAAGCAATGGAATCTTGAGAAATTAACGGAACACTCTGAATATTTCAAGCTACTTAAAAAAAAAAAATACAACATAAACGAAATAATTGATATTTTTCGCTTGAATATGGTCCAATAAATAATTAAAACAATAATATCGCTTGTTTTTGGCAACTCAATATTCCATGCTTTTATGCCATTTGTTTTTTTTTTACTGTCGTATTTTTGTCAAATATTGTTACGTATATGATTTGTATTAGGAAAGTTTGTGTGTATTAGAAAACTGTCGCCCTTTTATGCTTAGATGTAGTTTTCATTGTATATTATATATCATAATTGTTGTTATGTACTCATTTTGTAGTACGCATTTATATTGAGAAAAAAAAAAGAGGACTTTTTTCAAATAGGCATAGGGGGAGATGATAGGCCTTATAATACTTCATTTATATACAAATACAATAAAGAGCCAATGTACAAAGCGTAGCACGGAAAATTATACACAATAGGACATATATATATACTCTGCCTACAGTAACACACAATAGACATCCAATAGCAACATACAAAAAGTATGTATGCGTGTAGTCTCAACCCTGGAAATAGGTGAATGAAAATGAAACTAGATCAGGGGGAAACTGACCCCGTAGACACAGGGTAGAGAGAGATAAAGGTCACATTCCTGGCTGGCCGGGGCAGCAAGCATAAGAATACTCCACTGTCCGGACCATGCTGGGTTTGCATGATACAAAAATAACAAACAATACGAGCTGGCCATTTGTGGAAAGTGATTCTGCAGGCGGCAAACCATTTTTGGGAGGCAATTCTTAGAACCACAGACCAGTTCACTGAACCCATGAATCTAATTCATTGCCGCGGTGCGGGCGGTCAGTATATAAACAAAGGCGAAAATATTTTCAGTTCAAAGATACTGAAAAGGTATTTCGTCTTCTAGGTAAGCTAAATTTATTTGTTTATTGCCGCACTTTCTAAATTAACTTTTTGGGTTTTAGCGTATTTATGTTAGCTTATATTTAACTGACTGGTTATATTATTTATAGGGATATTTAAGGTTATTCAAAAGATTATTATTGTCTCTTTTTATTAATTAAGATTGTGCTTTTGCAAGGAAATATTGTTATTAATTGTATTTTGTATGCTGAGTATTTTATTGATAATTGTCATTTAATTTCTATTTAAATATTCTTTCATGATATTATTCATGCTAAGAAATGGTAATAATTTTAAAATGTTATTTCATATATTTATATGCAATTTAGATATTATTTTTAGTGTAAAATGTTCTTGCCGTGTATGTGTATTTATTATGGATTGTTTTAAAATAATTATATCAATAAAAGAAAAAAAAAAGATACTGAAAAGGTATTTCGTCTTCTAGTTTTCAGATGAATCCCTAAAATCAATAGAGGTCCGAGGAGTCCTCCAATTCCCCAGGACTACCTCGCGACAATTGGACGCCATTTTGAGACAAGAGAAGACTCTTTAATTGCACAGATAAAACTACTCATCTCTACTTCATTTGAGGACATGTGTCAGGTGCTGCTTTGCCAAGGCGTATTACTGAACAAGTTTTTTTGCCTTTTCAAGCATACTGAAAAAGTCATTGTCATGTCATACCTCATTATTTGTGAATAACACTGCCCTGTCTTGCAGGTGCGACATCGCTACCCATGGATACATTTTTGAGACTTCGAAATCCCTCATCTTGAAGTTGTCTGACAGGGGCAAGTCAGGGTTAAAATTTGACTATTGACTTGACTATTTGAGTTTACCGTCGCTTCGACAGTATTTCAGTCATATAGCGACGTTCAGCTAATTACAGGTGGAGGAAGACCCCGAATGCATGGAGGTATCCGGGAAGAACCACCGACCTACCGCAAGCCAGCTGGAAGGCTTCCACACATGAAAATCCGAACGACCCTGCCGGGTTTCGAACCTACGCGGCGAGGGGCTAAGTGAGTGTTAAAGTCAGCGACTTTACCCTCTTGGCCACGGAGGCCCCCAAGTCAGGGTTAATCCAGGAACGGAGGCTTAGGCACTGATTTTCATACAGCTTTCTTTAATAAAGAAATAATAAATATTTGCCATATTTTATTGGCGAATAAAATATGGGCGGGAGTTTTGGATGCGCAGTAATTAAATCACGAGTGCGTAGCATTATTCGAATCCAAACGACCGCCCATAATTTATTCGTCGATAAAATATAGACAAATATTTATCACTTCGATTTTAACCACTCATTGACAAATATTTCATACTTTACATCTCTGCATTTGCGAACCTAATTGTCATTCGATTACTAGGCCTGCGCGTGCCGACAAGGCTGTTACTACTATTACATTTACCCCCACAAATGAAAATTGTGACGTCACCATGTAGAAATTTCCCACGGTTTTCAATTCGCAAAAAAAGTTTTAAAAAGGAGACACAGAAAGTTATAATTACAGATTTTTATGATGTATTGCTGCCGTTTAAAGCTGATACAAAGAGGATAATCACGTCGAATTATTTGACGTAGCGGTGACGTCATAGAAATCTTTATCCGTTTCGCGTTCTACTTTGCTGTATATTTCAAAGTACAGATCGGGATTATATACCACTCACAGTTTTAACAGTTAGATAAGAATTATATCTCACACATATATATTTCGGTATCTCATAGAAAATCTTAAGATGAATTTGTGTATATAAACGGCACGTAACGGAAAGGGTGGTAGACGCTCGGAGAACGATCCGGGGTGAGAAATGTAACAGCCGTTATATTTTATCGCATAATAATGTTTGGGTGAGACCACATAAAATTAGAGACAAGACAGGCAGATCAGTTATGATACTGTTTGTAACTTTTAAGACCTATTTTGTTATGGAAGTGAACTTATAACCCTTACTAGGTTGTAAAATAAGCATAAAGTATACCATTGCGTTGCTGAAAATTAAGGCATTTTTACCCATCTATTTACGGATAGAATAGGAAAATAAGACTTACAGAGATGAGTCTGGTGTATTAACACATACATGATAACATTTACTGACAATTTATGATAGAACACACAAAATGCATATGGCATATTGTCATAAAGGATAAATATTTTTGTCTACAGAATACATTTCAGTATCAAGTGACATAAGTCAATCAATGATGACCTCATGTAACTTTGGTGGTTGGAACTGTCATATATATCAAACCTTTAACAAAACTTTTATATGATGAAAAAACAAAAGAAAGCAAAATACAGTTATTTCCTAAAATGAATACTTGTACAGCGTACATGTGATTTGAAGTGAAATAAAGTGTTGATGTTACAAAGCTATGCGATATATTGAAACATTACAAGTTTGGTTCGGAGGTTATTTTTTTTTTTTTTTTTGATAGATCATGTATTACACGTCCCCATATTATGCGAATGTCATTACAAAAAGATGCAAACAATGGACAGCATACATTAAATATGTTATATGTTGTTTGATTTTTGTGAATCAGTCTATTAATTACATAAAACGAGTTTTATGTATAGACCACACATACAACACTGAATAGAGCCTACACTAGATCTATTGTAACTTAGAAAGACACTCGTAGATTTCATAAACATTTATTTGATGATGGCGCGTCCTATCTTTCTGATTACAAATACAAATAAAAACATATTTATAAAATAAAAAAATATACATTAATATATATATATATATCATCATCATCATCAACTACACTGTTCTAGATCTTTTCTATTTCTCTTTTGTTTTTAAATAAACGAACTGCAAATGTAAAATGACAGCAGAGCATAAAGCAGCAGGTAGAAGAATATTTCAAAAGAAAACACTATTCTTTCACAGTCTTTCTGCATATGTATCAAACAATCTTCATGAGTTCTCCATGGTCCTCAGTATGGAGACGCTTTGATATACTCAACAAGTTAATGCATTGGTTCACCAAAGCGTCTGGGTGATCAAGACTCATTTACGTTTAATATTAAGTGGTAAGTTGTCTGGCTGGGTTTGCATATTCATTTGTGACACGAACTGTCTCCTCTTCCATCGTTGTATACCCAAAATCTTTGTTAGATTCCTGTCCTGTATCAGAGATATGATGACAAGGTTAAAGAGTATAAAAAAAAAGCAACATAGATACACTAAACTGATCAGTACATAACAACAAAGAACACAGAATGTCTGCAGTTGATATATCAATTGTTAAAACAAGAGGGCCAAGACGACCATGAAGACGCTCACCTGAGAAAAACTGCCTTCACTGCCTGACACAAGTTACTATATTATAGTATAGTTGTACTGAATATATAATCCAAGATATCATTTCAGTTCCACAAACCAAAAAGAACCTGAAATTAAAATTTGAAGTTAAACTTGACTGAGAATTTATGGCTATAAATATTGCCATAAGGTTTGAAGATGATTACTTTAAAAATGAAGCGGCTAGAGTGCAAACAAAGAGAAATCTGGCATTTTTTAATATTAAAAGGGGCATAACTCCTGACCTAATTGGCCGATATCAGCCATAATCGAAGTTGGCCGAGACATTATGGCTATAAACATTGTCATTAAGTCTGAAGATGATTGCTTAAGAAATAATGACGATAGAGTGCAGACAAACTAGTCGTGGACGACGGAAGGACGACGACGGACATTCATCCATCCTAATAGCTCATTCTGGCACAACTGCTCAGGTGAACTAAAAAGATAGGAGGAAAAACTTCGAATATTATTTCTTTCCAACACTCATGTAGTAAAAGGTTAATAACATGTAAAGTAGAGCTGCAAATCTTACCAGTAGTGTTTACGTTCACATCACCAGACACGTATCTCACCTGATTTATATTCACATCATCAGACACGTATCTCACCTGTAGTGTTTAATAGTTTCACATCACCAGACAGTATCTCACCTGTTAAGTGTCTTATAGTTCACATACATCACAGACATGTATCTCACCTGTAGTGTTATGTTGATTTATGTAGTGTTAACAATCACCAGACATGTTTCTCATCTGTAGTGTTTATGTTCACATCACCAGACATGTATCTCACCTGTAGTGTTTATATTCATATCACCAGACATGTATCTCACCTGTAGTGTTTATAGTAACATCATCAGACACGTATCTCACCTGTAGTGTTTATATTCACATCATCAGACATGTATCTCACCTGGTGTTTATATTCACATCACCAGACAGTTCTACCTGTATGTTTTTAATCCAGACATGTATCTCACCTGTAGTGTTTATAGTAACATCATCAGACACGTATCTCACCTGTAGTGTTTATTTTCACACCATCAGACATGTATCTCACCTGTAGTGTTTATTTTCACACCATCAGACATGTATCTCACCTGTAGTGTTTATAGTAACATCATCAGACATGTATCTCACCTGCGGTGTTTATGTTCACATCACCAGACATGTATCTCACCTGCGGTGTTTATGTTCACATCACCAGACATGTATCTCGGATTCTCGAAGGCAGAGTGTGAGGTAGAGGAAGGCGTGTTTGGCCTGAATGGAATCTTACCCGACCTATCAATAAATGAATTACGTAATAAGCTATCAATGTATGTGCTTAATTGGAATCCTAATTATTTCCAGACATTATATCAGACATTAAATTTCTTGCTTACAAGTATATGCCACTATCGTGTGATGTATGTTTGTACAGTTTCCTCCATTTATGAGGATGTGCTCACCATGAGATCTGTAGACAAGGTTCCTACAAGTCTCCTCAAAGTTATTTTTAAGTTGGTAAAATGAATAAAGACATTGGTGTTGCATGTCTATTCATGTGCATTATTATTTCAAGCTACGATTCAGTGCATATCAGTAATTGCATTTTTAAAGACAACCGAAGTTTACTTAATTGTTCTACTATCCCCATGCATGTACGGTGACTCTATCCCCATGCAAGTACGGTGACTATCCCCATGCAAGTACGGTGACTCTATCCCCATGCAGTACGGTGACTCTATCCCATGCAAGTACGGTGACTCTATTCCCATCCAGGCACGGTGACTCTATCCCCATCCAAGTACGGTGACTTTATCCCCATCCAAGCACGGTGACTCATCCCCATGCAAGTACGGTGACTCTATCCCATCCAAGTACGGTGACTCTATCCCCATGCAAGTACGGTGACTCTATCCCCATCCAAGTACGGTGACTCTATCCCCATGCAAGTACGGTGACTCTATCACAATGCAAGTACCGTGACTGCAGTAATCAGAAAACTAAATTTGAACTCAAATGTTTTCTAGTTAATGGAAAATATGTGTTACAACTTCCACTTTTTTTTTCTTCGATAATATAACCATAAACATATTTTCTACCTTTCTTTTCTTGTCATTAAAATGTTTGCATTGCAATGCAAAACAAATGCAAATGAAAATATAATAGGATAAATAATACAATGATGTCCAGTTCAGCTAAGTAATTATGTATGGACCTAAGTTACTCGCAAAGCAGTATTATAGATCCGCACTGTGTTATGATGTAGTACAGTCCGATTACATCGTTATAACTGATCTACACTATACCTGTACAGGTAAACAATAACGACGATAAGAAGGAGGACGATGACGCCCGCCCCCACTCCGATTCCTATACCAATGTCTTGGGCTGTGTTTGGTTCTTTAACAGGTGGCACTGGAATTGCTGAAAAATATTGGCCGAAAAATCTTAATTTTAATACAATGTGGTAGGTCAGTAATAGGCAATTTGGTAAAAATACATTTATAATTATGAATATATGAATTTAATGGCATTTAAGAGATTACTATTTCTGGAGAATACGTATCAATAGCCAAAATCCACAATTAAGCTTGATGTATCAATATCCAAAACCCACAATTAAGCCTGATGCATATGTATGAATTTACAGAATTTGGACATAATACGTGAATATAAGATGACATGAATACTTCATTTTCATTTAAATATGAAATGTTCAAACTTAGACCATTTGCCTGAAACGATTTATTTGACAATTTTAATCAACTTAAACCAATACGTAATTATGCTCAATATGTCACTTTCTATCAGGAATGTAAGAGTACGTAAAACGGGGGAATACACGCCAATACGTTAAGCCTCTTTTATTACTATTCAATTACATGGACAACAGCTATGAAGTGCCACTGAATAAACCCACTTATCTTATTCCTTGTACAATTTTTACACTCACAATCACATTGATGTTGTTTTTTTTATTAAATTCAAGGGCCAGAAATGGCTTGCATGAATTACATGACAAAATGTTTAACGAATATTTACAATCTACGAAGATCACATCTGTATACTGTAATAAATATAACTTTAAAACTGGAAGGCGCATCCAAAATTCCAAATGTTCTTAAAAGGAGACTGTCTTAATCCAAGTTTAAAAGTTCTCTATGATTTATATCACTTATATAACAAATATTATATGTAAATCAACATGATGGTCACATCTATCGTGTTAGAATAATATCTTTTCTAAACCGTTGGGGAAAAAGCGTTGCATTCACGTACTGTGTATACTGATGAATGCACTTGAGTGAAGCAACTTCCTTCGGAGAAGCAAACATCAGTAAAACATGTCATTGTACTTAAACTAGTTTTCTCTGTCAATGTCAAATAAGAATATTGTTCCATGCCGTCGTATTCACCTATCCCATAATCTGACTTATAAATTCACGACAAAATTCTATACCTTGACAGGGCCAATTCTGACCCTTCATGAAATCCCATACTCCTTTGTCACAAGTGATTTGTTCTATCTTAGGGTTTGGTTGAAAACGGTCCATGCACTCAAACGAGCAGACAGATTTCTCCTTCCGAGAACAGCTGGTGCTGACAAACCCATTCTGGAAAAAGTCTGGGCACATAATCTCTGTAAAATTGAAGGAAAACACATATTGAAACTAGAGCTCCGCAGAGCGGTGTCAACGCTCGTCTGATTTACATGGCCATCTGTCAGGTATGGTTCTTAATTATGCACTCAGACTCATGAGATATAGAGAAATCAGTCACCTTAGAATATTTGTGTGATGCAAAGGGAAATTACTGAAAGTTATGAAGTCAATACTTTTGTTCTTGTGTATTGTACTTCTGACGGAGGTCTTTATACCTCTTACGTTTCAGGTTAATATCTGAAATACTTTTAGTGTAATCAGTCACATTAAAGTTTTTGCAAACGACGCAGACGATCCAGTGATCACAAGAGCTGATCTCAATAGGTCTACTTTTTCGAATCTTCTAAATAAAATTAATAACTAGAATCTATGAAAATGTTCAAGATATTGTTATTTATGTAGAAGTTCAATTATTTTCCATGTGATAAAGGGGCATTACTCTGAAAATATTTATTACTGAGTTTTGTCATTTGTCCCCTTTAGCAAGAATGCTAAGAATGAGCACAATATCTTTGATAGTTTTAAATTTATTCTATCAATAAGGAATTTTGACAAAAAATATAAGGTAAAAAGGGGTATAACTCTCAAATTATAGTTTTTAGAATAATGCCCCGTGTCTCACAACTGCGCCTTGTCATGATTATCAAGTATTTCAAGTTTCATGTTAATGTCTTTCATAGTTTTTAAACGTTCTACTTAATAAGGAATTTTAACCAAAATTTAACGTTAAAAAGAGCACAAATCCAAAAATATTTCTTTCAGAATAATGTCCCTTGTCTAACAACTGCAACTTGTCATGATTATCAAGTATTCCAAGTTTCGTGTTGATACCTATCATAAGTTTCAAAACATTCTATTTAATAAACATTTTGACCACAATTTTAAGTTAAAAAGGGGGCATAACTCCGAAAATATAGCTTTCAGAATAATGTCCCTTATCTTAAAACTGCGCTTAGTCATTATTATGTCTTTGAAACTGACGAGCTAATTAATTCAAATGATGATACATGTAATATAATTTTGATTAATATTTAATACATAACCTACTGCTTTAGAGCTTATGTCATCAAGATGAAAAGAGGTAGGGTGTTTTTACCTTTACAGAGACTGGCGGTCGAGATATTCCAGCGACCGCCGGACAAACACCGGATGCTGCTGTACTTGAAAGCGTTGGTATACATGTCATTGCAGAAGAACTTGCAATCCTCTCCTGGTTTTCTTCCACATGACGAAACCAGCTCGACGTTATGGGTAACAATGGTGAGCTGTGGGCACCTTTCTGGTTAAGAAAATATAGATACATATTAATCTATATTGCGAAACAAGGATATTCTATTGTTGCTTTTTTCACACACATTCTTAATCATGTTTCACATTCACAATAGGTTAACATCATTTTCTAAGTAAGTTAAAAGTATTTTTGTTTTTGTCGTTGAGATAGTATTCCAAATAACGTTCGGATAATTACAAGTGGAGTAAGATACATCGGTTTGAACCGTTAACATACTAGGCTAGGGTTACGGTTTGGAAGGCAAGGAGACGAATCAAAGTGAAATTAAGTCAGTGGCGATATCTATACAACATACACCCCAATTAGTAAAAATACACATACATTTCTAAACATGCTATCCCAGTAAATGGTATATTCAATTTCTTCAGAAAATGTAAACTACGTTATTGCAAAATGTGATAATTTTGATTTTAGGGATACTATGCTGTTCATGAAATGCAAGTCAGATATTTTTCGCGTTTATAATATTTTGCTGAATCTTTATTGGCTATAAAAGGTAATTTTATGTGGGCATAAATCTGTGGATACACGGTCGAAACAATCTTAGGTCTACTTAAAGAAATATCTCTTCTAAACCGTCGGGGGGAAAGGCGTTGCATATACGTAACTATTCATGGATAACACCAACAACAAAATCAACAAAATAGAACAAATAGACAGACAGAAAATCTCACCTAGACACATCAATCTAGACATATCCCAATCTCCTGTCTCGAGACACTTGACATTATCCAGACTGGTGTTTCTCTCGTAACCAGGGGCGCACGTGAACTTTTCACACTGAGCACCCACAGATCGTTCACACTCTTCATCAATGAAGGCGTTCGGAGGTGTGGCTGTACAGAAGATCTCTGCAGTGAAAAGGATAATATGACATTACAGAGGATACATATTATATTAATTTCTCAAAACACGTCCGAAAACATACGATAAAGCCTACCAAATTTCCTTCCAGTGCATTTCTTAACTTTAAGGTATAGAGTGAAAGCTGATTTAGGTTTAACCAAAGGGCACGTGACTTTACAAAATTTTCAGACGAAAATCTGACTGTAAATATGTTCATATTATCATGGGAAATAAATCATGGAAAATAAATAACTTTTTCATGATTTCAGAAAATTCCCATCAATGACATAATTTTATGTCATAACACATCTATACATACATCTTCATATATGCTGCACTTGAAAGATTCAATTTTCAAATTTAAATCTACTGCGAGGCCAGGGTCATCTTTTAATGAATATGGGGCCGGGACCCATTCCCCTTTTAAATCATATATTTTTCTCCTCGAGTCAGTGAAAAATTCCCCAAATAAATAAATAATTGACAATAAATTGTATCTTGGAAAACGTTTATTGGAAAGTTAGTGATGGTTGCAAAAAAAAAGGTCAATGTACATGTAAATGTTTCAAGATCAGTCTTTATAATAATATTCACACCTTAAAATCCCCCTCCCGAAAAAGATATAAGTGAAAATTCCACCCTGTCAGGGCCCCGACCCCAGTCCCCTGAAATGACAGTGGGCCCTGCAGACTATAAATGATTTCCTTATTTTAACTACCATATCTAGCAGCAACAGATAATCAGCTACACATAGGCAAGTCCATTTAGTATGAAGGACGGCCCAATTGTCTAACACATTTGGCATCAATTCTTTCAAAAAGAAAACAACTCATACTCGTGACTAAATCGAACGTGTATTCTTGATACACTTTTTCTAAAAACAACTGTCTGTATTAAAACGATAAACACTGAAATCACGGAAAATTTATCCTATTTTAAGAAATGTCCAACTAATTTTAATGTTACTGAGCTTAATTCTATCAATGAAAGTGAAGCAGACCCTCTGATAACCTCTAGGAAATGTGCTGAATGTTATAGTTCGCTGTTCCTACCTTCACACGGCTCTTCATTATTCCATCGGTACTCTTCATTTTCCTCGAAATCCTCCCCTTCTTCATCGCTGCACGTGATTAGTGAAACGCCAGGCTTTCTGCTGTGGTTTTCATTGCACGTGAAATTACATATGTTTCCTGGCAGACGCAGACATGTGTCTGAATCTTCAACAGTGGCAGATGACAGGTATTTGGGACACCGCGGGACTGTAAATATCAAAATATCATCAGTAAATATTACCATTACGCATCACCCACCTTATTTTCGGGGCTTCCGTGGCCGAGAGGAAAAGTCGCTGACTTTAGCACTCACTCAGTCCCTCACCGCGTGGGTTCGAATCCCGGAAGGGTCATTCGGATTTTCATGTGAGAAAGCCTTCCAGCTGGCTTGCAATAGGTCGGTGGTTCTACCCGGATACATTCGGGGTCTACCTCCACCTATAATTAGCTGGACGTAGCTATATGACTGAAATACTGTCAAAGCGACGGTAAACTCATTATCAAATCATAATTACATTTTACAATCACTAAATTCAACGAGTATTGTTTTAAATAATTACTATCACTAGATACATTCTGCTGTAATCATTATCATGCAGGCGATGTTAACAGGGAATATTGATTATCACTATATGCATTGCAGTAGGACATACTCGTATCAAAGTACATATAATACCTTTAAGTAAATTCAAAATGCTGCATAAAACACCTTTAGTGGTTAATATATCTGAGGTCATAGCCAAATCTTTTTTCTTTGTTTCTTTTTCCCAAACATTTGGAGTAATACCCCCTTGTCAATTAACCCTTTCCCTCATAAATACTCATTTTGACGCACTCAATAGGTACCACATAAAGCCTGATCTACAGAAAACCACAGTTAAACCTTACCAAATTTAATTACAAAATCCTCATTTCCAGACCACTGAGGAGCAGGGAACAGCATAAAACCTGATCAGCCTGCGAGTTACTCGCAGGCTGATCTGGTTTTATGCTGTTCGCATAGGTCTTTTCATTGTGTCCTCTATGAGGGAAAGGGTTAATATGCTTACAATTTTAATCTTAAAACAAACACGGGTTATTTAAAGACATAAACAACAATTTAATACACTTTGAAGGTATATGTCATTAACAGATAAGACATTTCCAACTAACCGTTCTCACAAGTTTTCCCGTCAGGGAGGAGATCATACAAATCGTCACAGGCACACGTCGCCCCCGTTGATGTCGGCAAACATAAATCACTACATCCACCGTTGTTTTTTGAGCATATCTCGTTTTCTATGAAAATATATTTTTATTTTGTATGGTGATATAAGTGAAATAAAATTTGTATACAAATGTGTGGTATTTAAATGGGTTATTTTCTCGTTTGTACATTTCTAATTACATGAAACGAGACGACAGAATAAAGCGCATATAGTTTGTAATTGCAATATTGACTTACGTATATAGTAATTGCAATATTGACTTACGTATATATTTTAGAGATTAAATTGTACATATTTCAGACATGCAAAAGCCCTAATATTATTAGTATATATTTAGCTTTGTCCTTTTAAATTTCATGTCATAATTATATGTTTTGATTTAATACAAGTAAAACATGCTATTCACGGTCAACTAATATCTTTTTTTGAATTATTCCTGATGCCATACACTACCTTCTACCCCAAACAAATATACTTCGATCAATTCTTTGATGTATCAAACAAATTTTTCATTTAATACTAATTTCCAACCTGATAATGAAATAGACACGAAACTAGCATGGATTACAATTAGCCGTATTGTCATAACGTTGTACTGATGTTACCCATAAAGCATACTTTTTCATGGCAAATAGAGTCTGGTGCAAGTTCAAGAGTGCCTTGGATTAGTTTGGTAAGAATTCCTTGATGCAAACTGTTATTGTCAGTTTGTTTATAGGTACTTGAAATCATAATCTGAATTTACTGTCCATGTATACAAATCTTTCCTACGAAGATGAAATAATATATGAACGAGAAATTACTGAAGTGAATTGGGTAATATCGGGAAATATCTCATGAACGTTAAAATAGGTCATTGCAATAACAAAAAATATATGTTTCATCATCAATATAGTGTATATACTGACTTTGCTATTTCAATGGAACTCTACGCAAAGGTACGTTAGGTATTGTTCCAAGACAAAAGCACTTATGTATTACATTCGTAGCTTGCATGATGAAATTTAGTAAATGACAAAGGTCCATAAATGCATCATAGTTTTGAATACTGGAAAATATTGTTATGAAAATAATCTAAACTGTATTGGAAATATTATGGGTAAGAACGACAATTTAGCCGCCTTAGCCGATACGGTCTCCGGAAAATATGAAATATACTTGTTAATTAGCTACATAATAACATTTCCGGAGTACTAATACAGTTTCAAAAATGTCCGAAACCGTCATCGATCATCAGAATTAAATAAATTCTATTAAAACTGACAATAAGGGGACCACAGGGGCCCTGAATTGCTCACCTAAGTATAGGGTTACCTGTACATCTGCACTAAAACAGTGTAATTATATTCTGTCCAGCGGTTTCAGAGATGTCGTTTAAAGCAAATTGTTGACGACGCACGACGACGGACGCAGGGTGATCACAAAAGCTCACTTTGAGCACACTGTGCTCAAGTGAGCTAAAAACTCTGTGGTCATGACCTTATCTGTTTTAATCAATGATTTTGTCTTTACAGACCAAACATTTCAAATTAATGTTTTTTATTTCTTAATTTCCACATGTCCTACCAAGCATTTTATATCGATTTTTAATGGTTACTTTAGTATTCAAACTTTAAGTACCCTAAAGATATTTCCGACATTTAAGTTTCCCAAAATCTAAAGACCTGTGAATATTCTAAATTTTTACTGAAATTAATTATGTATTAAAACAGGTTGTCTGCTGAATGTAAGGTTCATGCGTCTCATAAGACATGTAAACGAAGGTACTTACTTGGAATCGTTTGACTGGCAGCTTTACTGTATATGGAAAGTCCTTGGACATATCCAAGTCCGGACACTGGGCCGATATCCGCACTGTCACTTGTGTTCAGTTTGTGGACCTTCGTGATATGTCTGTGACACAGATGAAAATATGACTATGCAGAAAAGAAAAAAAAAACGATCGTACAAAGAACAATATACTTATATTATATGCATAATATATAATTAAATAAATAATTATTTAGTGTGAACATTTCAAAGTAACTATCATGTTATTGGAATTATCTATTAAGGCCGTGAACACCTTTGGAACTACCATGATGGTTCTTTCTACGCAACAACATCTATTTGATGTATAACTTTATAAAATCAATTTTAATAGAATTTCATATGCAGTGTACTAGAATATGTATTTTCAAATTATATTTAGGTCCCTGAAGTGACAGACACTGCATGCTTTGTCAGCCTTCATCGCCAAAAACCTACGGCATATATTCCGTAATCACTTCTGAATATACCGTGGGATTTTCAGCTGGCAAAACTTCTTTTTCATGAATATCAATCAGCCTCTTGCCTAATGAATTCACGCATAGCATTTTGAATACTCTTTGTTGAAATCTAAAAACAAAACAAAACCTGGCTCATTGCTCCCGCAATATAAATCGCAACGCTAGGACGTCACCTCTACACGGTAGAACGAAACTAACTTTAGAATTCCGCGCCGTTTCATTGATCAAATATCCTTGCTGTCCCTGCAACGGATCCAATGAAATGCCTAATTTATAATTCATGAGTACGAAGATTTGCTTACCAAATATCCCACGGTTGATTATGAAGCAATGGCGCATTTAGAGAACGTGGGTTTTCCGACTAAGGTCAGCCGCACACCTTAGGAGAACATCTTTCGATACTCACGTTTTATCCCTTGCGGAGTAATACAGGTAGTCTCCAAGCAACACGACATCCATTAATAGCTTTTTGGGATCCTCGAGGACCTCAATACGATCCCCGCCGTCAAGGTCACTTGAGAATATCTTGTCCAGAAACCCGTCCGTCCAATACAGGCGATCCTCTGTACAGAGTTTGACAACCTTATACTAAATTTTACATTGAGTCTTATCATAGGATACAGAATGGATGAGCAAACTTATCATCATGCAACATGAAAAATCTTTCCAAATAATATAAACCTATTACAACATGTATACAAAGTATTATCTTCTGAAAATGAAATTTAAAAAGCATATACTAAGTTCATAGACTGAATATATAACGTGTTCACAGTGACATCTTTAAAATAAGGATTGTATACACATGTGAAGCAGGTAGGTCTGTAAGCTAAAATCAGTGTGTAATCTCGGTCCATTGTATGTTGAAATCACTATCTATATTTTCAAAATAAAAACGAGAATACTGACCGTCATAATCGATGGCTACACCAAAGGGCCAGACAATATCCTCACTGATCAAATGCTCAAACTTGCTACCATCCATGTTTGCTCTAAAAATCCCGGGTGTGTCACCGGAGTCTGTCATGTAGTATTGTCTACAATATAATGCACTTCCTTTTAACCTTTCATAAAATGACGAATAGGACCAATAATGATCTGCAGAACCAGAACCTCCATAATAAAACATTCCACCCAAGAGCAGCTAAAATGATCACCGGAGTTCTGCGCTGAGTATTGTCCATACCATATAAAGGTAAGGAAGCAATAAGCGGACCAACATTCGAACAGATCTGCTGAGATCCAACCATATAAAGTGATTCGACGGACGCCTTTCTTCCGAATGATGATTGCTTCATTTTACTCAAATGTACTAACAAATATATTTGTCAAACATAGGAATTTATTTCATCAATGAACATGTCTTTATAGCTGAAAGGGTATATATTTTCCATCTAGATGAGTTATGATATCATAGCTAGCTTACTGCAAGGATATGGGGTTTTATAGACAAGACCTTTTAAAAATCCTAAAATCGTCGGAAAAACCTGTTCGAAAATATTCTGATTTTTTTCGATGAAAATTGTAAGGCAAGTTTTGGATTTCAATAATGCCTTATAATCGAAGGATAAACTTACCCCCTTCCCGGGTGTAACGCGATGCCACGAGGGCGGTGGTTCTCATTATGAATGACCGTCTTCTGCCCATCAGGACCGAGCACTCCAACGAAACTGTCCTGGAACACATTAGCATAGAAGCTGTCGGCTGTGAAGTAGATGTTGCCTGTACTGGGATCTAGCGCAAACTGATCAGGGAAAGCTACGTTGGAAGCTGCAGGAAAAAAATCGTACATGTATGAATAATATGCTTTCAGTATCTGAAAAAAGTTAGTAGTTGTCGGTTAAAACATTATTGTTTTGAATTCCATATTTTCCTTTGACCTTTTCTTCTTTGTCTTGTTTATATCCTTTTTATCTTATTGCCTTTCTTTCTATCAATATTTGATTCTTATATTTTACCTCTATTTCGTTCTCCCTTTGTGATTTATTTTTTAACATGTATGTCACGTTGTCTTTTCCAGTGTCGTTATATTTCGTCGTATATGTTCGCATATTAATATCAAGTACTTTTGTGAATGTATCAATGTTGTTAGGCTTTCGTCAGGGACACGAGAATGATGAAAGTATATTTGAATCACTTTAAGTAAGACTGCTGGAATGGGCACCTGGTTGGACTACGAATGTCACTTTATCACTTATACAATGTTCTAAGAGAAATAGAAATGTTCCTACAACATGGAAGTTCTAATGTAGATCTAATTCGACACCATGCGATTGTGTTTTACTATGCCTTTAGAAAACAAAAACTCTTTTAAATAGACACCAATTAAATAAAATACGAACTGATTTTTATATAATTGATTTTTAACTGTAAGTATACAGGCGATAACATTTAAAAGTATGATTTTCTGAATTTACATGTATGGTATGTTACGACGCGTATTGTGTACATGGGCTCGGGGCGTTTTAGACAATAATACATTGAAGTGAACAATTTTCTTTCATTCTGTTCTTCATACCCTCTGTATGTGTGACATACTAATTTCTAACAGTGTCCATGTGGCTAGGGACAAATGAACCCTCCCCAGTGTCCGTTTGGTTTTAACACCCCACCGTCATACTTTCAATAATTTCACGACACACTGTAGAACTAATCCTATCCCAGCCCACCAATCCTGGAACTACCCTTATAATGCTAAGCGCCAAGCAAGGGTGCAATATCTATACCGGTAGCGTTCTGATTGGGTTTGTATATTGTAGAGGAACAACCAATTGAATACAGTCACTCACTAGTTCGGCTGAGAACTTTGTTGTTGGATCCATTCAGATGTACGCCCATGATCTCCATGTTGCTTCTACTCGCCCAGACTACCGTGTCCTCCAGATAGTTGTATAACACACCTGCTGTTAAACCAACATCGGGCGTCCTGTCATATTAAAAATGCATTTACTTTTTATCGCCTTAGCAACAACTAAAATGATATGAGGCTGATGTGTACTTACTGAAAACTGATATAAATAAAATTAGTTGATTGAACCAATGTTTTACAAAAGCTCTGTTGAGTTCCATATTATCTCAGATGTCAGTTAAATGTTTTATAACAAATGACTGATCTAAATGTAGAACTCATAAGCTCAGCATTTTGGACACAAATATGTGTATGCGAGTATGTTTTATCCTGCACGTTACACGTATCTGTGTGGAACAGGTGGTTCAGACTGTAGTATCTAACACCCCCACAGAATCACAAATACAAACCTTGTATAAAACAACAACAACACAAAAAACACATGGTGGACATCTACGAGAGGTTCTACTTACTTGATACCGATGGCCTTTGCCGGTTCATCTAGAGGAATCTGTAAAATCTCTTCATACGTCCCGACTGAGACTAGCAGGAAATTGTCCAACACAGGTTCTGATAAAAATCAAAGGCAACGAATAGAGAAAATACAAAATAATAATAATTAGATTTTAATAATAATGATAATAATAATAAAAAAAACATTGTGAGAATGTATTTGTCTATTTAGTTTTACCGACCCACCATCAGTATTTTAGTCATTTGAAGAACTTATCTACTCAAGTACATGTATGATGTTGCGCCATTGTTTAA
>CM037782.1:20057425-20083508 GCA_021229015.1 Solen grandis
TGTACATAAATATTATGAAGTTAAGGAATAAGTAATTTTCAATATTATGAATATTCATGTAATATTGTGTGAGCAAATAGAGAAGACCCAGATCAGACAGTTCCTGGAGGGAGCAGCAGTCTGATCAGGTTTGCTGTGTTTGCTAAAGCATCAACAAGTGTGTTCTTTGGAACACATAATTATGTCACCTGCTGAAGCTGATGGAAAAATGTGATGGACAGACAGATGGATGGACTGACAGATGGATGGACAGACAGATGGATGGACTGACAGACAGACAATGGAAAAGTGATCCCTATGTGTCACCTCTGCTAACAGCAGGTGACACAAAAACTAGTCCATATGAGGTAAAGCAACAAGAGTTCACTGATCTCAAATCAATATTTTCATCTTTAAAACAGAAGAAAAAAACACTTTTACAGGCTTATAAAAAGCTAGATATTGTGTAGGATTATTTCCCCTCTAGTCAGGAGATTTTATTTTTCTCATAAAACATTCTTGAATTACACATAAATAATCTTACTGGCATTATTCATTAAGTGCGATGTTACATAGACATGTGTAATGTCCATGGAGACACATTACACAACACAGAATCAACTCATGGTAATAAAACAATGCTCCTGTGACCATGTTGTATAGTCAAGTTGTGATGAGATGAAGAAGATGAAGAAGCACCAGACCATGCTTATACTTGATCGTCGCATCTTCACTCCATTGCATCTTCACTCCATTGCATCTTTTATTCATAAACACCAAGATCGTATTTTATATCAATTGTAATATCATGTATGCATATACCAAATAAGAATCAACAGTGCCGTAAATTGCCAATGTCGTGAAAAATTATTGACTTGACTTGACTATTTGGGTTTACTGTCGCTTCGACAGTATTTCAGTCATATAGTGACGTCCAGCTAATTACAGGTGGAGGAAGACCCCGAATGCACGGAGGCATTGTGTGACGGATGCCTTATTGATTGGCTAATTACACATCATAAAGGGGGACACGCGAAAGTGACGTGTTGTCCTTGATAGGTGCTAAAAATGACCAACACTTTGTTTGAGCGCATCATTAATCAACTGTTAATTGGTCCTGGGGCCTTCTTGGTTTGCTCCAGTGCATCTTTCATTCCATCCTATCTTTTTTACATTGAATAAAGAACAATTCTGCCAGGACCTAATTAGACTTACTTCACATTACACTGTATTTGGTTCCACCACATTTCGTACATACTTAGACATTCCTTCAACAAACTATCAGTCATGTTTGTCAATTATTTTGATGAAATTGCTGGAGAATGGTCAAATTAGAATTAATTTATCTATCAACTTGTATCATAAATATTTTTACTTTAACATTGTTTTACTGTTAATTGATTGTGTTTTACAAAAACCACATGTCTCTCCAAACCCCATTCCTTTACAAGTACTTTTTATAGTTATAAGGAGGAACATAGAATCATCTTAGCAAAATGAGCTACTCAACTTTATAACTGATTACTTCTTACCATATGCTAAATTTCTTAAAAGGGCTTTTCCTTTCTTCATTTACTTGTTATATTGGGGTGCATGGTTGCTGAAAACTTATTGACTGATTAGCTAACAGTGCAGACCATGATCAGACTGCATGGGAGTGCATTGTAAGGCTTAATGAAAGATCAGCAAGAGGCTTTGGACAAGAATCTCAATTTATAAAACAGTTCAATCTGCAAGGAGTCTCAACATAGGTCCAAAAGGTGTCCCAAATGCATTAAAACTCCATAAAATTCATTTGGTATAATATGCCAACAATAAGCTTTTTAAAATAAGCTTAAAACTGTGGGGGATGTTTATCTAAATATGGAAAACAGTTTTGGCATGAATCAGGACAAGTATCAAAATAAGGTGTATTATAAGTACTGCCAACCAAATGGGACGCTACCCATTTTTGTAGCACAAGTACTGCTAACCCAAAATTTGGAAACTCCCACATATTTGTAGAAAAGTACGCTAACCAAATTGGAAAAAACTGCCACAATTTGTATCAAAAGTACTGCTAACCAAAGGGCGATACCACTATTTTGTAGAAAAAGTACTGCAAACCCAAATTTGGGAAAAACTGCCATATTTTGTATCATAAGTACTGTAATCAAAGGACAACGTATGTAATCAAACTGCCATCTGCCATATATTTGTTCCAAGTTTTGAAACCAAAATTGTACAACTGCCATTATGTTTGTTCATAAGTACTGCTAACCAAATTGGACAATCTTTATATTTTTATCATAAGTTGCTAGCAAAATTGGACAACTGCCATATATGTGTATTATATGCTTTGCTAACCAAATTGGCAACAGCTAAAATATAGCAAACTACCCTACTGCTAACCACTGAAACCCATTTGTGCATTCCCAACACCAAAATAAAAAAAGAAAATTCATTTAAATCAGATTCAGTATGCTAACGGGATCTGACCACATCATGAGGGGTCCTCTAAAATTTCCTTTGTATAAAACCCAAACAAATGGCGTAAGATCGTTTGGTATATCAGGGGGGAAGTACCACATTTATTTACAATAGATAGAAGGATGTCTAAGCTGCCGGTAGTCATTCGGGAGAGTGGAAGCTCATTCGGTTTGGCTTCACCCTGTAAGCAAAAACCCCAGGTTTGAGTCCCGTCAAGCCACACATTTTTTTCACCCTGTGACAAAATTATACCAAAATAAGAAATGACTATTTGATTGGTTTTTTAAAAAAAAGCATGGTTTATGCATATAAATTACTTTAAGGTCAATTGACAGACCCCCAATTGATGGTTTCAGTTTTCCCAATCAGGATGAGGAGGAGTAAAATTAGGATATGATTTTAATGAGATTGACAAAAGACCTTATAACAAAATGAACTGAACTTTGCCATAGAACTTTTTTTTTCAAGTTATATGAATAAATTCGTTTGTTCTATGAAAACTGTTTTCCAAACTGCTGACACCAGGTGACCATTACTTTTCTGTCAAACCAATGAGGCATTTTAAATTAAGCTTTTGGAAAAAAAAAAATCTCTGAAAATGAGCTTTTGATCTGTGGTGTTAAAAAAACAAAGTAGTTCAACATGCACCAGGGGAAACCATTATAATGGAGTTTTGCAAACTTATGCCCACTGGGCTTTAATTCTTCTTTGATGCTAGATGTGTAAACGGTTTAATAAATGTAAGGCTGTCAAACAGTGATGAATGTCTTCCTCTATTTGGAGTCAAAGTGGTTTTTTGAACACTACGATCTGAACAAAGATTGCAAGGCGTGCAACCATGATCAATGAGACAAAAAAACCTGGTGACTGACCCGGAGGGGCGATGGACAAAAAACAGAGATATCCGGAACCACAAAAAAGGGTTTTTCCTGTGGAAAACAAGATTTCCTGAATTTTTTGTGAAAAACGGCGCACAAAGTTTTTTTTTTCTTTGTGACCTTTTATTCTTTTTTTTTCGGTAAAACTGTGTACCTAATGGAATTGTTATTTGGAGTTAAATCTAAGTGCACGATAGTCATGCGTTGCCTGACATTAATATTCCCCGTGCTTCCCTTGCGGCCAGTTCACTTTGTCTTTGGGGAAAAATGCAAAAATGATTTTAACTTACTAAAAAAATACTTGGTGGTCAAAAAAGAAAAAATAACTGCATGTGTATATCAAAAAAATCTAAAAATGTGATGGTGTTGGTCAGAAGTATTTTTTAATTTGGGTCTTTTAGTTAAGGTGTGTAAGTCCAAAAAGGCCAAAATTTTGCTTTAAATGGTTTTTAAAAGTTAACTGATTTTTGAATGAACAAAAGTCACAGTGACTATTAAATAAATTGGCTAGCGGTACAAAGATGTATGCATTGTAAATGAAGACAAAATTTTAACAAAATTTTCCTGCATGAAATACCTTAACCAAAATTTCTAAGATCATATGGGGCCATTATTCATTAAGAAGTCAGTCATTGTGAAATCAAGTAAAGGGAGTAATCAAATTGATGATCTGATGCCCTTGAACACCCTTTATTTAGTTTAAAGTCAATCCCAGAAATGATTGCTGAGATACGGCATGATAGTATATTGCATGCAATACCTTAATCAAAACATTCTAAGTCCAAAAAAGGGCTATAAATTTGCAATAAATTTTGGTCAAGAGTTGTCTAACATGTTTAATGCCACTGAAGAACACAGTGAAATATCAAATCAGTTGGCACAGCTGGGACGTATGTTTCCTACTAAACTGTATGCAAAACTTGAACCAAATTTACTTGCACACAAAAAGTTCTAAGTATGAAAAGGGCCATTATTTAAAATGAATTCAGTAAAGATTTTACTTAACTTGATGGTTGATGCCCCTGAACACCTATGTGAAGTTTCAAGTTAAACCCATCACTTTTGCTAAAATAAAAGCATGATAGTATTGCATGCAAAACCTTAACCAAAATTTCAATGTCCAAAAGGGGCCATAATTTGCCTTAAATTTGGTCAAGTTTTTTTAAAGCCCCTGAAGTGTTTAAATCAAGAAGCATAGCTGGTTACTAAGTATATGCATAGAATAACTTGTACACTAACCCAAAACCCAAGTATGACGCCAACACCAGGTGAATAACATACCCTGACATACACCGTATAGTCAATCTAAAGTTTCACATCAATTCATTCAGTTGTTATGAAAATATATGCAGGATAAAATCTTTCATGCAAAACCAAATACCATGTATTCCATGTCAAAAAGGGGCCATAACTTGCAATAAATTCAGTCAAGAATTATATTCCTTGATATTTCTGTTACTCCTGAAAAGGGTTTTAATGCAGTTTCAAATAATCTGAGATAAAAACATGACAGTATTTTACATGCAAAATTTTAACCCAAACCCTTTTTAGCAGTAAGAGCCATAATTTGCGATAAATTCAAGAATCAATTTTTGTCATTGTTGATGACCATGAACACATTCATAAAGTTTCAAGTAAATCCACTAAAAGGGATTACCGAGATAGCAGCTGCTTCGCTGATGTCTACGCAAAGATTGACTGCAAGTTAACCCTTTCCTCATATAGACTCATTTTGACGCACTGAATAGGTACCACATAAAGCTGATCTGCAGAAAACCACAGTTAAACCTTACCAAATATAATTACAAAATCCTCATTTCCAGACCCTGAGGAGCAGCAAACAGCTTTAAAAACCCGTTCTGGTTTTATGCTGTTTGCATAGGTCTTTTCATGGTGTCCTCTATGACAGAAAGGGTTAACTCTCATTTTTCTTCAAATGGCGAAGATTTAAAAAAAAAAGATATGTTTGGAATTTGGTAATTGTGATTCCTCCTTGTAAGATGTTTCTACTCAGAATAAAAATGCTGGTTTACACCTGGAACACATCAAGGGAATTATAATGGCTTCAAATAATGGCGCTTACAGAGAAAGTTCCACTTCATTATGTTGCAGTACCTCAAGGTCAAGTTGTTAACAAGCCAAGCGTTTACTGCAAAAAATTATCCTGTGTTCAGGACTTCTGGAGGGCCAATAATGAATTTTGTGAGACGGAGAGTTGTTAATGAAAACTTTAATGTTAACCTCAATACAGTAAAAAGGGAAATTCAGAATTTCTGATCTTATAGAAAATCAATTTCTAAGATGGCAGTTTAATGTTTTTCATAAGGTAAAACCCAAATAATTTTTAAGGAATATATGTAAAATAATATTTCAAAACCTTTTATGAAAAGAAATATTTTGTGTAGTGAAGTTACTTAATACATCCACTACTGGAAAAGGTTCCCACAGAAAAAATTTTAGCATTAAGCTAAAAGGAAAATATCAAATTTGAAGGTTTATAAAAGGACACAACTTTGAGTGCATGTTTTATTTGATTTATAGACACATGATTATTTTATATCTAAAAACTTTACTTACAAAGTATATAATGGAATACATGTTTCACCTACTATGGAACAGAATTCGGGGCAAAAAATACATTTTGCCTTTTGACATGTTTATTGCTTCATTTGTCTAAGTGACTAGCTCATTTTGACTAGTACAATACGGTGTAATCGTCGTCTGCGTTATTTGTTGTTGTTTTTTTTACATTAAACATTCATTACTCATTCACAAACATAATTAACTACTGAAAACACATCTGCTTTTTTTTCCATTTCATCACCGTATAGCATGTGTATAGTGGGGCAGTCCAGTATTAAAATGGAATTTATTTCGTCGGTTTAACGAATCGATGAATGACACGTGTAGCTAAGCAAAATAACACATGTACGCAAGCAGAATGACAAATGTCAAAATGTGCACTAGCATTATGACGTTGGAGGGCGCTCTGTCGGTTTGACTTGGAGCGAGTTCAGTTTAGCTACTAGAGTTAACTAGAGTTACCAGAGTTGCAAATTAAAAGTGCGGGGTTTTACCATACGAACTCTGTAGGGTTACGCGAGTTCAACCCAGAGAGGTAGGTGGGTAGACTAGAAAGCAATATGGCGGACGGAAAGCATCTAGGCAAATTTATAGAAATTTATAATATCTATGATATCCTGTCTTTAAATAAGCATGTAAGCTGGCAGCTACTTTATTAAAGCCCAAGCTCGAAAAAAAGTCATAAATAAAAGATCTATTTTTTTAATCATATGTCTATTTACATTTAAAGTCACAAGGGGTAAGCCTCATACGTTCAGTTGGTTGCTAACTAGAGTATATTTATTACGTCATCAATACGAGTTTACTCGAGTAGTGTGTGTTGTTGGGTTTAACGTCCCATCCGACAGTATTTTTAAGTCATTTGGAGACGATGTTTACTTGAATAGATATTAGTGCTGCCACATTTGCAGTATCACGCCGTGGACATGTGGCATTATACCACAACCAGTCACATTATCCTGACACCGGGCCAGCCAGTCCTGCATCTACACTTAAATGGTGAGCACCAAGCAAGGGAGCTTTAACAGTACCTTTTTTTTTTTTTTTTTTTGCGACTTTGGTATGTTGCGACCAGGGATCGAACCCACGACCTCCCGCACCGAGGCGGACGCTCTATAACTCGAGTAGAACTGTAGTTGGTCACCTGAACTCGCTGTCGGTAGTTCGGAGTAGTATATATACAGAAATTTCGTCCTCCACAGAAAAGGTGGCGTGCCTATAATAAGTCACTGTATACTACTGTTCGGGAAGAATCGGCAAAATGAAGTACGAAACTGTGGCTGTTTCCAAATTCGAAAAAGTTATTTCTTTCAAACAAACAAATTGTTTGAAATTGAAAGTAGATCCACTGCTTAAAGACATAATTGCATTTTACATAATACTTTCCATTGCTTTTCTAATTGCAGGCCAAACATTTCAGATATTAAATTATATGAGCTCAGGTTTACAAAGATGAATATTTAAAAATAATTAACGTCACGCAAAATTTTATATACAGTACATCTCGTCGATCTACATACTGTTCGTAGTTTCATAATTAAGTCCCAGAGTCACGGGGCCCGTGGCCGAGCGGTTACAGTCGTGGACTTCACAATCTCTCAGCCCCCACCGCTGTGGGTTCGAATCCGGTAGGGACTTCGGATTTTTCATGTGAGGAAGCCTTCCAGCTGGCTTGCGGTAGGTCGGTGGTTTACCCGGGTACCTCTGTGTACTCGGGGTCTTCCTCCACCTGTAATTAGCTGGACATCGCAATATGATTGAAATACTATCGCAGCGACGGTTAAACCCCAATACAACTACAACAACAACGGAACTGTGTCTGCTTTAATCTGAATCAGGCAAACGCCTTTAGTATTGTGACCATACATTTTATTTTCATTTTTTTTAATAAATTATTTAACAAGTTTTTAATACATATCACAAAAACGTCCCCAAGCTTGATTAGAACTCGCAACCTAGCTTTGCAGCCAGTGCCATAAAGTTCGTATTAATGTCACTATAAATCATGTTAGAAAAATATTTTCACGTCTTTATATTGAATAAGCGGGTTGTGAGTTCAAGCCCGGCGGCTACCTACCATGGTTTTGTATGCGAGATTTTTACGGAGGATATGAGTCTAGTACTGGTCCTTCCTAAAAGCAATAATAGGTTAACTGCCCACTACTGCAACAACCTCCAAGCGTTGTCATTCGCCCCATTACAATAACAAGAGGGTCGTGGGACAGGAATCTTGTCAAAACTGAAAAAAAAATCTACCCAAATTTCCCTCAGATGCCCCCTCAGAATGCCCCTCCGTCCTCCTAGAAAAAATATTTCCAAGGGGCTATGCCTCCCCCGCCCCCACTACACACACACTAAAAACCAAGGGGCTATGCCCCCACCCCCTCCTAAAAATTACCCAAGTGAAAATAAAACTATTTAAAAGTCAAACTGTTATACATTTATTATATTTCAACTCCTGTTATGATCATATTACTTTCCCAGAGTTCCGAGTATTCAGTTTCCTCCCTGAGTAAAACGAAACGAGGATCTTGATTCTACAAATTAACTTCTCTTTGATTATTTGCCCCAAATGAGGCAGTTTAGACAGTTTAACGTAAAACAAATGTCACATTGATAGTTGCTCAACAAAACATTAAAATATAACAGCATCAAATTTTGACACATGAAAGCCAAATCATTAACTAATGCAAGATACACAAGAGCATAGTCAGTAGACAGCATTGATAAACGCACTTAACATAATACAGCATATCACTTGTCAGTATGGCAAAGGCAGAATGTCACGTGTAAACATGGACTTGTAAAGACGGTGAGATGCAATTTTTGCCCTAATTCTGTTCCATACCTACAGCTTTGTTATTGTCAACAATGGTAGTTGTTTTTTTAAAAGCTTTTAACACAAACATCATATGGTAATAAGTATGGAATAACAATAGTCATTTGAAATGTAATCAATTGAAATTGCATTTAAAAATAGACAGGAATTTTAGTATCAATGACAGATTCCAATACCAAAGCAACATAGGAATATGTGATGTTATTTACAAAACTTCCTTTTCATATCAAATCTTATGTTAAAAGCTAAAGGTTTTAAAAAAAAAAAAAAAATTGGTTGCTGTTAAGTTGCTCAAAACATGTAACAGCTCGGGAATTTTGTTTACCAACTTTTTTTTGCAAATTTTTATTTCATGCCGTTGCATTAGAGATTCAGAAACACTTGCGGATGCGAATGGCAGAATTTGCTAAACAACTTTCTGAATGTCCTGGCATTTTTCCCCAAATTGTTATATTCGGGAATTCTTTTTTTCCATAAAAAACAACCTGTATATCAAACAAGAAAAGTTATGTATTTCTACATAAACTGCAGTCCTCTGCTTTATAAATTGAAAGTATAGGCCCAAAACATAGGGTGACATTCTTTTAAAGGAAGTAATTGCAAAATTAGCAAGGAAAGCCCCAGGGAAATGTACCCCTTAAGTGTCGGGACAATCATTTTCAATTTTGAAATGTCTAGTTGTGTGATATAAACCCCCTTTTTCTGTCTAAACACATGCCCCCCCCTGTCAAAAAATGGATCACTCGTTTTGTTTTTGGATTTAACTTTTTAAATTACAATGTTTTAAAAGCAATTCCATTATTAAAGGTGGAGAAAGATGCCGGGGGTGCGATGCAACCAGATGATCTGCCACATCTGCTTGTCAGCTGCGCAGTGTCAAGCTTAGGACTTCAGTCAACATGAAAAATCTGGGATTCAATAAACGCAGGGGGCTAATTGGTGATAATAATAAATTACGAACGGAATTGCCCCAAGAAAAGAAAAAAAAGTCCTTTTTTTAATTGTTCATAAAGTAAAAAGGGGCCAAATTTTTTGTTTAAAAATTCAGTCTTCAAAATAAATGCTATGACAATTTTTTTGCTAGAATAATATTATTTTTCTCGTGTGTTTTTTTTTTTTTTTTTTTTAGATTTAAATCTCCTTGAAGCATGTGTAAGATTCTCAGCTGGGATTCCCACACTTTTCCAAAACTTTTATAAGAAAATATGACAGAAAGTCTTGGATCTAGGAAACTAGAATGTAACCCCCTTAAGCTAAAAATTAACATGAGATGCAAAATTAAATATTTGTCCAACAGACGATGACGGTACAGACAGACGATGGAAAGTGATCCCTATGGTCACCTCTGCTTAAAAAGGGTGATAAAAAAGGTGCATAATATCAAAACCCAAAACCCCCTTTTTTGAAAAAGTGCTTTTAGCATGTGATAAAGATGATAGAGGAATGGGAAATTATGTTTCATTTTATTATTAAAATAACCAAAATAATATTCAATCCTTAAACCCCTCATGTAGAAGCATTTTGACCCCTTGGGGGAAAAAACGCGACCTAAAGATCATGGAAAAGTCCAAGAATTTTTTTTTTTGGCAACAGTGTACCTGCGAAGAAGCTTATAGCGGAAAGAAAAAAGATTCAGTTCTAATATCAGCCAAAATTTTTGGGGGCTGAAAAAAAAATTGCAAACTTATTCTCAAAAGAAAAAAAAAAGTTTAAATTTATTTTTGATATTAAAAAAGCCACAAAGCAAATAAAAAAACTTTAAAAAACAATGGAAACTTTTAAAAAAATTTTTTGTCCTGCGGTTAAAATTTTTCAAACTTGCACATTTAAAAAAACCCCAAAAAAAAATAAGTTTTTCTAAATTGAAAGTATGACTAATAAGGATTTACAAAAAATAAACAAAAACGGTGTCAAAGCCCAGGAAAAAATTTGAAGCAGAAAAAATTTTTGGGAAAGCACCCTGGGGGGTAAACGTTTTCTTCACCATTTTAAAAAGTCTGGGGACGGGGCCCCATTATAGTTATCAATTTCCATTTTTGGGGGCCCAAAAATTTTCTTTTCCTGCCTGCCCCTTTTTTCCACATTTTTGCAGGGAAAAAGGTGAAAATATGAATCCCCTTGAAAATCTTTCATTTCTCTTTTCTAAATTTTCCCACCAACTCCCGTCCATAGTTTTCCTTTGAATTTGTTTTAAAAAAACGGCTTTCCCCCCCCCAAATCCCCCCCCCCCCCCCCCCCCCCCCCCCCCCCCCCCCCCCCCCCCCCCCCCTTTTAAATTTTTTTGTAACATCTTTTTTTTTGTTCCTCCTTTAAATTTAAAAATTTTTAAAATTTTTTTAAAACACTTTAAAAACCACCTTTTTTCCCTTGAGGGTGTGAATCATTTTTATTTTGTAGTTATATTTAATTTGTGATAAAACCCTGCTTTTTTTTTTAATGTGAAAAAAAAAGTCTATCCCCAAAAAAAAAAAAAATTTCAAACAAAGTCTTTTCCCAAATTGAATTGATTAAGCGGTAGAATACAAAATTAATAAAAAACCGCCCTTTTTTGTTTGAAAAGAACAAACAGCAGGGTTTTAATACTTGGTGTTTTAACGAGGAGTAAATTAAAAATGCAGATTTTCATCACACCCTTTCGGCAGTTTGCTTGCATTTAAATTCATGAAAAAAAATGAAAATCTTAAAGACGGAAAGGTTTAAAATTAAGAATCCCTCAAGGTCCAAATAAAAGGCGATTTAATAAATTTTAAAAAAATTTAGTATCATAAAAAATAAAAAGTCAAAACGGGGGTCAATATTTTTTTTAATCCTTAACTTGATACAGATGTTTTTTGGAAGCCGGGCCCAAAAGGGGGGACCTGCTAAAGTCAGTTTTTAACGGACCTGCAATTAAAAGTTAAGCTCATTAAAAAAACACTTGGGGAAAGCTTTAACTACATACTTTTATTCTGATTTTATTACAAAATGGTTACTAAACTTGTTTTTTGGGAGTAAGCACCTTTTCTAAGGGCCCAGGGCTTCCCAAAGATATGTTCAAAAAAAGGGGAAAACGGGAGCCTGTTTAGGAAAACCAAGGGAAGTACCAAAAACTTGTTTTTTTCGCATATGATAAGGGTGACTTTAAAATTTATCCACCCTTTGGGAAAAAAACCTTTGGGTAACCCAATACTGGGAAACTTATTAACATGCTATGACACCCAAAATTTTCCAAAAATGTTTTAAAAAATAGAAAAATGGAAACCCCTACTACATAAAAAAAATAGTTCAAATTTGCTAAATTTAAATATATATTTCTTGTTTAAATAGCATTTGAAATAAAAAAAATTTGAAAGGGGAAATTTAGTTGTTGTTTTTGGAGTTTCTGTCACTGCGATAGTTTTTCAATCTTTATAGGACGTAATTAATTACAGGTGGGGAAAGACCCCGAGGCCCCAGATTTAACCGGGGTAGAACCACCCACCTACCGCAACCCCGCGGGAAAGATTTTTCCTACAAAAAAAAATTTTAAATCCCAATGGGATCGAACCAAAAAGGCCCCCGCAAGAAAATATCAGTAAGTGCTACGGGGAATGAATTAAAAATTTAAAATGTTGGAAACCAAAGGGCACCGGATTTTTTGGAAAAGTGCCCCATCCCCCAGGGGCCCTGGGCATAGGGGATTTTTTCTATCCAAAACACACAACAGAATCCTAAGGGTCTGGCCCGGACTGACCAGGAGAAATACTACCCACTGGACCCCTTGGTACAGTGGTCCCTTTTTAACTCTGTTTTGGATTTAAAAAACTAAGGGTGCAAAATTTCAAGGGGTCAAAAAATTTTTAAAAAAACCCCTAGGTAAATGGTATTTAATAGGGTTTCAAACCCTTCCCAAATTGCTAATACACAATATAAACAAACTGTGGGATTATTAATTTCAGGGGGAAATAAATTTCATTGATTTTGTGGACGGTTTTAATCCATAAATTTTTCCCCCCCAAAAAATTTTAATTAATAACAAGAAATTTTTGTGAAATTTATATCCCCCCCCTCATATCCATAATTTTGGTATATAGTATATTACATAAAGGGATTTTCCCTTCATAATTTTTGGCTTGTCCAAAAAATTCTCAAACTTAAAAAAAATTTGGGGTGAAAATAAAATTTTGGGCAAAAAAGGGGGTGGAACTAAACTTTTACGGAAAAAAAATTGGGGCGGGGAGAAATATTTACACAACCAAAAAGGGTTTTAAGGGAAAAAGAACATTGTCAATTATAAACAAAAAAAAAACCCTTTAAAAATTAGTGCTTGGGTTTTTTTATAAAAAAACAAATCACCTTGCTACCCATAAGCACAAACATCCACAAAAATGAAAGAAAATGATACATCACCCCTTAAAAATATCTAAAACCCCAAAAAAACAAAAAAAACATTACAAAAAAAATTATGTTTCTTGATCTAAGTAAAAACAAGGCCAAGTAAATAAAACCCATACTATTTTTTAAATATCCACTTTACAGTTTATAATTTAAAAGTTGGGGAAAATTATAGGCCCAAATTTGGGCCGGGTGCTTATTGTTTTTTTTTTTTGTATTTAATTTATTTGTAATTATATTGAAAGGCACTTTCACTATAAAAAAATTTTTTACTTATTTATTTTATTAAATATACAAATGCAACCTTGGGGCCCCTTGCCCTTTTTGAGGAAATGCCCCAAAATTGAAAAGGGGTCATTTTTATTTAAAAATAAGCAAACCACATGAATTTTTAAAGACTAAAGGGTCAAATAGAATTTTAAAGTTACACAGGACAAGGTTTTGGTTTATCCCTAAACAACATGTTTTTGGGTGCCCTTGACCTTTGGGGTAAACAAAAAAAAATTTTAAAAGGGGTCATCTCTAATCGTGAGCAACAACCACAAAAGTTTGGGGATTTTAAAGGGTTCAAATAAAATTTCCCAAGTTATCACTGGACAAGGTCTGGTATTTTTCATACACAAATGTGACCTTGTGCCCTTTGGGCCCTTTTGGGGTAAAAAAACCAAAAATCGATGGGGGTCATCAAACAAACCCATAAGCAAAAAACCACAGGGAAGTTTAGATTTAAAAAGGCAAATAGAACTTCAAGTTATCACTCGGACAAGGTTGGTATTATACATACCCATGTAACCTTGCCCTTTTAAAGGGTAATGCAAAAAATTTTTGAAAAAAAATTAATTTTTTTTAGAAAATTATTTTACCTTTTTATTACTTCGGTATGTGTCTTTTTTGTGACAGTTTTCCAAAAAAGAGTCCCCCCAAAATAAACCTTTCCCCTAAACCCCTATTTTCCGGAATTTGAAACCCCCCGTTCCCCAAATTTGTAATAAGCCATCGAGGGATAAACCGCCAGAAAAGCGGGGAGGGAGGGGGGATCTGTAAAAAAACAGGTAAGTATTTACAAATTTAAAAATTTAAATTTTTAAAACTTCAAAAAATTTTCTTTTTTAAAAGCATAAAAACTTTACCTGTTATTACTTCAGGTTTGACTTCGTCGTAAGGGGGAAAGGTTGCTAACAAAAAACCTTTTTTTTGCGCGATCCCGAAGTAGAAAACCCCAAAAGCCCCCGAGGCGTCAGACATGAATTAAACTATTGTTGACCCCACTAAAAGGGGGACCAAAATTTCCCAAAAAGGTTTTGTGATTGGTTACCAGTGAGCGGGAAAAAAGGAAAAAAACGTAGTAGAAGACTTCCAAGGGGCCCCGCTTTGAAAATATATCCATGGGGGGGGGGATTATTAAAGAAACCCCAAAAGCAGACAAAGCACGGACTCATGTGGTCAAAATTTTTAAAAAGGATAGATCCCTGCCCAAAAGATGAATAGGCAAACTTGATAGTTAGGCTACCCAACGAGATATTGACCCTTGCGAAATTTTCCCCCCCCCCCTTTTTTTGGGGGGAAAAATTTCGAAGAGGGACGCCCCCTTTAAAAAATTTAAACCCTTTTGGGAAAAACCCTTCAAGGCTCTAACTGGGCAAAGAACCCTTTCAGGATCCCCCTGGTGCAAGACTAAAAAGGCTGGGAAATAACTCCCGGGGGGGGACAGACCGAAGGAAGCTAAATTTTCCCCGCAAGGAAACGGGTTAAAAAAGCTAAAAGATTACAGAGCCATCAGATTTGTTAAAGCAAAAATTAGCCTTCCTCAGTAGAAAAAGGAAATGTTTTTCCCGCAACGACGTTTAAAAAAGGCCCATTGCTAAAAAGGGAAAGCCCGTCTTCCATTTACGTCCCGTTGAGAAGTTTCAAAAGAGGTTTCAAAAGGTCCCCCTTGGAAGAGCCAAAAAAAAAAAAAAGATCCCACTTGGGGGATTTTAAGGGAACGGAACTGGCCTGGGACATTTCCCAAAACGAAGAAAAATTTTTCCGAAAGATAGGGATCCGAACCAAGGGAAGGGGGATCTGTGAAACTTAAGCGTGTTTTTAACTTAGACCTATAACCCTTGATAAACTGCCCGAAGTTTTTTCTCTTTAAAAAAAAAAAAACTAAAAAAGGTTAGCGATTTCTTGACAGGGGGTTTGCCCGGATTAATCTCCCGTCCCGATAAAACCAATCACAAAAAAGCCCTTCCAAATTTGCCTGGAAGCATTTTCCGGGTTTTAAGAGAAAAAGGGGAAAATGTTGCCAAAAATTTTTCTGTCTCCCTCGTTTTTGGATAAAACCAACGTAAAAAGACGAAGAGGGAAGGATTTCGTAAAGGCCCTTTTCCCACCTTGTGACAGAAGGCCGGGAAACCCGGGGAAGTTTACAGGTTTCGTTTTATCAAAGACCAGAAGATCCAAAAACCAAGTTTCTGTTGGCCA
Organism: Solen grandis; assembly: GCA_021229015.1. Taxonomy (NCBI): domain Eukaryota; kingdom Metazoa; phylum Mollusca; class Bivalvia; order Adapedonta; family Solenidae; genus Solen; species Solen grandis. The sequence continues at coordinate 20,072,993 of CM037782.1, forward strand.
AAGTGGACTACAAGGGGCCCCGGCATGAGATCGGGATTTTTTTTAGAACTAAGGGAATCAAGAAAAACGGGGGAAAAAGGCATAAGCAAATAGATGACCCAGTTACAACAGAGCTTTAATCCCCCCCACCCCCGGGTTGACCCGAAAAGGGGTGACACAAACAGGGGAAAGCTGGTTGTTCAGCCGGGTTTAGCAAATAGATCGAAAAGACGGAAACCCAAAAATTTCGCAAACGAGTTTTTCGCGACCCGGGGGGAAGTAATTTTCCTTTTCCGAGGGGAAAAAAATGTCTGGGGAAACGTTGGTCCGCTAAAAACATTTGACCCCCGGGGAATTTCCCTGATTTGGGAAGGGTTTACCAAAGGGCCCACCTGACACCAATAAGAAGGTGCCATTTTTTCCACCCAAAAGGGGAAGGCGAGTGCGTCCCCCCCTGTCTGCGGATGTAAGACAAAACAGTCCCTGTTTTTTCCGTTTGATTCTAGAAAAATTTGCCCGAAAGAGGGGGAAAAAACTGTCCCTAAGGAAAAAACCCCTTTGAGTTCGAGGGTTTTTGAATAAGAAACTGTCCCGAGGGGGGCCAAAGACCCGAGGGCCCGGGGCCCCCGGGGTTCCAAAGAGACCCCCCCTGACAGACTGGCATCCTGAAGGGGGAACAGTTTTCCGGTTTAGGGGAGAAAGAAGGGAAAACCCTCTCGGGAAAAAACGAGGGGGGAAATTTCCCCCAGCGAGATGATGAACCAAATTCCGGGGGAAACCGGAAAAATGGTCGTAAATGGTCCGGGCTGGGACGCCAGATTTGAGGTAGGTTTTAAACGGAAAAGGGCGATTGAAGGGGGCCCAGCGGGAAAAGATCCGCTGCTGCATTGAGTTTTCCGAGGGAAACGATTTGGAATTGCGGGCTGAGAAAGATTGCCGACGCGAAACCCCGAAACCCGAGTTTTGAAGAAAACATTAAAATTTTGGGGTTCCCGGGAAATTTTGAACCGTTTAGGTCGGTCAAAAATCCCCATCCCGACAAACGTAAGTTCTGGGGGTGCATCAACTCCGTTTCTCGGAGTTGAGGGTGAAAACCTGCCGGAGAGTTTGGTCTGTCCCCCATCGAAGTTCGTCGGAAGAGCGACGGGGGCCCTGTGAAGAAGAAGCCAGTCGTGAAAAATACCCAGGAGGCGTGAGCCCCCGAAAATGAACCCTGGCGACCAAACCCCAAAAAATATTTTGGGGAAGATTCTGGGGGCCCAAGACAGGCCGAAAAGGGGAAAGGGCCCTTTAAAATGGTGGGCAGTTTGGGGGCCCTCCGAAAAAAGAAAAGGGTTTTCCTTTAAAGAGGGGGGAAAAGATTTCATGGAATTTAAAATCCGATAAACCCGGGAAACGCCCAGTGACCCGGGGGGGGACGGGAGCCCCGATAAGAAATTGTTTCCCTTTTGAAGTGTTTCCTTTGGGAAAAAAAAGGGTTTAGAGGGGGACAGGGCCCCCTTTAACCGGGCGAAACCCCCCGTTCCCCTTTTTGGGAACCAGAAAAAAGAGGGTTTTAAAACCCCGGGGAGGGGTTTGGGAAACGAGAAAACCCTTTTTTACCCCTCCTTTTTCCAGAAGATCTGAAAGGCGAGTCCCCAAAGAGGATGATTTTGGGGGGAGATGAAGGGAGAGCGTGATAGTGGAGGGGGGGCGATGAACGGAAAACCCAAAACCCCTGTTTTCACCCAAAAGACAGGAAACCCCTTGGTCGTCGGTTTATTTTTCCCCCCAATGATGTTTAAATGGGTGAGTCCCGCCGCCCACTGGAAAAGGGGCAGAAAATTTCCCCCTTTTGAACGTTGGAAAGGGGGAAGCGGAAGAAAAAAAACGTAAACCCCCAGGGTTTTCCTACCCCTTTTTACTGGGAGAGGTTTTGAAGAAGGGGTTTGGGGGGGGATGAAAGGGGGAAAATTTTTGGTCCCCTGCGGGCCAGAATTTGGGGAGCGCCCCTGGAAAAGGGATTGCCTCTGGAAAAAGGGGTTTTAGGCTTGCCCTTTTCCGAGTTTCCCTTTGGGGATTTTTCCGGAAAAAAGCCGAAGGTTTTCTTTTGGGATCCGGAAATTTTGGGGGGGCCGGGAAATAGGAGTTGGGGGGGCGGGAAAGGGACCGCGCCCTTTCATTTTTCTCCTCCCAGGCATCCGCTACTTCCCTTTATTCGGCCCCCAAAAAAGGGGCAAGAAGAAAAGGGGGCGACCTAAGCTTTTTTTTCGAGAAGAAGAGAGAAGTAGTTTTTTTGGGGGGGCCCTCCAGGGGTGGGATTTCCCCCCTACAGGAGTCATCCGGAAGGAGAGAGAGAGATTTGCCAAAAAAGAATGTTTTTCCGTCGCTGTAAGGGCCCCTAAAAAAAGCCTGGGGGGGAAGCAAATTTAAAACATCCTTTTGTTGTAGCTTGACCGAAAGACGGGGCCCCAAGGAGGGCAGAAAAGCGACGAGATGCCGGAAAGGGAAACGGGAGCGTTGTTTCCCCGCGATCCAAAAAAAGGGAAACCCCCCCTTTTTGCTGAAACGGGAAAAAAGGAGGGGGGCCTTTAGCCGGGGCCGAACCGGGATCTTTGGCCCGTTTCGGGGGGGGGAAAAGAAAAACCCCCCCAAACTTGTAGGTCTTGGGGTTAAAAAACCCAAAGGCTGAAGGTTCCCCAAATTGGAATAAACCAGCCCCGGGGCCTGGCTTTGAGGAGGGTGAAGATTCAAAAAACCCCCAGAGCCGAACGGAAAAGACCGGGGGAGAAAGGGACAACCCGGTTCAATGAATTTTGGGTTCCCCTTTGGCTTTAACCCACGAGGGGCCCAAAAATAACCTTTTGCCCCCATCCGGGAGGGGGGAGGGGCCCTTTTCATACTGAGGGAAGGGGAAAGGGGCAAAGACCCCCCGAAAAAGCCCTGTCCATGGAAAACCCATTTTCTTTTTGACTCCTCGTCCTCGTAGAGAAGGTTGGGCATACGGGGTTTGGGGAAAAAACGCTGGATTTGGGGCGAGGTGGACGAAAAGGCACGTCCCCACAAATAAGGAGTTTCCCCCCTCCCGAGCATGAAGGGAGATTTCAACCTCCAATTTTCCCCTCCCTAAACAGTCCCCTAGTAGGGGGAAATTTCGAGTTTGAGGGGGGAGAAACCCCGCCTCAGGGGGCGGGAAAGGGGGGGATCCTGAGGGGGGAAAAAACCCCTGAAAGGGAAAAGGGGGGAAAAAAGGGGCCCCATAAAGGGGGTGTGCGGAAGAAGGCCCCGTGGGGCCCCGGGGGGGAGGAGACTGAAAAGGGAAAAGTCGTGATCAAGGGGTTTTCTTGGGGGCAGAGAAACCCGGGTCCCCCCCTTGAAAAAGAAGGTTCACCCCTTTACGGGGGAGGGGGGCAGAAAATGAAATGCCCCGGGTATTTCCCCCCCCTTTATTTTGGGACCCCCAAAGTGAAGGTCAAAGGTCTTGGGTTGCGCTGAAAAAAATTTCCCCACCTTGAACCCTTTGAAGACGTGGGGGGAGCGTAAAGGGGGGCCGGTCCCGATTTGAGAGCTAGGGGACCCGGGGAAAGGGAAAGACCCGGGGAACGGGTTTTGGGGACCGTTTCTTGGGCCCCCCTTGGGAAAGTGGAAAGGAGGGGCCCAAGCGGAGAAACCCCCAGGGCTACCGAGGAAAAACCGAAACCGAATTCCCCGGACCAAAAAACGGTGAAGAAACCCCGACCCAAAGTCTAGGTTATGAGCCACCTGGCCGTTGGGTTGGGCAGATCTCTTGCCGATGACCGGTGTTTACCGGTTTTTGGGGGCTCGAACCCATGTGACCGGTGACCCGGGGATTTTATGGGCCCGGGACCCGGGGAATGATGAACCCGGGGACCAGTGCTTTTTGACCCCTTTTCCGGGGACCGGGGGATTTGTGGTCTTTCCCCTTTACCGGTGGGGGTGACCGGGCCGACCCGGGACCCCGGGCCCCCCGGAGTTATCCCGGGGACCGGTTCCCCCGGGGGGGTCGGGGGGACCGGGCTTGGAAACCGGGGGGACCGGTGGTAGGACCTGACGGGGACCGGTCATGAGCTTTGCATGACCACGATCAGTACTTTTACCGGTCATGCCCGGGACCGGGAACCCGGGCGGAGTGGTTCCCCCTTGACTGCTCCCCGGGGCGACACAAGGAGAGCCGGGGGAGGGAGCCAGGAGGAAGGCGGGCCCCCTCCGGAGAGGGGCGGGGAACCTTCTTCCCGGGGGGGGGGGAGAGGGGGCCCCCGGGCCCCCAGCAGCGCTGAACCCGGGGGGGAAAAGGGGGAGGAAAATGAGGGCCTTTCCTTTTTTCCCGGGGGAGTAAGAAGACGGGGGAGGCTTTCTTCCATATCTCGTTTTCCAGAAGCGCAAAAAGGGGCAGGTGGGCGGCCCTAGAGCAAAAAGAAAAATGATAGGCAGGGGATGGGGAAACCCGGAGCCCTTAACATGTCCCCAGGAACCCCGGGACGCGACTAGTAAATAGGGAAAAAAAAAAGAACAATGTAATGCAAAATAAAAAACGGGAAAACCGAAGAAAACCCTAAAAAAGAAAAAAACTCGGGAAAGAGGGGCAAAAGTTTTTAAAAATCAATATAATTTAAAAACCCTGTCACGGGAAACCGAAGCCCCGGAAACCCTGACACAAGGCAAAAAAATTCCCCATACGGGCGGAGATTGGGAAAATTCCCACAAAGAATATAGGGAAAAAACCAAGAGAACAATATAAAAAACACAGCCGGGCTATGAAAAGATAAGAAAGGGGACTTAAAACGCACAAAAGCAAACAAGAAAGGGGGCACAAAAAGGTTTCCCCCCTGAAAATCGAGGTTCCAAACACAAATTTGGGGAAAGGGGGTTACACTTCCGGGAAAAAGGGGGTTTTTGGGAATGGTTTATTTTGCAGACTCTGTTTTTGGGAAACTTTGCACAAATAGACAATCCCGGGAAAAAATAACAGGGAACGTATTTATCTATTAAAAACCCAAAATTTTTTTTAATAGGGGCACTACTAATCATGAAACAACCACATGAAGTTTGAGACTTAAAGGTCAAATAGAACTTCAAGTTATCAATGGACAAAGGGTTTGGGAATTTACTACAAAAACAGTGACCCCTTTACCTTTAAAGGAAAAGACACCAAAAACAAAAAGGGGGTTTATCTACAATCTGAGCAACAACCACATGAAAATTGGGGACTAAAGGGCCAAAAAAGAACTTAAGTTTTCCCTCGGAAAGGTCTGGGGCTAAACCCCAGACCCCGGTTCCCAGGACCGACCTACGACCCCACCCACCGAATGAGCAAAGCCAAAATACCCCCTTTTCTTCGAAGGGGGGCATAAAATTTCAAACTTCATTTTAAAAAAAAATCCCAAATATTTGTTCCAAAAAGAAATTTTTTTATTTCGTTCCCCAAACATTATTTTTCCCACCCAAAAAAAAAGAAAACTACAGTATCAAAACTTTTAAAGGGCAAATGAAGCCGCCCAAATTTCCCTTTAAATGTGGGTCCGGAAGTTTTTATGAAGGGGGAAATTTTCCCTTTAAAAGGGAAAAATTTTCATGACCTTTCCTGAGGGACAAAGTAAAGGTCCTACTCAAAATTTTCCCCGCAAGGGTTTTAGTTAAGATGAAATGTCAAAAAATAAACAAAGCAGCATCCCACATCAGGAAATGGGGAGGGAATTTGGGTCATTAGAGGCAAAACAATGAATTAAAGAAACTATTTAAAGGGAGAGAAAAGGCATACCCTTTAAAAAAATTTTTTTGTTTATGACTAAAAACGTAAATTTTTCAGTCTCTGGGAATCATACATGATTTTAAAACAGTTATTTAAAAATTAAAATTTTTTTTAAAAAAGAAATTGACAATTCAAATTTTTTCAATTTTTTGGGCCATTTTCAGAAAATTTTAAAATTTTTGGGGATTGAATAATAGGGCAAAAATGTACAGCAATTTCCCGACAGACAAGGTTAACAAATGGGCTGAAATATTTCTAATTTTAAAATGCAAATTTGGGGATCAGAAGCCCCTAGGGGCCCCAAACGTTAGCAGAAAAATCGTCTTATTCAGAAGAATTTTTGTAAAATTTAAAGTGAATTTAATTTCATTGCTTTTTTTTTGGGATCTTGGATTGTGTCATCTTGTTTTTGATCAGTGTTGGGGCCATTTAAATATATGACTATACAATGCTATAGATTGCTTGTTCTGCAGGGGAAATTTTTAAAAATTTTTTTGGAAAAAAACACTCTGTTCTCTTTTAAACATGGGTAGGAGGTTTAAAATTGGGAAACTGGAAATAAGAATCTCCCTCCAAAAGGGCTGGGAATTTATTTTGGGGGAAAAATGAGCATTTAAAAACCGTTGGGCCTATATTTAAAAAAGGGTTTGTGACGTTTTTTACAGGAAAAAAGCACTTACATAAGGTTAAATATTGGGTTTTTAATTTATTCTAAGGAAAAAATAGCAAATCAAAATACTTATCTTAGACGAAAAGGGAATAAACTTTACTAGGGGGAAAATGACAGAAAAAAAGGCAAATGAACTCGACAAAAACCCTGGGAAAAAATTAAAGAAAAAACAGTGATGCCTTGGGTCGGGAATTTGGTTTTCTGGTAAATTTTTAAAAGGCTTCCTTTGGGAATCACTGCCCCCCATCCTGGGTACAAATTTTGGGAATTTCTCTTTTCTTCTCAAGAACACAATTTAGATTAAGTCATATTACCCCCATGTTACACCGGGAATACCCCCCCCGAAATCCCGAAATTGAAAATAAAATAAATTTCATGAAGGGGATTAAAACCCCCACAAAGCGCCTGACACAGGGAAAGTGAATTTAAAAAGCCTTTGGGAAGACAAATTTTTTGCAAGTTTTTAAAAATATTTTCTGGGAGCCACCGCAGCTCCCTTTGGCCCCAAAATGTAGGGGCACCAAGAGATTTTTGGGAAAATTTTTTCCCGATTCAAAATTTTGTTAGGTCCCTTTCCTTTCTTACAATTAAAACAATATATCCAAGACAAACCATGGAAGGAAAAAGATTCACCCTTTTTACTTAGCCCACTGCCCCTGTCTTGAAAATATTTTAAAACTTTTGAATTGGCCCCCCTTTCCAAGAAATTAGACTTTTCCCCCAATTTCCGAAAGTTTTTCCATAGTTGCCAGTAGCTAAAGTAAACCTAGCATTACAGGGGAATTGGTTGCCGTTAGGACACATGGGTTTGGTTTCCTCCTTCATCAAGGACCTTTGTATGTACCATCAGTATCAACAATAGATACACTTTCTGTCAAACATAAAATAAATAAATAAATAAAAATTCAACCTTAAAAAAAAAAAGGTTGAAATCAATGAAAGGGCATTGCAGCCACGAGAAATTTTAAGTACATGACCTAATGTTTTCTTTGTTTCCTCATAAAAACCTTTGATTTTTTGTCTACCTTTAAACCCCAATGTTACAAATATGTTATTCATTCGCTGAAAATTTTTTGTCATTTATGGCATTTTGATTGCCTACAAAATATCAAATCTTGTTTTGGGCTCTTGGGGAATACATTGGATGTTATATAATGCCAGGATGGCATTTAGTCTGTCCTGAAGTGGGGAGACAAATGGAAGAAGCTCAAAAAAGGTTACAGTTTCATAAGTCCTTAATGTATGATAAAATCCCTTCAATTAGTTGGCATTGAATCTATACATTATGGTGTTATTTTCAGGGTATTAATCATTAAAACAGGAAAAAAAATCACAAAAAAAGTGAAAATAACATTTTGATATTTCAATGTAATTTACTTTTGTTTACTTGTTTGTTTGTAGGGTTCAATGTTCCACTGATGGTATTTCCGTTGTTTGAAGATACTTTGTCTACTTGAGACAGATATAGTGCTGCCACACTGCAGTATCATGTTTATATAATCTGTTACATTAACTGGACCTTGGTGCCCTTGATTGAAATTTGAATGTATTAAATATTGAAAATATGAATCTAAATTAATGAATTCTAAATAAATTAAAAGGCAATTTCAGTCTATTAACTTCAAATTACATTTAAATAAACTAAATTTTAAGGGCTTGGTACAAAACTATGTAATTATAACAATTGTTTTGCACTTATTTTTAATCCCATCAAATATTAGATCATATTTTTCTATTTGAACGCATTTAAATGCTCAGTACAAAATTGGATCTTGCCATAGGGTCAGGGTTTATTTTTGAAAGAACAGCTTGCTAAAACAAGAGGGCTATAGAGGCCCTGAATTGCTCACCTGTGTATAGGGTTACCCAAGGAACATCTGTACTAAAACATTTTGAAATCTGGCCAGTATAAGTTTTGATGGAGATGATTTTTAAAGTTTTCATAATTAATTTCTTTCCATTGCCATTGCAACCAGAGTTATGCATGGATCAAAATTATTTTAGCAACGTTTGTGAAGCTTCACCCAAAGATCTTCCTGCCAAAATTTTAAACAAATTCTGTCCTGGGTTTCAGAGGAGATGTCGTTTGAAGTTTTCACTTATACATATAAGACAAATTAGCTCCCCCCGCAGCCCTGTTCTTTAACAAAACGGAATAATTTTGCAATCTTGGAGAAATTTTTCCCAAGAAAAATCTGTACTAAAAAAAAATTTTTTAAGTTGGCCAGTAGCAAGTTTTTTTACTACCTTTTTTGAAGATTTACCCCAAAGGATCATTCCGAAGTTTAATCAAATTTTGTCCAGTGGTTTAGGAATATCGTTTTTAAAATTTCATTTACATATAAAGGGAAATTGCCATGCCCTGGCAGCCGTTTTTTTTTAAAATTGGAAAAATTTTTGCAATGTGGTAGCAGGTTACCCAAGGAAAATCTCTAAAAAACATTATAAATTGGCAGTAGTTTTAAAAAAAAAAGGATTTTTAAAATTTTTATAATTTATTTCCCTTCTTTGGGAACGGAGTTTCATGGATAAGTTTATTTTAGCAAATTTTTTGGTTTACCAAGGATTCCCCGCAAAGTTTAAAACAAAATTTGTCCCGCAGTTTAGAGGGTGTTTTTTAAAAGCAATTGTTAACATGAGGCGGATGGGCACATGACGACAGAAAAAGGGGGAAAGGGGGACCTTTGTTAACATGGCATGTTGTGCTCAGGTGGATAAATATCATTAAGATTCACTGAAATCTATCAATGGAAGAAAATTGTAAAACAAATACCATCAAAGGGACATATCTTTAAAACAGGGGGAGGGGGGGGGGGGGGGGTAACCCAATGTTATATAGAAAAAGCGTTTACTTACAATGTCAAAGGGTTTGAATGACAGCAAGTTTCATTGAAATCCCTCCAGTAGTTTAGGAGGAGTAGTCTGCAGAAAATTGTAAAGCAAAAATCATCAAAGGGGCATAACTATAAAAAAGGGAGGTAATCCAATGGGAGGAGTAGTCTGCAAAAAATTGTAAAGCAAAAATCATCAAGGGGCATACTAAAATAAAGGGAGGTAATCCAATGTTATATAACTAACACATGCTTCTACAATGTCTAAGGATGAATGGCAGAAAGTTTCATCAAACCCTTTCCCAGTAGTTTAGGCGAAGTAGTCCGCAGAAGTTTGTAATGCAAAAATCATAAAAGGGGCATAACTTGGAAAATAGGGGGGTAACCAAATGATATATAGATAACGCGCTTATACAATGTCTAAGGATCACTGCCAGCAAGTTTCATCAAAATCCTTCCAGTAGTTTAGAAGGAGTAGTCCGCAGAAGTTTGTTAATGCAAAAATCATCAAAGGGGCATAACTGGTAAATAGGGGAGGTAACTCAATGCTATATAGATGTCTAAGGATCATTGCCAGTAAGTTTCATCAAATCCTTCCAGTAGTTTAGAAGGAGTAGTCCGCAGAAGTTTGTAATGCAAAAATCATCAAAGGGGCATAACTTGGTAAATAGGGGAGGTAACTCAATGCTATATAGATAACGCGCTGCTACAATGTCTAAGGATCATTGACAGCAAGTATCATTAAAATCCTTCCAGTAGTTTAGAAGGAGTAGTCCGCAGAAGTTTGTAATGCAAAAATCATCAAAGGGGCATAACTTGGTGAATAGGGGAGGTAACTCAATGCTATATAGATAACGCGCTGCTACAATGTCTAAGGATCATTGACAGCAAGTATCATTAAAATCCTTCCAGTAGTTTAGGCGGAGTAGTCCGCAGAAGTTTGTAATGCAAAAATCATCAAAGGGGCATAAAATTGGTAAATAGGGGAGGTAACCAAATGATATATAGATAACGCCTTATACAATGTCTAAGGATCATTGCCAGCAAGTTTCATCAAAATCCTTCCAGTAGTTTAGAAGGAGTAGTCCGCAGAAGTTTGTAATGCAAAAATCATCAAGGGGCATAACTTGGTAAATAGGGGAGGTAACTCAATGCTATATAGATAACGCGCTGCTACAATGTCTAAGGATCATTGACAGCAAGTATCATTAAAATCCTTCCAGTAGTTTAGGCGGAGTAGTCCGCAGAAGTTTGTAATGCAAAAATCATAACTTTGAATGGAAATAT
>CM037782.1:20083608-20129891 GCA_021229015.1 Solen grandis
AAGTACACTTAAACAGCTAATGGTACAGTCCAAAATAAATAAAGGACAAGTCCAATTAAGAAATTTAGCAAGGTTAATATTCCCCAACTACACTAATTTAATACCATGCAAGATTTTTCTCTGAAACTAGACACTACGGGAAAGCGAGTGATTCCAACATAACTTCACTTTAATTTGTGAATCAGGGGTATAATTTGTGAAGAAAATGACTTATTTATAAAACTAAATCAATTCCCATCAACAATCACACATCATTAACAGCAACTGTATACTGCGGAATAATTTGAATATATTCTGTAGTTTATCTGACAATCAAAGCTCTTCTCCTATATTCTGTTCTGATTATTTACATTTATTGCTTTTATAAAGTCTTCTATTGGACATGCAAACTACTCCAAGTGTATAATGTTAAATTGAATGTCCATTAATTGAGATATGTGAGAGTCAGAACATGACAGCTTGTGGGGGTAAACAAACAACTTCTTAACCCCATTGCTTCCAAAACTGATCTTCCAGTGATAAAGGGGTGAAAAACAAGAGGGCCAAGATGGCCCAATTCGCTGACCTGAGTACCACAGCTCTTAAAGAAAAGAGTATCACCACATTTAAAGACAGTGTTACATGCAAGCAGTAAACCAGTTTTATTATATTGTTTTTGAAACTTACCTAATAAAGAGAGAACGATGAAAAGAAATAGGGCCATAACCCCAGACCTCCTAATCATGATTAAGATTTATAAACTAATGCTAATCATTTTTTTTAATGATTAAAGAGCCAGTCCAATATCAGCAAATAATGAATTTGATTTCAAGACTTCTATGCTTCTTACATAATTAAGTAAACAATCTGGGTAAATCAAATAACATCATTAACAATAATGACCTTGGACCGACAATATAATATCATTCCTGAACCTGCTATAACTTAACTTGGTTAAGACATTTAAGGCCATTTCAGGAAACAATCATGGATAATTGACAGATGGACAACAGGCAACCAATTCTCCTAATATCTCAAAGTGCTCAGGTGAGCTAAAAACAAAGAAATCCTTTCAATTATGATTCCAGTTATGTGGCTATAATCAAATCCCTTTTCTGCTATTTATCAGTTATTTTTCACGTGGAATATTACATGTCAGTCTTCATTTCTTTTATGGGATGTGACTGCTGGTCCATGCATACTGATGCAAAAATCACATTATCTAGACATATGGTAATGTTCCTGTGAGATATGAATAGACTTGCAATGATTACTGCCATGTTATCCAGCCACAACATGAACATAAACAGCCATCATGGAACTTTCCTGGAGTTTTATGACCGACAATTCAGCTGAGAAACACATACCGGTTGCCATTGCAGCAAACACAGAGGCAGTGCTCCTTGGCTTAATACTGGTGTCCACTCTGGCTGGATACAATTAAGTGTGTTTCCTCAAAGAAAAGTTTTATCTTAGTCTGTGAACATGACCTTGAACAAATGACCACAGGCCAAGGTCTAGACAAACTCTCACAATCTTTAAGCCAATTAAGTATGCGGTTAGATGGCTAAATGGTTAGATATTATAGCCTAGACATAAAAGCAACAGACTGCAAATTTCAAGACAGTGCATGTAGGTTAACATCAAAAAATATAATTTGGTGACTTTATGGATTTCTTAATAACAAACTCAGGTACGTATTTGTATCTTTGGAAAGTGATTTGAGACAGAAAAAGGCTATGATTATTTTAAAATCCTTGAGGAACTAATCTGTACTTGCCAGCTAATTGATCTTACCATAACACATCATTATTCCAAATGTGAAGGCATTATCAACAAGACTGTGTTCTCTGGAACATATGTGTCACCGTTCTCAAGAATGGATACATATGTGGCTATTTGTTCTCTCTAGCCACAAAAGAGCCAATAAAATTATAGCCACATAAAAGCAAACAGAATGAATGACATATAAGGAAATTGTCCTAGTTGCCACCTAAGTATCTATACGTGAGCACGGACAGACAATGGAAAAGTGATCCCTATGTGTCACCTCTGCTTACAGCAGATGACACGACAACTGTTATCAATCTTCATGTATAGTGAGTGTTGGACAGGGTATTCTGTGACAGAACAGGTTGTGACAGTATACAATGTGAACAGGTTGTGACAGTATACAATGTGACAGGTTGTGACAGTATACAATGTGACAGGTTGTGACAGTATACAATGTGACAGGTTGTGGCAGTATACAATGTGACAGGTTGTGACAGTATACAATGTGACAGTATACAATGTGACAGGTTGTGACAGTATACAATGTGACAGGTTGTGACAGTATACAATGTGACAGGTTGTGACAGTATACAATGTGACAGGATGTGACAGGATGTGACAAGCATAATTCTTATATAGCCCCCACTGCACTATGCGTGAAATAATACATATCTATACTTAATGAAATGGCATCAATATCACAAATGTACTGCTCAATACAAGAGCCATAATCAGCAACTGCGTAATAATGCAAGCACCAAGACTTAACGCAAGAAACATATTATTTATCAGGCATACTGGAGAATCAATCCTCTTTACGATGAAATGAACATATCGATGTGCAATTTAAAATTTCTTAGATAGACTAAGATAACCAGAAAATTTCTCCTGAAATTGGAAAATGTGATAAATCTAAATTACCTTTCACTTCAAGAATAGATTTAAGATTTCTTTACTGTTTTAAAATGTTGCCCCTGTAGGCAATATATTTTGTAAAATATCTTGTATATTGCTTGATCAGAAACAAATAACTGAATTATTACTTTCAGGTGCGTTGTACTTTAATCAAATCTTTGTAGAAAAATGCAAGTTGAATTTAAAAGCAACCCAGAGTTTTTTCTGAAATAAGGCTTTGACAGTTTTGTATTTTTCATTACAATAAAACTAAATAATCAATTGTTCTTCTTACAGTGTATAATTGTCAAAAGTGTATTTCAAACTTGGGTTATAAATTCAACAATACCAGTAGGTTTTATACTGATAATATGATCGACTTGAAACCGATTATAACTTATTACCATTTACCTCATGAATATTCATGTATACGAGGGATAATCCAAAGATATGGGGACTTTCCAAATATCTTTTTAATGTTAACTTCAATCATAATGATTTTTTATCCATATTAATTTTGAGGTATTCTCAACACATATTTTAAGTTTCTGTGCAATGTGATACATTGATAAATAGAGTTTTTATGGTGTTACATAAAGCGTATATAAGTGGGAAGTTGTTCAACCTATAAACCAAAATCAATATCTAAATCAAATTCAGTATAGCTTAAATTTAAATTTGGTGATAAAATTCCACAAAACAACATAATTATATTCAATTACGTCAAATACCTTGGTAACATTGCTTTCTTTATTGGCATCATTTTCTGTGTATTTATGGCAAAACCATGCGTTGACAATAACACAGTATTGTAAAAACATACGAAAATGATGGACATGGCGAAAATTTAAAATCACGCCATTATGGAGCTTTGCCATAATCTCTGCATGACACTTGAAAAAAATAAGGCAAGCCAACCCAAGGAAAGCAGTTTCATGGTATTTGGCCAGGAGCGATAATATTTTTGATATTCATGAAAATATATTTTTTTCAAGTTTCAAACTTTCAGGCTGATATACAAAAAAGAGTTTTATGCTACATGTACGTAAAAAGTCCATATACTTTTAGATAACCCCTAGTAAGTTTATGACTTAATGAATTGAAATATGAATTTACTGAACATGTAATGTTATATGAAATAATGGATTTTTCTTTTCTGCATAGACTGTGTAGAATCTATGCTACAATCTTGCATATGCAAACAGAAAAGTGCTTTTCCAGTGTATATTCACTATATCCAAAAATGCATTCAAAAGATTGTTTTCTGAATGGTCAAACTAGAATAGGTATGCCTCTTATACATAAAGCACCACTTTGATTAGAACATTACAAATGCCCCTCATAGAAGGTAAAGGGTTGTACTGTTAAACATGTTTGAACTACATTTGATTAAGCATAAAGATGCAGAAGCTGTTTCTTGGTAATGGGCATTTGGCTAATACAATAACTGTTAGAAAGAAAACAATACTTGTTACTACCTGATTCCTTGTTCCTCTGAGTTTTATATCAATCTTAATTTTATGAAGGACTTTGTATATGGCAAAATTAATTAATGCATTTTAGTTTTAGGGCACTTTGAATGTTCAGCGCAAAAGTAGGCTAACTCTCTTTTATGACATTTTACAGGGCAGTAAAGAAACTGTCAAGCTATTTTCTAACTTTGATGTTGTTTTTTTTCCCTCCGAATATTTTTTCTGCTATGTATGCTGTTTGATGTTTGAAAACTAATGCTTGTAGACGTTTATATATATATATATCTATCTGTTTTTATACAGTTCAATATCATTAATTTTAAAAAGCAATAGTTTTGCACTGAAAAAAAATCCTCCATTAGTGAATAAAATCCAGTGCAAAACTAAAAAAAATAAGAAATAATGTTATAAATAGCTTGATAGAAGTACTAAATCCTGCCTTGCAAATGGAACATATGTTACCATACACAAGTTATGAAATGAAACTGGGATAGGTTGAGTCAATATTGCCACCTTCATATAATTATGAGTGACTCTCTGTCAGACTTATTGGTCCCAGTACCCTGGAGGGTACTAGGACCTTTGGAACATCAATGATTACTTGCACGTTCCATGCTTATAAGTGCTCAGCATGTATATAAGCTTATGCAAGACAATCCTACCTGGTAACAGAAAATGAATGGTTGTTGTACCATACTGCTTTACCACTGCATACTGCACAGTTAATACTAAGATTTCTGCCGAAGCCCTTGCCTAATTTAGACCTATTTAGACACCTTGGCAAATAGAGAAGACCCAGATCAGACAACCCATTTCCAGGAAATATGTACATGAATATTCATGTAAATTCAGGTAAAACACATTACTGAACCAATGTTGGCAGGTTTAAATTAACCAAAGAAGATTGGATGATAGGAAATACCCTTAAAAAATATATCATGAAAAAAAAAGATATACACCCAGCATGCTGTCCTTTTTCAAGTGATTATCATTTCTTGCCCATCTGCTACTGTCATCCTCATAAGGAGATCTTTTTCTTTCATGTTTCTTGTCATTAAAAATATGTGAGTAAGATACTTCTTAAAACTATTCAATAATTTAATCATTTACCTTATGAATATTTGTGTACAAATTTAAGATTTGATTAATAAGAAGTTATTGAAATTAATATGATATCTGAAACAATGTTGTTGTTTTTTTGTTGTGCAGATTGTGTAGAATCTGAGCTATAATATTGCATGAGGATACAGGAGAAACTATGATCTGATCATTGGGCACAGATAGAAATACCATATCTACTATATTAAACAAGTTCTTATCATTCTTAAACCAATGCTCACACCTATCTTTTTTTAACAAATCTGACAGGAACGAGAACAGCAAGGGTTCACCCAATCTAAAATGTTAACTTATGAGACACAAAAGTCAGGAAAGATGTTGCTGGTATATTTTCTCCCGTGCTTTGAGACCAGCATAAGGATAGGTCCTGGACTGGTTGACCTAGTATGATGACATGTCATTCATCTTAGCATGATGTTGCTGTGAAGCAGTACTAAACTGTCACAGGAAGACAAAATTCCCAAATGACTGAATTACTGTCTATCAGTTGTTAAACCCAAACGGACAGACAACCAATTGATTTACGATCTGACCCACATATTCTTTCTATCTGCTGACCTATGTAACTCAGTAACCCATTTTGAAAAGACAGCAAAATATCAATGCAAATGAAGTAAAATATGAATGATGAGCATTCTGAGACACCATTTTCAGAGTTTATCAAGCTGAAAGGGAAGCTCTAAATTAGCTTAAAGTCTTGCCTGCATCTGACAGCTTACTGTGATTCTATGAAAAGCTTTTAAATCCTAACACATTAATAGCTGTAAGATTGCTTCTTTAATCCAGTGGAGACTAATATTAACGACCTACTCTTTCAAAGAAAATATTTGTCATACTCTTAACTTGCTGATTCTTATCAATTAGCTCTTTACTTCATAATTGTAGACTCATTTTGATGCATTGGCAAACAGAGCAGATCTAGATCAGGCAGCTGGCTCCTTAGGGGCTGTCTGATCAGGGTCTCCTCTGTTTGCTGACATACAATAGTGTAGCTCAGTGTCTACACAATTTATTTGGCAAAGAAAATATCAATATTTCATCTTCATCTATCTCTTTTATCCACTTTGAATAGTTTTTTGGTCAAGCCTTGAGTTACTTTAGCCTAGGCTCAAAGGTGTTTGTTTTTTATTTGTCTTTTGCATATTGAGTTTAATTTGACTAGCAAGTACTACTAAGGAATTAAATGCATTTTTGTAAGTAAAATTAATTTCCAGCTTTTTTATCAATACATTGTTTGTTATTAATAAGTGTGTGTGTATACACATATCCATACAAGCATCAGACTGTGTGTATGTACAGAGACCCATTTCCTTCACATTAGGAATTTTCATGTAAATAAGGTAGTAATTACAATAATAATCAATAATCTATGATAAATCTAAGAAATGTAAAGTACATATACATTCACCTATAAGCTATTTGTATGGAAAAAAATCTCTAATTTTGTAATTGTGTCATATTGAACTAATTTTTATTTTTGAAGAATTTTTAGGGGAATTTTTATAAACAAATTGGAAAATGTTATGCTTTCTGGCATGGGGATATAGCCAAATACCAGCTATAATAACAGCTTCAAAAATTTGTGGTATAACAGGGTAACCCCTATACTACTAACATGAGACCCCTACTAGACAGAAGGTATAGCTGACCTGACAGATGCTGCACAAGATGCAATGCAGTCCTGACTACAGCACATAAACATCAGCAGTCTGCAACCATCCGGCAGACACACTCCCTGTCTTTAATGACTGTAAATATAAGAACCACTGCCACTGGTATGCAAAACAACCAGTTCATTCCATGTTGCTGACAAATAAAGCATTATTCACAATGTGAAATGGATATAAAATATTGTAGATTTATTGAAATTTACATCGCTATCAGACAGCATTGACAAGAGCAGTTCCGGATGTCTGAAACCAAACTCCTTCTTTATACTCACGTTTACACTATATCCAGCATCTTCAAAACATATTTTGTATGTCTATCACCTTGAAATTTTGGCATATGTTGTTGTTATCATCCGTAGAATTTGAAATCTCTTCATCAAAAGTCTACAATCAATTCACAAGCATAATAATTACTTGTCTATTCTATCTCTTCCACACCAAATCAAATATTACTGACAACATTTCAGCTCCATGATACCACTAAACTTAAGTTCCATTTTAAGATACAGTGATATGTGAAAATGTGTTTTGATATGTTTAACATCCAACCAACAGTATGTGAAAATGTACCTTATCTTGACCAAACAAATATCAAATAAACCTATAGGATCCAAACTTGGACCATATTATATTATAATTTACATTATTAAGAAAAACAATACAATGGTTCTAAGAGGGCTGATCAAGAACTGAACATACTTTAAGTCTTGCTCAAAAGGTATTCAACAGATGGTCTACATTTATGCACCTGTAATTTGTGATATCATTCTAGTTTCAGTTTGGCCATCTGTGAATAACCATCTGTGAACAAGCTGCTCTAAGTAAGATGGATTGATTTTTTTCACTTTTGTTTTATAATTTGAGTATTTCATATCAGTTAAGATTTATTTTATTTAAAATTATTTCATAATGAAGAAATAGGTAAATACTAAAAACAAACTAGAGATTTGTTTTTATAGAAAACTGATGTCTCCCCGCCACCCCCTTCCTCTCACACACACATATACACTAAGGCACACAGTGACATATGCAAATAGTTAAAGTTAAAGGGCTAACTATATTGTTAAAGCTCCGTACAGAGTTATGGACCTTGTGTGTAACACCTCTAATTTTTTTTTTTTACTCTAAAAATCCTGAGGCCAGAGTTATGAACCTTGTGCATGACACTTGATCTCATTAATATCTTTCCATAAATGAAATTTTATTTCAATAGCATGAGTCAAACTGGAGTTACGGACATGAAATTGCAAAAAAGCAGAAAAACTCCAACAAGAAACATTGGAAATGGATTATGCTCTAGTGTACTGCAATTCTTGTCCATAATGTCTACACACCTATGAAACTTCAAGCTTATATGTCACATAGTCCATTAGTTATGCTCCGAACAAAACTTAATTGAATATGAAACTAGAGATTTGTATTCATAAAAAACTGATGTCTCCCCCCACCCCCTTTCCCTCACACACATATACACTGAAAGCACACAGTGACATATGCAAGTAATTAAAGGGCTGACAATATTGTAAAGCTCCATACAGAGTTATGGACCTTGTGTGTGACACTAAAATTTCTCTCATCAATTTCTTTCCATAACTTGAATTTTGTTTAAATAGCATAAGCAGAGTTATCTTGCAGTCAAGAAATTGTGAAAAGTAGGAATAACTCCAAACATACTAAGGCCAGAGTTATGAACCTTGTACATGACACTTCCTCTCATTAATTTCTTTCTATAAATGAAATTTAATTTCAAAAGCATGAGTCGAAAAGAATTTAAGGACATGAAATTGCATAAAAACAGAAAAACTCCAACAAGAAACATTGGAAATGAATTATGCTCTAGTGTACTACAATTCTTGTCCATAATGTCTACACACCTTTGAAACTTCAAGCTTATATGTCACATAGTCCATTAGTTATGCTCCAGACAAAAGTTATGGACCTTGTGTGTGACACTTTCTCTCACAATTTTTTTCCATAACTGGAATTTTGTTTAGATAGCATAAGAGGAGTTATCTTGCAGTCAAGAAATTGTGAAAAGGGGGAATAACTCCAGACAAAACTTAATTGAATATGAAATTAAACAACAGGCAAAAACTAAAAAAATATGATTTGCAGAATTAAGGTTCTTGTGCACTGCAATTCCTCTTTGTGATGTCAATTCACCTATGAAGTTTCAAGGTTAAAGGTCTCATAGAGCATGAATAATGCCTTCCAAAACAAAAGAGGATGAAATTGAACAAAATGCAGTAACTCCAAAAATATAATGTGCAGAGTTATGGTTCTTGTGCACTGCACTTCTCCATGTGATCTATCCCTGTATGAAGTTTTAATGTTATATGTCTTATAGTGTGCAAGAAATGCTCTTGACAAAAAATAAGTATGAAATTTAACAAAGGTCATTAACTCCAAAAACATGATGCACAGAGTTACGGTTCTTAGCACTGCACTTCTCCTCCATGAGATTTATCCACCTGTGAAGAAGTTTTAGGTTAATAGCTTTAATCCTTTCTGAGTTATGCTCCGGACAAAAAGTGTGACAGAAAGAAGGACAGACAACTCTGACAAAAACAATATGTCTACCCCATATAAATATGGGGGGGGAGACATAATAAGAGTATTTCATACATATTTTGAGAGGAATTGTCACTGCCACATGGTAAATTCCAATTGTCATGTGAGTTACTTGGTTGCAGTGGTTTAAGTAGCTTATAGCATGACGTATCCAATACAAGGAGTCTATAGCCAGTCAAATCAGCCCTTTCATATTGTATAAGTATAGCTGTATATTCTAATAACAATTTACATTCTAGACTTTTTATTGAAGCTGAGAATGGAAATAGAATTTTAAATGATTTCAAAACACCTCAGTGCAAATGGGCTTCCTTCTGTGCCACATCATTTCTCAAAAAATTCAGTGTGCCCTCAGTTTGTCTGCATAATTAAGTATATATAATAAAACATAGTGCCTGTGCTCACATTTACTCAGAAGCCTTTCACCTTGCTGTGACTGATTTATGTGGGAGGAAACCTAAGTACTCAGAGAAAACCTACCATACTCTCTCATGTATGTGACCTTATATCAAATTTGGGGACCCATCCGTGAGAAGTGAGGACATTTTCCTCCCGAATATTCTTATTCTATATTGTATTCAACTCCATGCTACTTGCACTTATTGTTGTACTGAAGTGCTACTGCATGCTCTATCTGTGCTACAGGCTACACACAAAAAAATGTTTCTGCATGCTCTGTACTAAAAGGCTACACATAGATATCATAAGTACTTAGATGATAAAATATGCTACTTGCAGGTATTGTTAATTGTACTTAATTGTACTTAATTGTACTGCATGCTCTATCTGTACTAAAAGTACTCAGATGCCAAACCTTTGCCTGTCTTAACTCTGTAATCAGTTTTATTTAAAGAGATAATCATAAACAGCACTTTCCTTGGGATATAGGCAACATTAGATTGGCGCTTACTGCATACCTGTCAACATTTCAGAATGGCAAGGAGTGAGATTTTTACGTGTCGCGAAGACCGGATGGGAGTGTGGGTTTGGGAGAATTTTTTTTTTTAAATGCATTAAATTATGCATTCTGGTGCCTTTTGAGATCATTAAGTATGAATTTCTTGTGTCCTGTGTTACCATGCTTTTACAAAATTAATAAGAAAAAATTACATTTTTTAAAAATTTATTTCATGATACATGATAAATAGGTTTCTATGCATAGCATAAATGTAATAAAGAAATCAACATGAAAAACAACCAAATAAATAAATGCACATTTTGCTTTAGCAAAAGCACCAATACTGGACACATATTAAAAAGGAATATATAAGCTTTTTATCTCATGATACATGATAAATAGTTGCCGGCATGTCCAACTGAAAAGCTCCTGAAATGACACATATGTATACATGAGGTTTGAGTAAGCATTTAAGTATATTACTCAGAATATATCAATAGAAAAAGAATTACTTTATTTTAAAAAATGTGAGGTCAAAGTTCAAATCCTACAAAGAACTGACTAAAACAGATAGATCTAGATCTTAATTTTGATTTTATTTAATTGTGGTATGCAATTATATCATTCTAATCATCATATAGTGGCTGTGTTATATGTGAATGACCGATTGATAACAGTAAAAATACCATGTAGACATTCGATTTGTAATGTACTTTCGGTTTAAAAATAATTGTGAGCGGTCTTTTTCACGGCGATTATAACAAAGATTACAATAATCAGTTAGTACTTTTATTGTTATGAAAAGAAGGAACGTCGAAGTATGCTTCAGTGATTCATAATTAACATTAAGTGTCTGTTTACAAATCAAATGCTGTTGCCGTAGTATCAAAATGTCGTTTAGATGGCGCATGCGCAAAAAGTGGTATCAATAATACGCTGACGAATAAATTTGGGTAAATCCGCGTTAATTTGATGTTTTTTGCTGCACTCCATGTGTATTACTTTCAAAATATGTTGTTACGTCGAATATTTTAAACATTCGATATATAAATTTTAAATACAATCGATATATAAATTTTAATTACATAGAAATACCATTCAATTATCTTAAACCTACGACAATAAAAAAATGAAACGAATGCAACATACCTCCTACACAGTTTGCAGAAAGCAAAATTGGGTCCTGTGTCAGATTTTGAAAGCCAGGAAAATTTCCAGTTCCCACGCGTTGTTGTACTTTGAGGCATAACTCTTTTTCTTCTTTTCTGGAGTCTTCATGTTTTGCAGTCGACATTAAGTGCGCGAATGGTGATCATGCAATGTCCGGGAATTTAAGTAATAGTTACCGATAATTCCCGTATATGACTCGGAGGGATTCGGAAATTCAAGCAACATTGTGATTGGTGGATTTTCTCTCGGGAAGCCCTGGAATGCCCTGGATATACGAGTATAAGCAAGACCGCGATAACCAGTTTTGTGACGTACCCTGTATATTGGAATGCCCCTAGACAAGCGTCACAGGGTGGGCTGTATATTGGGGCTTGCATCCTGTGTTGTTTTAACGATTAGAGAAGGTAAATTAGACAAAATTTCTGACCCACAATGTTTTTGGTATTTTTTTATAAAAAAATCGTGAGAAAATGGCCAAAAATCGTGAAATCGTGACCATGAACTTAAAATCGTGAGAATCACGATTTAAGCGTGAGACTTGACAGGTATGGCTTACTGTCGCTGTGACAGTATGTCAATCATATCCTGACATCAGAAGACTGTTAGTGCACAGACACAACATGGTAGAATGTCAACCAAACTACTGCAAGCCAGTGATAAGGCTTCCTCAAATGAACAATATAAGTGACATAAGAGATGCAACATGTCTTACATTAGTTGAAGTACATGATTAGTTAGTGTGTCTTTTCTGAAGGAAACAATAATGACAGTTCATCTTGTATGCTGTAGTTCCAGCACTGAATTAATTGTATTAATTGTATTAATGATCTCAATGATCAATTCAGGGAATTAAAATTCATTACATTCCATAATTTGAAACATTATTGCATACAAGAGGGCAATTATATGCAGCTCTAGATAAACATACCCTTGTACCATCTTCATTAACCCTTTCCCTCATATAGACTCATTTTGACACACTCAATAGGTACCACATAAAGCCTGATCTGCAGAAAACCACAGTTAAACCTTACCAAATTTAATTATAAAATCCTCATTTCCAGACCACTGAGGAGCAGCGAACAGCATAAAACCTGATCAGCCTGCGAGTTACTGGTTTTATGCTGTTCGCATAGGTCTTTTCATGGTGTCTTCTATGAGCAAAAGGTTAATATTGTATAAGAATTTAATTCCTCACGGAATATTCCAGATATGTTTCTAATATGATTAGTTACTTGTATTAAGACAATGAACTCAAATTTAGCTCCCAATGAAATGTATGAGATAAATATTTAATTTTGTTTTTAATTTAAATATAATGGTCAAAATAGTTTCACCAACAACAAAATTTAAAGCAGGTATTGCAGACAAAATACTCAAGTATAAGGCTAAAAGTTAGTGTTAAATGATAAGGTTCCCTGCAACAAAATAACCAAATATGTCATCATCAGTACCACAATGAGTGATTTATAAATTATACACAGTGAGAATAAAAAAATACACTGCAAAAAAATACACCACAGGGGTGTCCAATTCTAAAATTATTTTCACATTTGAGTTGGCAAAATCAAGAAAATACACACACACACACACACAAAAAGGTTTTCGCTTCCATTGCCCTGCAACAATGTTAACTCAGTATAATGACAAGAGGTGTACCGGTGTAGCAGCACAATACTAAAAAGGAAAATAAAATCTTTTTAAGTATTAAGAATAACACTTTTTGTGCTTTTAAAAAAACATCATATTAATTTGTTTTTCCCCCAAAGCCATTATTATCATGACATTTTTAAAGCTCTTTGAGTACCAAATCATTTTCTACACTATCAAGTACCCTCTTTGAAAAATTGGTAATTGACCTGTTTAAGAGCCATACCTAAATTGATGCAGCAATTCAACAATTATTCCACTTTTGACGTCAGTAATGACTTACCTCATCAAAAATTTAGATTTTGACCTCTCTCCTCTAGGGACTATTGGTTGATAGCCTATCAAATTCTTAATATTCACTGCTAATGTATTACACTGGTAAAACGATCTGGGACCTGCTACAAATGTACAATTTATTTCTATGGTGATAATGGGGTGTCACCATAAGGACAAAAATGTCCATATTGTATCCATATAAAGGGCTTGATATATTCCTGATGAACAAAATCACTTAGGTTTTCTATTCAGTTACATATTTTTCTTCAAGTTATCGGATGTGTATTGATTACGTAAAGGCAAAACTTCTCATATAACCTTTCACTTTTTTCATTTAAAGTTACTCCTAGATCAGATATTGCTGATGTAGCTGATATGTTGTGAGCATTTTAAGAGTCAGGCTAACAATTAAATACAAACATTAACAAAATATCAAAAACATGTTATTAGAAAGCAAGTAGACATCTTTTATGTATTTTTCATATCTGCAAACAGTTTTTGTGTGAAGCAGTCTTGCTCAGCTGCACATTTATCAAACATTCTTAAAATAACATATTTCTTTATTCAAAATGCTTCAGCCACCATAACTTTCAAATTTCTCAAAAAAACCCACAAAAAACCCACAACCTCTGTACTGTTTTGTATTTCATACTTCAAGTTCAATCTTTCCTTAGACATATATATCAAACTTAATTTCCCACTGGACCCAGAATAATCACAAATTCACAGGGAACCATGTCTGCACCCCTGCACAATGTGAAATATTAAACAGTAGTGACAGTCTTCTTTTCACCCTCGTAAACCACACTGAACCGATGACAATATTATAAAACTACACATATTTATGACACGTCAATTTTGAAGTGACTGGTTTAAAATATCTGTAATTTACGAGTTTTGCAATTATGGAAAATTCAAGAGAAAATTCTCCATCAGATCTTTGTAAATAATTATATTTTCTCATTTAATCTAATTTGAAAGACCTTGAGTCACAAACTAAAGGAGATGTGTACAGCATCACCTTTTCTTTGTTATTAACTGTCAACACTGCCAAATTCAGTTAATTGGTGCACAGTCATACAACTCTGTATTTTCTTCAAACTTCACCCACAACAAAAATGAAATTTATGTACACTTAATTTAATAAGACTGAAACACACACACAACCCCCCCCCCCCCACCTCCCCCCCCCCCAAAAAAAACACATAATTATTCAGGGATAATTCTGTCTGGAAAAAAAATAATGAGAAAAACATCTCATTTGGCAAAAATAAAAGAAAATTTGTCAATGGTCAGTGAGAAATTTACGTCCCATGTGTGACTGGTCATTTTTATGAGGGAATTTTCTCTCATTTTGCAAATTTAAAGGAACATAGCAAATCCCTAAAAAATCCCTGTGCATTAAGTTTGTCATTTATTATGTACATATAGCTACCAATTCCAGTTTTCAATTTTCAGTACCACTGACCTGGACACAAAACCATCAAACAATCTCAAACATTTTTTTTTTTCTAAAAAATGACTGCAGGGGTCAGGTGTAAAGGGACAAGTCAATTGTGTGTAAGGAATAAAACCAGATCAGAATGAAAGCAATTTTGAGCCAGCATCATATAATGGATACCTGGTCATCCCACAATTCACTTGCAGGCTGACTTGGTTTAATATCTATTGTAACAGTATGATCTCTTACATATCACTAATATTTCAGAATACTAAATAGACTCATTCCGTCCAATATCATCACAAAATAAAAGACAAAAAAACCCTGAGCTTCTCAACCTAGACGATCATAAAACCAATTTTACCTGGGTGCCATGTTCTATGCTGAATCAATTGCATCTTGAAAGTGAATTTAAGTTGACAGAAGTCAGTGGTAAAATCTGTGGGTAGCCTGACAATTCATACAGACTGGATGTTATTGCATTACACTGCCAAATATAATTCTGTCTCTGGCTTAAAAGTCACCAGGTAGTACACTATTGTAAGACTAATGGAATCAAATGATTGGCTCTGCATCTGTGCCAGATCTCCTGCAATGGAGATTGCAACTTGTAATGTTTGATTGCTTGGGTTAAAATCAAACTGACAGTCATTTGGGGACTTTATATACATGATGCAACTATCCTGACACCAGGCCGACCAGACCTGGAATAAACCAAGCTCCAAGCAAGAGAGGTATTACTAGTATGCTACATCTAACTCACGACCAGAACCATTTTTTAACAAAAAAAATTCAGTCCTTTAAATTGATGAGGGTGTCAGGCTTAACTAGGTGTCCACTCAGGTTGACCTTTTTTTAAAAATATTTCCTATAGCTTCTATGTCCTTAATTAGATTGTTTCAATATTTGGAGAGTTGCGTAAGTGGATGGACCTCTTCATTATGCAGTTGCGTTGACCTTTGACTTAGATTTGATGAAAAAAAAAAAAGCCAGAAAAACCCATCCAAAATACCATCAGGTCTTGTTATGACTTTTTAATGGTCTGTTGCAGCTGGGGATCAAACTCATGACCTACTCAACCACTGGAATTGGTTACAATGATAACATGATTTACATCAAAACTCGCTGAGAACATTGATAATTTACATGTAATGTCATTCTAAAATTGTTTCCTTGAAATATGCATTTGAGTTTACTCTCCTTTTGTAAAATAAAGACATTTTTATCATAATTTTTTGCACATTTTCTCATATTTCATAAAGTTTAATTTCTTGTAATTATCAAAATACAAGTTAAGTAGTGAATTGGAACAATTCTAAATACATCTGTAAGTAAATAGTTATGTAACATTGACCTAAAAATGATTAAGCTTGGATATAAATCAAACCATAGGAGACAAATGATTGTTTATCTCTTAACACACAAACAACTCATTAAATCCAGAAAATAATTTGAGATTAGTTGAAAACAGATTTTTTTCCTATACAAATGCGTTTCTACAAGCAATTTATCAAATAATTTGTTCTCCAAAATTCTGAAATATTTGCACTGCAGTGTTAGATGAAAGCTTAATGCTATGAAAGCCTGACATGATGATAAATGCTGCTAATAAATGTGCATATCAACCTTACCATACTAAATGTGCCTTGTCCTTTCTTCGTTTTGGACTGTACATGCATTTCTTGTTTATCGGGATGCTTGCTGATAATTTACTGATTGTAAAGTGAAAAGTGCAGACCTTAATCTGACTGTATGGATGTGCAGGCTGATCTTTGTCTGCACTGGTCACAAGTGCCCACAGAATTGTACTGGTTAAATTTTTGGTATGTATAAGCTGATTTAGAATTAATATGGATTTACGACCTAACCACCATCAAAGACCATCTATTTGAGATACATTCTACAGACTGTCAAGGACACCTTATATATTGAATGGAAAAACCACAAGAAGAACTTCACTGTAATTAACCCTTTCCCTCATAGAGGACACCATGAAAAGACCTATGCAAACAGCATAAAACCAGATCAGCCTGCGAGTAACTTGCAGGCTGATCAGGTTTTATGCTGTTTGCTGCTCCTCAGTGGTCTGGAAATAAGGATTTTGTAATTAAATTTGGTAAGGTTTAACTGTGGTTTTCTGCAGATCAGGCTTTATGTGGTACCTATTGAGTGCGTCAAAATGAGTATATGAGGGAAAGGGTTAAAGAAGACTATATTTTTTTTGGAATCAAAAACTCTGTGACAGTCAGTGTTTTTTTTCCCCCATTAGTCAATTCTTTTGTAATAAAGTAATGTGGTTATACATGGTCAGTGACAGTGGATCTAAAGGTTCCATGTTTGAGCTCATTGGGGCAAAAAATATTTCCAAGCACAAATTAGTACTGGTGCAATCTAAAACTCTCTGAGTGGAATTAGTATTACTTGTAAGAACCTGTGACCAAACTGACTTAAAAAGGAAAGAGTTTAAATTATTAACAGTAAAGAAAAGGATATCGTAATTCAGGCTTTCGAAAGTTTAGTAAGAAATGCAAAAATGTAAAAAAAAAAAAAAAAATACTTTCTGAGTTTAATATTTTTAAATGAAAGTACTTCACATTCTAAACTGCTATGTGATGTTAGTACTACCAATGTTACAACTGCCAATTGCAAATAAGTGTAAACTAAGAGCAAGGAAAGGTAACTGTGATCAAAAGCAGAGTACCCATTAGTTTATGCTTCTTGCCTTGGTTTAACATATTCCCATAATGACAGTATTTTATAGTCATATAAAGGAGGTTTAGTCCATAAAACAGATAAAGTGCTATCTCAATTGTATATCACATTTGTAGATATTTGGTTAACCTGTCCTGAAAATGCTCATTTATCTCTTGTTTCTGCCTACAGACTTGCAAATGTAGTATTGGAAGTGTGTGTGTTGGAGGTGATAGGAACTGAAAGACTTATGTGCTGAGTGCCATGCACGAAGTAGGTATTCTAATAACATTTTAAATTTTCATTTTTTTTTTTAAATAACTTTGATACATCAAGGTCAAGGATCAAACCCACATCTTCTCAGTTATGAGAAGGACACCATAACTAATTGGCCACACAGAAAGGCTTATGATAGTCAAAGATAGAAACATTTGTATCCTGCAGTACAGCAATAAAAAATCTTATCCAAAATATATGCAAAATCAAAAGCTACTAAAACACAAAATCACACAATTATTTCAAATAGTTCAGTGAGTCATACAAGCAATTTTGGGAATTCATAAATCAACAATATTTAATAATAAACAAAACAGATGGTCAATAATTTAATTGCAAACAATAATTGTTTATTTCATTAGGCCTAATTACATTGTTAAAACACCATAATTATAAACTTCGTCTATATTAAAAGTTACTTCCTCACTGGAACTACCACTGGAAATAAAACAACAATGTCCATTAACTAAACAGATGGCCAATTTCTTTACTAACACTGATTGTTTATTGTACTGTATGGCCTTAAATAACATTGTTAATATTTAATTTCATCTATATTGAGAGACGCTTCCTTGTTAAAATTGAAATTTTGATGATTTCTTTACAATGTTCACAGAATAATGACTTATTTCTCAGAAATGCTTGCATGACACAACAAATTATCAGTAATTCATTACTTTTTTTCATCATTATTATCTTTTCCTTTCAATCCATTGAAACAGATTCTTCTCAAGATGCAAGTACATGTCAAATAATGTAACAATTTCCTTTCATCATTTCATCAATACAAGCTATGTGAAGAAAACTAAAAATTCATTGCAATTTGCAACATGTCAGAATTGACATTATTGAAGAGCCTTACACAGGAGATTGTTCAATGTACTTGCTTTTAATTTCAAACCAGTAACAAAATAACTAGACATTGTTCCTATGTTCTCTATGGCTTTCACTTCAACATTATTGACAAACTCCATCTCAGTAGTTACCTCCCCTTACAGTTGTCGATAACTACTGCCACCACAAGTAGATTCTGCTGATATAGGCTGGATTGACTTTTTTCACTTTTGACTTAGTTTTGAATATATATCAGTTTAGTTATATTCCACGAAAATAACAATCATGATTATGAGAAAAGTAAAAAAGAACATCAAATAACATTAATTTATAAAATTATGAGTGTTAGTCACATGGTTTCAACTATCATCACATGACTTGTGTGGTGGCAGTGGTTAAAGTAGCGTAGCGTGACGTAACCGTTGCGCGGAGTTTGCATTATTGTTTCTATTTTCATCCCTTTACATCATACAGATGCATTTTTTGCAAACATAGGAGACCCTGATCAGAAAGTCCTGATTGCTCATGCGGTATGAAAGCTCAAATTCTAGACAGTCTACATGGCAAAGAAAAAATCATTAAAAACAAGAAATATGTTTAAAAAAGATATTTAGCGTAGCTAAATAATTGTCAATTGTAACATGTTAAACAGATTTAAACTATTATAAAGTTGGAAAAAATGTTTATAAATCTCAAGATTATGGGAGGTATTATGAAGAATATAACAAAACGGATTTAATTTACAAACTAATAAAAAGCTAATGTACCAGCTTCCATTAAATATTATGCATTGCTGATTTTTTAAGTAAAGACAATTCATATGTAACCAAGCAAAACCAAAAGATCATAAATTGTGTATATCCGATTACTGATTCCAGATCCACACAATAAACTGCACAATTTCACCACAGTAGTAACCTCCCCTGAAGGCCATGTCCACCATTAGAAATTAGGGGAAATTTTGGTCTTAAAGTAGACATATGCCTGCTTTTTATTTAGTTGTTTTAAATCATATTGCCAAAGCAGCATTCCTAAACTGGCATGGAAGTGTTAAATTTTTATAACTGTTATCTTTCATGTTTATACTGAAAACCTGTTATATCAAGTAGAAAGATATATACAACCTGAAACACCCATTTTAAATTGGAATATGCTAAATATCCTAAAAATAAATAATACAAACCAATGATAGCATTGCATTTACTCTGGCTTCATTTGCATTCCAACATTTGATGGGTTTAAGAAGTAGGTCAAAATCAATTTTATACAGCTACATCAAAAAATATACCATTTAACCCTTTCTATCATAGAGGACACCATGAAAAGACCTATGCGAACAGCATAAAACCAGATCAGCCTGCGAGTAACTCGTAACTAAACTAAATGAGTATTTTGTAATTAAATTTGGTAAGGTTTAACTGTGGTTTTCTGCAGATCAGGCTTTATGTGATACCTATTGAGGGCGTCAAAATGAGTCTATATGAGAGAAAGGGTTAAAGTTCAGTTAATTAAATATTCATCAGGTCATAAACTTGTTCTAACCCAGATGTCTCTTTTTAAATACTACTACCAAACAGACCTGGATGTGAAAATGTACTTGAGGACTTTAAAAACACTTCATGAATTCAACTTTGCATAATCTACGTTATGTTATTTTTTTAATTTTTTTTTATTATATACAGGAAAACTGGTTATCTTACTTGATAAGCTGAGGAACATATTGATATACATGTGTACCATTTTTAAATCATTTTACTGCATTTTATAAATGATAATGTATTCTATAAGTTGGAAAAAAATTCAATGTGCCATACAAAAAATACCCAAATCTATGAAATTCATACTTTTTCTATCTTATTTGTAACAGATGAAATAGTGGCTTTCTGAAAAGGAAATGAAACGCATTTTTTTTTTTTCCCCAACTAAAACTGCTTTTTGATTGACAACTTATCAAAATTTTACTAAAAACACAAAAATGTTTTTTTTAACCAAACTTGAACTCTCAGCATTATGTTTGTTCACTATATTTTAACTAACATTTTACCATTGGATAACAAAATTATTCATCATATGCATAATACAGACATCACCTGATTATCATTAAATATAATTAAAGCAATTTATCTTATAGAAATGCACAGTGCATTAATCAACTTGTAAAATTACAGCAATGCGACATGTACAGCAAGATGTGCAGTAGAAATAGCCATTTAAACATTCCTATATTCACCTTTAATATTGCATAATTTCAAAAATAGTCAATGATGCTTGCTAACCTTTCATACAATTTTTAACAGCTCCCCCAGTTTAAATTTAATAACATCTACTTTAATATGTCTGACTCCACAAGCTGGGTACCAGCAGTCTGAGATAGGGGTTCGAAAGCTAGTCAGATGATGAATGACTATATCCAGTATACACCCCAGAATGATGGATGGTACCCATATATTAGCATCATTTGAGCTTTTCTTGGTCAACTAGGCTCGCTATACATAATTTGAAACAATAACGGTCTTCACTCATCTTCTATTGACGACATACTCTGTCAAGAACTGGTAGTTTTTTTTTCAATGGAATTTGTGAAAACATGTCGTATACACAATAAACAGGCTCACTACCACTTGCTAACCATACTTAGGAAGAGGCATACATAAATATTTGTTATGCATTATTTAAACTTACAATGCTGAGACTTGATAAAATTTTGCAATATGACTATGTATTTTATATTTTATTGGGAAATAGATGTCTGTCACAACACATAAAACTTGTCTTTTTTCAAAATATCACTTCCCTGTTAGAATGACAAAAAATTTACATAAGGAACTTTGCAGTTCCTGATAAATTATTTACCTCAGTATAATGTTGTTTTTTTTGGTGGTGGATAGAATATCTAAAAGACAAAATAAAATGTGTGGAGAAAATGAGCAATGGTAATTTTTTTTGTTTTTCCACTAACAAGAGCACTGGTTATCACAAAATATGACAGTCCTGTCATTTTATCAAATCAAGGGTCATAACTCTAAAGTAGTATATTCTGGTTTTCAAACTTGATTGAGATACTGTGCTTATATACGTTTTGACAAAGTTCGGTTAAGATTTGTTCATGCTTGTACACTGTTCATTCAGCAATTTTTCATCAATTAAAGGGTCATAACTCTTAGAGTGTTCAAGAAATTTTGGCTGGTTACAAACATGGTTACAATATTGTGCCCATTCAAATTGTGACAAAGTTTGGACAAGATCAGTTCATGTTTGTTACAGTAAGAGAGCAGACATTGTACATTTAGCAATTTTCTATCAATTAAATGGAAAAGAACTCCAGAGTGTCTAGGACAATCTAGCCAGTAATTAAACTTAGCTGAGTTATTGTGCACATATACATTGTGACCAAGTTTGGTAAAGATTTCTTCATGTTTGTTAGAATTAGAGAGTGGACAGTTTATTCAGTAATTTTTCATCAATTCAAGGGCCATAACTCTGGAGTGTCTGGGACAATCTGGCTGGTTATCAAAAGGAACTGAGATATTGTGCCCATATGCATTGTGACAGTATGGTAAAGATTGGTTCACGTTTGTTAGAGTTAGAGAGCTGACTGTTACGGTCACTTTACTGTATAGTTTCACCTGTATTCATTATGTTTTACCTCATACCTGTCAACATTTCAGAATGGCAAGGAGTGAGATTTTTACGTGTCGCGAAGACCGGATGGGAGTGTGGGTTTGGGAGAATTTTTTTTAAAATGCATTAAATTATGCATTCTGGTGCCTTTTGAGATCATTAAGTATGAATTTCTTGTGTCCTGTGTTACCATGCTTTTACAAAATTAATAAGAAAAAATTACATTTTTTAAAAATTTATTTCATGATACATGATAAATAGGTTTCTATGCATAGCATAAATGTAATAAAGAAATCAACATGAAAAACAACCAAATAAATAAATGCACATTTTTGCTTTAGCAAAAGCACCAATACTGGACACATATTAAAAAGGAATATATAAGCTTTTTATCTCATGATACATGATAAATAGTTGCCGGCATGTCCAACTGAAAAGCTCCTGAAATGACACATATGTATACATGAGGTTTGAGTAAGCATTTAAGTATATTACTCAGAATATATCAATAGAAAAAGAATTACTTTATTTTAAAAAATGTGAGGTCAAAGGTTCAAATCCTACAAAGAACTGACTAAAACAGATAGATCTAGATCTACCTAAAATTTTGATGTCTTTGACTTTAACAAGTCTGGATAAATATTAGCTAGATCTAGATCTATTATATAAATTCAGTCAGTTTTTATATATGATTAAATATATTGGTATGCAATTATATCATTCTAATCATCATATAGTGGCTGTGTTATATGTGAATGACCGATTGATAACAGTAAAAATACCATGTAGACATTCGATTTGTAATGTACTTTCGGTTTAAAAATAATTGTGAGCGGTCTTTTTCACGGCGATTATAACAAAGATTACAATAATCAGTTAGTACTTTTATTGTTATGAAAAGAAGGAACGTCGAAGTATGCTTCAGTGATTCATAATTAACATTTAAGTGTCTGTTTACAAATCAAATGCTGTTGCCGTAGTATCAAAAAGTCGTTTAGATGGCGCATGCGCATACGCAAAAAGTGGTATCAATAATACGCTGACGAATAAATTTGGGTAAATCCGCGTTAATTTGATGTTTTTTGCTGCACTCCATGTGTATTACTTTCAAAATATGTTGTTACGTCGAATATTTTAAACACTCGATATATAAATTTTAAATACAATCGATATATAAATTTTAATTACAATTTTCTGGAGTCTTCATGTTTTGCAGTCGACATTAAGTGCGCGAATGGTGATCATGCAATGTCCGGGAATTTAAGTAATAGTTACCGATAATTCCCGTATATGACTCGGAGGGATTCGGAAATTCAAGCAACATTGTGATTGGTGGATTTTCTCTCGGGAAGCCCTGGAATGCCCTGGGATATACGAGTATAAGCAAGACCGGCGATAACCAGTTTTGTGACGTACCCTGTATATTGGAATGCCCCTAGACAAGCGTCACAGGGTGGGCTGTATATTGGGGCTTGCATCCTGTGTTGTTTTAACGATTAGAGAAGGTAAATTAGACAAAATTTCTGACCCACAATGTTTTTGGTATTTTTTTATAAAAAATCGTGAGAAAATGGCCAAAAATCGTGAAATCGTGACCATGAACTTAAAATCGTGAGAATCACGATTTAAGCGTGAGACTTGACAGGTATGTTTACCTGTATATATGTTATCTTTGCTGTACAGTATACATACCTGGTTGTTCTGTCATGCGTGTAGTGAGTGACCACTGGGTATATATATTGGTACATGGTGTAGCTTGCCAGTGTAAGGTTAGCCAGAGAGTAGTCATGTCTACATGATGGGAAGTGCTCAGTAAATTATTTGTAAGAGAACAAACAGCCTTTTTATATTTGATTCATTCTTTTGAACATTATGCTATCACTTTTACAGAAATAAGTTTGTACGGTTTACTCTCTTCCCCTGAGAAATAAGTTTATTGTAATTACTGTAGGTCGTAAGTTTCATGCCATGTGTTTTAGTCTTTTACGTGTCTAGTCATTACACGCTGTGTTTCATTTACAATTGCATTTCATAGTTCATAATGATAATGCCCTTCGTTTATAAAATTTAATATTAACGTATGATATGTAACCCCAATTCTCGCCAATTTTCAGTTAATTATGTAGGGTAATATGTTATATGGAAAAATATTATTGAAGTGTAGAATGGCAGTAAAATGTTACAAGGTGATAATATATGGTAGAAAATATCATAGAATGCTGTATAGGAAAATATACAAAATATATCATTGCTAAATACAGAAAAATGTTTTATTATTAGCTATGCATTTGAAATGTATAGATATGTGGACACTGTGTGTGAAAAGGGGGAGAAATAATGCCCAATGAGTATATACATGCATATATGTGAGCATATTGTGTAATATATCTTACAGTAAAATGTAATGATATGAAATGCATATTAGAAATATTATACAGTAAAATGTTAAAGTATTGTTAACAGTGAAATGTGCAGGAGTATGATCAAGTAAAATGTATGTGTTAACTATGAGTTTGTTCATTTTAGGTTTTTCTTTTGGTATGCGTTGACGTCAAAAACTACAATAAAAGGAGTGACAGCAACTTGTGTGTGTGCGTTCTGTTTTGGGGACCCGCTAAGCTGTCCTGCAACACTGACACTGTTAACTTCATTATTATTTCAAGGGCCTTAACTCTGGAGTGTCTGGGACAATCTGTCTGGTTATCAAAAGGAATCGAGATATTGTACCCATATACATTGTGACCAAGTATGGTAAAGATTGTTCATGTTTGTTTGAGTTACAGAGAGGACAACATCATTGGACACCGCCCGCCAAGCCGCTACAGGTGAATCGATAATACGTCCCATCTTTGACAAGCGTATAAAAATGATGTTTTTCTCTCCTATTCAGAGCATGTCAAATATATACTGCTAAATTCAGATATATTGACCCAAGTATATATAATTCTTACATCCATTTGTATGATGCAAAACCATTTTTATGGCAATTTAAATCTTGCTACAACATTTTTATGGCAATTTCTAATGATGAAAAATGGTGCTTTTTTAATGATACTGTTTTCAGTTAGTTTAAATTACTTGCCTGACAAGAACTAATATAAAGTCTAAACACATTCGGGAACTGGTGTCTGTCTTCATGTTTTACCATTTCTGTTCAAGAAAACAAGTGATGCAATACAGTGTCTTCAAAGTCCAATTTGACTGCCTCTGACACAGCAGTTAAGGCGTACACATGTTAAATCATGGATACAGTCTCAAAATGAACCCTGTCATTGCCTTCACTATTACTGTTTGCAATTCAGTTGATAGATTTTTAGCAAGCACCCTCAAAAATTTACAAATAGTGGTACAGTCCATAATAAAGTGCAAATAAGAAATCTAGCTTTGTAAAGGGTAAAACAACTTGATATATGACTAGCATAAAACCACATCTTGCAGCAATATCAATTTCTCCAAATAATACTTGCTGATAAGTTTCTGTTTTTGTTTTTCATCCTGCCAGCAGTCAACTTAAATCTGGCAAATGATCGGCTTATAGCGTGCATTTTCTAAAGATGATAATAAACTTTTAGGCTCGTTTGTGATTTAGACTGGTCTTGAGTGCCACAATAGCCATTAAGAGGTATAGAGATAATTAAAGGAAGGATCTATATAGTGGCAGGGAACCAGTCTATTCATCAATGGTCCAATTGGGGAGCCGTCTCCTGGATCAACAGACAGACATACCCATACTGGAGATGGCAGACTGGCTAATGAACCAATCCTGGATTTATGTAACGATGATCTGTGCAATTAGTCTGCAAGCAATAAATGTCAAACAGTTATCAGTTTTCTATATAAGAAAATATTGAAAGATTCCGAGGAGAAAAAAGAAGCAGGTACCAGTATGTCTACAGGCAAGTTAGAGTGCGTTTAGTGGATCGGACGTGCGGGTGATATGACAGCTAATGACTGTCTTGTAAAGACCCGATGTGATACGAGATACTGAACCTGATCACCTTGACACTCAGAACAGGAGTCAGCCTGACCAGTAAACTTTAAGAGATAATTTATCATTCTGCTTATCGTTATATCACTCTGTCAGGCAATATCACACCATGTCAACCAAGTGGAAAACCTGACAAAACTTATCTCTGTTTTACAAATTAGTTTTTTACTTATTTATTTTACCTCATTTAGAAAACAACTTTTAACAACTTTTACTAATTCCTCTTGATGGTTCCTGGGTTGGACCAGTACTTTGCACCTAGGAAGGGTTTGAAGAATTCTTGCCCCCAACATGGTTTAAACTCACAACCTTCGGATCCATGGAGCACTTTCACACAGGACCAGTTTTGACAAATTAAACAGTATTACTGAGTCTGGATGGTATGACAGGCTCAAACACAGTATTAAACATGACCAGCCCCCCGGGGAGCATCTGCAGACTGATCAGGTTTAATACTGGTTGCATAGGTAATTTCATGGATTAAGCTCTTATACAATCAAGGTCAGTATGAATATGTTGAATTCTTATATGCTGAGAAAAAAGCAAGGGATCTATACCAGTCCCATTTTTATGACTTAAGTATGTCCTGGCAAGAGATCAGACCAACAACTTCCCAACTCCAGGGGATGCTCAGGCAATTTTAACCATCAGAAAGTGTTGTATATACTGATAGTTTTCTCAAATCAGAAGGGAGAAAATCTATGTATCAATACAAGTCAACAGAAAATGCAAATATCTAATGTAAATTTCAAGAAATACAATCATAACAAGATGTTTTAAATAATTCTGGAATTTACCATTCTCATAAAGCAATTTAAAACCAATTACCATAATACCATCATAATATGACTACTTATACCAGCTGCATAGCAAAATGATGCCAGGAGAATGACTGGCCAAACCTACTATTTAAACTGAGACAGAACAAAAAACATCTGCAAATTCCTCATGCATAACAAACAGTACCCTGAGATTTGTTAACCAGGGTTTTGTCCTGAAACGGAACCAGATTTAGTTTCTTCACAGATTATAAATGAAAATTAACCCAATCATATGGAGGACTATTTTTTCAAAGAATCAACAACTTTTACCATTAGTACAAAATGAAATTTAATTCCAAACATTAGTTACAAAGGAGAAGAATTTTAAAATTATTTATTAAGATAACATGTATACAGGAAACTAACTGACCCCCTATAGGGGTCACATTTTACAAGGGATCAACTTGATATTGGCCATAATGGTGGAGGGGTAAAGAAAAAAAAGTTACAAGCCTAAGAATTAGAAAGGGCCCATTTCACTTAAGTGAAAATGTACAATCAAATTTGATCTTAGTTGTAAGTCTGTTGATCTAGTGTCTACTGAAGTCTATTTTTACAATAAAACATAGTGTAAGTTGACCAATTTCATTGCATTACACATTAAATACATTACTTTTTGATCAGAAAAAAGCACAGGAAAAATATTCTTTTACATCTTTGAATTCATGCTAAGGAAATTTGTACCAGGTTTAGTGAAAAGGGCCCTTGATATACTTTATGCATTTGTTTTTAAATATAGAAACAAGACCTGATGGTATTATGAACGGCTGTTATTGGGCTGTTTTCATCAAAAGTAGGTCAAAGGTCAAGATCAACTGCATAATGAAGAGGTCTGCAGACGCCCTTCCGGACATCATCTATTTGAAGGACGGAATTAATTTTCGTTGAAAAACCCATCCAAAAAAGTAAAAGCCTACACACTATATAATAACACTATACCTCCATCCCTCATTTAAAAAAAAAAAAAATACCTAGGAAATGAAAATCCGTCCTCCAGACGGATACATGTGTGTGATATTAGAAAAAAAAAACATTTGAATTTCTATGAATTCAAGTTCATTCAATTTAATACACTTAAGTAACTCAAAATGCATAATCTTTTTTATTATATTCATTGATATTTTAACGAGGATGATTACAATTATTAAATGAGATATTAACCAAAGAGACTTTGAGTGCTTGCTTTGTCAGAAATTTTCAAAACCTCAAGTGACCAATTAGAAAATCCATTAAGCTGCATTAAGACACAGATCCTGTTTGTAATTTGGTTAGACTATAATCAAAATGAGAGGAAGGCTGATTGGTCAATAAGCCCAGCAGCTATGACATACTGACCAACAGCTCTCACGGTTAGACCATTTTAATATCAAGATTAAAATACAATAATTTGCGACACCAATTCAACAAAATGTGACAATTTGTAGGAAAAACTATCACTGAAGATGATTCCATCTTGACACGGTTACTGTAACCATGTCAATCAAAGATTTGACAGTTGAAGCATGAAGAAAAAAACAGGTACCAATGTGACA
Organism: Solen grandis; assembly: GCA_021229015.1. Lineage (NCBI taxonomy): Eukaryota > Metazoa > Mollusca > Bivalvia > Adapedonta > Solenidae > Solen > Solen grandis. Next base: position 20,112,285 of record CM037782.1, read on the forward strand.
GAGTCATCTAACTATTCTGATGTTAGCTTTGTCATAGTAATGGTTTTAGAGTTTTAAGAGATATGAAGCAGTAAATGAAAAAGTAATATTAGAAAAATAAACACTTTCACGATCTTCTTAGTTGTAATTTAAAATAAAATGCATGAAAAATAATAAAAGGGCCTTCAAACTCTTGGTAAATATCACTCCAACTGTAACAAAAATGCATGAAAAATAAAATAGCAAGTGGCCATTATACACTTGGATATGCATAAAAAATAGTAGAGGGATGTAACTCAAAAAGAAATTGTATTAGTGTGAAATGCTGATTATAGCCACAAGTAGGCTTTGTACTAATTAGTCTTATGACATTTCACTGAAATCCAGCCAAGGGAAGCTTATATAATGAAATAGCACTGACAAAAATTATTTACAAAATATAACAATGGACAATTACTCAATAAAAATTCATCTGAGCATTACATGCCAATGAGATGCACAACTAGGTATGGCATACTCTTAAGTCATGTGAAATTTCCTTAACTAAAGGTAATGGACGGTTCCACAGTTTGTATGAAACTCCTCCCCCTATTGATATGTTGACAGTTTCTATTCATACCTTGGTCGAGTGCTCACAAACAGCATCACTAAGAAAAAGCACCTGTTCTTTTGTAGGTAGGTCAACCACCCTTCTCAAATAAGTGTGGAAAACGTGCGTTTAACGCGCGTTTTATGCGCGTTTTATCCGATAAAATACACTAAAAACGCACTTAAGTGCGTTTTTACTGCGTTAAAAGTGTGTTTTTTGGTCAGATAAAATACACTAAAAACGCATTTAAGTTCGTTTTTACTGTGGTGAAAGCGTGTTTTTTGATCATTAAAAACGCACTTAAGTGCGTTTTAACTGCGTTAAAAGTGTGTTTTTTGGTCAGATTTAATACACTAAAAACGCACTTAAGTGCGTTTTAACTGTGTTAAAAGTGTGTTTTTTGGTCAGATTTAATACACTTAAAACACACTTAAGTTCGTTTTTACTGTGTTGAAAGTGTATTTTTTTAATCAGATAAAATACACTAAAAACGCACTTTAGTGTGTTATAACTGCGGTAAAAGTATGTTTTCTGTCCTAATAAGTGCATCTTTTACTTCACTTATTTTCTGTGGTAAAAATATATTTTTTCTTTATCAGAAGCATATTTTTTCTGCCTTCAAAAGATGTTTTTGAGTCAGAAAAATAAAATTAATTTGCTTCAAAAACACACTTCTTTCAGCAAAAGAAGGCATTTATTTTGCAGAAAAAAACACATTTTTCAGCACAAAAATAGGTATTTTAAAATGCAGAAAAGATGCACTTTGTAAAGAAAGAATTTTTTTATATCATGATGTTATTTCTTGTTTAAAGGTTTAAGAGTACATAAACAATTTACATGTATAATAATTCATTTTTATTTAACACATTTATACAGTTTTAAAGATCAACCATTTATTTGATGTACATAAAATGTGATTTATAATCATGGAAATCTGTTTTGAAACACATCATTTAATTCTTGAATGCAATTACTGTTTTATTTTCAAATAGAAGCTTTAATAAAAGGTAAAAAAAGGAAGGAAAAAAAGGTCCTGTGAAATATCTTCAATATTTTAAAAATAAATTAACTCCAGCATAAGGTGTGTGTATATGGGTAAAAAAATGTGTAAATAATTTACAAAAAATATGGCTAAATAAATCTAAAGATTATACAGAAAAAGGACTGAGAAGAAAAAAAGATATATGTGTCATTTTTTAAAAAATTTGTTCTGTTCACAAGGAGTGTAAAAAAAAAAAACACTAAAGGGAGACAATTAAAAAGTAACCCTGATTATCATTACACTACTGCAACTCACAATCTATTTTTAATCACTACTGCAACTCACAATCTATTTTTAATTTAATTTTCAAAATCATTACCTTAAAAAGTTGGGAGTTATTTTGATATGAAATCAAGGGAAATAATACAAAATTGGACGAGGTACTGTAAAGTTAAGAAATTTAGTTTCTGCACTTTCACAGTTGCTGTCTTCTTATATATGAAATTCAAAGTCAAAGCCTTAGAATAGTTTTCAAGTATGTAGTAAAAAATTATTCTCTGGACTTAAATTCATTGTAATATCAAACTAGAGCTTAGCAGAGTGGCACAAATGCTTGTCTGTTTTACATGTCAACAAAAGAGGCCCATATTTGCGATTTCAAGTAAGAAGACCATAAGGTGTAAAGAGTAAAAAAGAAAAAAAAAATTACACAGTGTAGAAGAAATGTAATTGCTTTGAACATACAATTTCAATAAAATTTCTAAGTTAAAAAGGGGCATAACTCCAAACATTTTGCTTTCAGAATAATGCCCCTTGTTTTACAATTGCACCTTGTCATGATTATCAAGCCTTCCAAGTTTTGTGTTGATAACAAAGTTTTCAAGACTTCCTACTTATTAAGCAATTCTGACCTAAATTCTTAGTTTAAAAGGGCGTAACTCAGAAAATATAGCTTGCAGAATAATGCCCATTGGTTAAAAACTGCACCTTGTCATGATAATAAAGTATTCTAAGTTTCGTGTTGATACCTTTAAAAGTCTTTGAGAAATAAGTTTCATTAAAGTTTTTGCATGACAATGACAATGGCGAGATCATAATAGACTTTTTCTTTGAAACAGACATGCTAATTCAAAAATTGGTCTCGGTAAAAGTTACAGTTCCTGGTTTCTGCATTTCCCAATCTCACCATCTACTTATATTTCAAGTTTTGAAGTAGCCTTGGGTAGTCGATGCTCATATTGTACTGCTTCTGACAGTCAGTCCTGAAGGATAAGGAAAAGCTTACATTAGCTCAAAAGATAAGTAGTATATTTGTCTAACACATATAATATGATCAGGTTTCTTAAATTTCAACAAACAAAAATTCATTTGACAACAAGAAAATGTGTCTCTGCAACATTGATGCCACGCTTGCATAATGTTGGTCACAACATAGTATTTGCCTGTGTATTTAAAAGCTTATTATCTTGATGTACATTTTGTATCAAGTTTCATGATGATGTGAATTCATCTACATCGGAAAAAAAAAAAAAAGAAGCTTAAACACAAAGTTAAACCTGAAGCAGGACAACTTATTTCACCATGTTCATTCAACTGTTTAATATATGTCACAGCCAAAAGCATTTGAAAATTAAATAGTTCATATCAAGATGTTCATTTGTAAAAATTTTCATGAAGATGTGATACCATCTTAAAAAAAAAGCAAAAAGCAAAGGCAAACCTGAGGTGTGATGGACGGACACAGAGACTTAAAATCTAAAGACCCCCCCCCCCCCAAACACACACACACCTGCATATGAGTTATAGGCATAAAAAAAATGGATAAAACCTAAGCATACACAGAAGCACACTATGGGACATTCTAGTTATTTACGTTGATGAAGTATGTATGCAACAAGTACTTACATAAAGTATGGACACTGTACAGATCTTCACTTCCAGTAACCTGACCTCTAGTAGATGATTGTTCATTTGTTGATGGATGATATAATCTGTTGTAGTCAGCTTTCATCTGTTCAAAAATGGATCAAACAGACACATGCCACTAAAGTAACATGTCAAATCAAGTAATGTGCATGTACTTGCAAATATTGTTTGAATATTGTAATCAAGTCTATTTAATCAATCATACCCTTAGGGTAGTCAAAAGAATGTTACAAAATAATCTGGACTCAAATAGGTACACTTTATTAATATTTATGTACTACCTATGACTCTAGATCATGTATTCTCTTCTGCAACATACTGATCAATTACTAGCAGTAACACTAATGGTGTCTGCTTTCAGATGAATTCATTTGACAGTTTTTAATTATGGAAGAAGTAGCCAGCATTCAGAAAAGGAGAGATGGTGGACCAGTGACCTTAATTTAGTTTCATTCTAATACTTCAAACAATTTTCTAATAATGAGCTATGGTTATAGTGCTAGGAGACGCTGATGACCTTGACTATGATAGCGAGTCAAAGAGAAAAAGAAAACAAATACACAGATATTTAAATCTTGGAAAATTAAAATTCAAGGAATTTATGATGACCTCCTTGCTTTTTACCTCAAATAGCAGTGTACTAGTCTGTGACAGGGGTGCAGGTGTAATATGGCTTGTAACAAGGGCTGTAGTGATGAGGTTTTCGACAGGGGCTTCTGTGATGTGATCTGCAACAGGGGCTGCTGTGTCATGGTGTACCATTGTTACATGGTCTTAGCTAGAAACTCGTCTTATAGGCAAGAGAATCAATGGGGGTTTTTGGTTCCTTTTAAAAAAAAAAAAAAAAAAAGCACAATTGTTTTGTAAATGGATAAAAAACAACAACAAAAAAACACAACCCTCATGCAATGTCAAATAATCACCATTAGTCAATCATTTTCAGAAAATAATACTTAAGAACTAAAAGATTCGGTTGTATGTTTGTGAAATTCAAATTGTATGATTTGGACAATAAATGTCAGTCATCTATCACAATAGGTAGAAACATAATTTATAAGCTGACATAAAATTTCATCAGGTTGATTTGATTAACTTCAAAATAAAAGGGGGCTGCCGTGGCCGAGCGGTTACAGTCGTGGACTACAAATCTCTCAGCCCCTCACCGCTGTGGGTTCGAATCCTGGTAGGGACTTTGGATTTTTCATGTGAGGAAGCCTTCCAGCTGGCTTGCGGTAGGTCGGTGGTTCTACCCGGGTACCTCTGTGTACTCGGGGTCTTCCTCCACCTGTAATTAGCTGGACGTTGCTATATGATTGAAATACTATCGCAGCGACGGTAAACCCCAAAACAACAACAACAACAAAATAAAAGATGGAGTCATAATGAGGAATTACATATATACCTGCTTCAGAAGGCTATAAGCCAAGAGTGTACATGTTAAGCTGGACTTGCATCACTTGTTACACATCTTTCTTTAGGAATTCTGAAATAAAATTCACAAATTTTTTTTTTTATCCTTAGTTATCGAGGCAAAGTATATATTTATGTATTATAAATATAAATGTGTATTGGACTTATGAAGCTGAAAACTATCAATGATTATCAAGGTATATACTTCTGTTTACATGTGTATTAGACTTCATTGAATATGATCAATCTACGTAATAAATTACTTACTTACCGATCTTGTAAATGTTAGAGCTCTGTATAGTTTCCCTTGGAATTTGACTTCACAACGTAGGTTAATTGCTGATCTCTATTTTCTTTATACATATGACTGTAAACGTTTAAATTAATACAGCAAACACGTTGAGCAATCAACCATGATTTTGTTTATGTTTACATTTTACGGTTCATGGCGGGTTCACAGTTCAAATTGTAATGACGCATCTCGATCACGTGTTCAGTTTTATCCAATGGACTTTCTCGCTTTACATCAGTTATTTCTGTCTCAAGTTTGACTTACTGAAGAGTTATGATGAATTTTAATCCATTCTGATGCTTAATTTAAATTCAGATATATTTTAGCAAATTAAACCCAACATGTTTCTCAAAAAATGACCATTAAAGACATTTATCATGACCAGGGGTCCAAACTTTTTTGTCACTTTTGCTAACTTGCATTGTTTAGAACACCTGTGTAAAGGATAAATAAAATCGATCATAGCAGATCCAAAGTTTAAAACCAAATGTTTTCTAAATTTCTTAGTATATCACAATTTTAATTGAAGTTTCCAATTATTTATATATATCTGAAAAAGATGATTGTTTTCATAAACACATACCAGGGTCCTACGGTAATTCTAATTCATATTGTCCATTTTCACTAATCAATTGTTTTTAGCAGCCATTTTTAAACAATGTGATGTCATAAGAGCCAATGAAATTGATCACATGACTGTGCAGACAGCGTGTCTGGAAGACAGGAAGTTGACAGTTCAGCCTGTGTAAACACACATGTTCTGTACTGTACACAAGCAAGCCAAAACAAAAAACAAAAAAAAAAGACTTTTAACTTGAAGAAACTCATTAGGGAAACTGTTGGTGAATTTATGATTAGACATTTATTTTATTAAGTATAAAGTATATAAGCCTGATTTGGTCTGCATTTTTAATGATTTGTGAAGTTTAATAGCATTTTTTAGGACATGTTAATTTTATTTTAAGAATAGATTGAGGTAAAGTATGATTCTAACAAGATCTGATACAAACACAAATTACTTTTAACCTCCTGTTCTCTTTCTCTCTCATTTTTTAGATATCAAGTATTGAACCTGTGACAGACGAACTCCTGAACTACATTAATTGAGCCAATATGTGAAATCATCTAATCTGTTCTCTCTCTCTCTAAAAAACAGCTTATACAAAGTAATTTTATAGATATCAAGTATTGAACCTGTGACAGATATTTCTGGTTTTAAAGGTATATGTAATCTATATAACTGTTTTACTTGGAAAATCTGAAAATATATAATTTCATAAATGTCCGATCTTCAAAAATAACTTCAAAAAATTCAGTTCTGATTTTATAAGAACACTACCAGAAGGGAAGAATCAATTAGAAAGGTTCTTTATTATTTGGTCTTCCGATCTTCAAAAAAAAAACAAAAAATTACAAAATGAAATTTAAAAAAAAAGAAAATCTGTGATAAAAAAAAAAAAAAAAAAAAAAAAATAAATTAAATAAATTTAAATATGCACTTTTAAAAAGATACACTTAAAACGCACTTATTAAAAAAAAGAAATCTAAAAGAAACACTTTTGCAGCAAAAGATACACTTTAAACGCACTTTTAGAAACAAAAACACACTTATTGGCAAAAAGGTACATTTAAAATACACTTTCAAAGATGCAGGAAAAATACACTTCTGCCAAAAAACGCACTTAAAATACACTTTTTCTGAAAAAGATACAGAAAAAACACACTTTTGTGAAAAAACGCAGGAAAAACACACTTAAACTGCGTTTAAAGTGCGTTCTAAGTGCGTTTTGGTAAAAAGTGTGTTTTTTTTTGAGAAGGGCATGTACCATGTGTTTCACACTTACACTGGTTGGATAAGCTGGTTTGTGTAAACATACTTGATTGACAGTTTAGGAACCGTCCATTGAGAAATAGCGCATACAATTTTTTTCAAGAGAAGGATGGACCTACAGCTGAAAAATATAATAATGCTTCATTTGGGATCAAAGTGTTAGTATTTTATCATGTATAACATGCTGGGGTCAATGACTTTAAATCCAGCCATATGATAGTGTCAAGTACTTGGCACTCTTATTTCAATTTGATATAAAGAAATTTATTTTCAGTAAGTGCAAAATAAAGGCATTCAAGTTAGTGCTTAATCAAAAGATATCAACAGACATACGACACACAGCTTTTTATAACAAAGCCTTCTGTTACCAACTTCAAATTCAAATTGTGCTTTTTTCATTGTAAAAATATTAAAACATTTCTTTTTGATATTTGATTTTAGATCATATACATCAAGTATTGTCATATTGTCTGGTAATTTTACATATCAAATCTGTACTATATTTTGAGCATATCATAAAAGAATGATAAATTAATTCCATTCAGAATTCCTATTTTTTCTGTTTCTTTCAATGTTTTGGTAAGAATTGATTAATATCTTGAATCTTCTTTTCCAGTGATCAATAGATAACTTTGTTTGTAAGACATTTGATGTATATTATATAATATTTAGTTTCAAGTAGCATAAGTTTCTCTGTTTTTGTCATTTTATCCCCAATGTTAAAAATAAACTGCTCTTCTGTGAAATCTATTCCAACATTTTTTTTTCTTATAACCATATTTTAAATTTTGATAAAAATCCTTTTGTTTGAGGGCAAGACCAGAACAGATGCATGATTGTTTCAGGTTGGTCACAGGAAAGACATAGTGTGTTCTCTACAGGTTTCATTTTAAATAGATATTCCCTTGTAGCATAAAATTATTATTGGTATCCCAAAACACAGAAAATCAACTATAACAAGAACAAAGCATAAGTATCAAATAAACTATCATTGTGAAAGTAAAAAAAACACACTGAATTCCGACTTTTTTCTGGGAAAATGACATAAGTGGCAGCCCATGTATGATTATGTAATGAATATCACATGTAGGAAATTGTTTGTGTATTGCAATACTTGTCAGCAATATCAAAGCATCACAAGATATACTGCCATCTAAAATTTCCTTTCGATGCATGCATCGAGGACAAGGCATATCGTGACTATAAGATGCACTGATGAATTTTTACACCTCTACTTCAAATATTTCAATGTAGACACTTATTGAAAAAAATCAACACTTTCTTTACCCAAGTGATAAAGGACTTTTTACTGATTACTTTGAGCTATCTCTAAATTTTTTAGTTATCCTAAAAACCATTAAATACTTACAAACAAGAAGTATTCTGAAGAATCTATTCTCCTCAAAATAAATGCAATAAACTGCCTATGCAGCCGTTTTCTATGGCACACTGACAACCTACATTCATTATCACCAGATCTGGTATGTCACACACTCTTCAGGAGCAGGGTATCTCAAAGACAATAGTTATGTATGTGCCAAATAAATTGTTACTGCTTTCACAAAGTGTGATATGAAAATTTCAGTTCTCAAAACAAGGATATCTAAGAAAACACTCATCCTGCTAACATTTTTACACTCTTATCTATGATGAAAAGAATCAATGCTGCAATGTAACTCTGAGACAAAACTGAGAACAATTGCTGATAGTAATTCATATATATCCCAATCCACCTCAATGAGGCAGGAGACAGTGTTTTAATGCAGCCCCCTCTACAAGCATGTTGGAAGGAAAACCATAATAAAGTAGCTGAATAGTTCACACATGCCAACAGCATGTCCATAATAAAGTAGCTGAATAGTTCACACATGCCAACAGCATGTCCATAATAAAGTAGCTGAATAGTTCACACATGCCAACAGCATGTCCATAATAAAGTAGCTGAATAGTTCACACATGCCAACAGCATGTCCATAATAAAGTTGCTGAATAGTTCACACATGCCAACAGCATGTCCATAATAAAGTAGCTGAATAGTTCACACATGCCAACAGCATGTCCATAATATAGTAGCTGAATAGTTCACACATACCAACAGCATGTCCATAATAAAGTAGCTGAATAGTTCACACATGCCAACAGTATGTCCATAATAAAGTAGCTGAATAGTTCACGCATGTCAGCAGTATGTCCATAATAAAGTAGCTGAATAGTTCACACATGCCAACAGTATGTCCATAATATAGTAGCTGAATAGTTCACACATGCCAACAGCATGTCCATAATAAAGTAGCTGAATAGTTCACACATGCCAACAGCATGTCCATAATAAAGTTATTGAATAGTTCACACATGCCAACAGCATGTCCATAAAAAAGTAGCTGAATAGTTCACACATGCCAACAGCATGTCCATAATAAAGAAGCTGAATACTTCACACATGCCAAACATTAGACCTCTTACCTCATAAAGATTTATTTTGACAGTCTTTTGCAAACAGAGCAAACCCTGATCAAGCAGCTCCTGGAAAGAGCTGTCTGATCTGAGGGTCTCCTCTATTTGCTCATGCAATATTGTAGCTCAGATATTAACTAGTCTGCATGGTAAAGAAAAATACTATTTAATGTTTTATAAATTAGGATTCATCAAGTCATGAATTTGTATAGCAATACTATTAGTAGTAGAAAGGGTTAAAGAAAAATAAGATCCAAGATAAGATGCTTGCTATTCAGCCATGGTGACAGATGTCCAGTGAAAGACCTAAGCAACCAATATAAATCCTAACCGGCTATGATTGATTTACTAGAGAAAAGCTTACCAAGTTCCATAGAGTGCAGTGCTAATACAAGAATGAAAAGGTATATGGCGTTGATGAAAATTAAAGTAAGTGAAAAAAAAGGTTTGGTGTACAAACTAGATCTTTGGTATTTCATTGGGAAAAAAAAAAAAAAATTAAAAAAATCATAATACTATATAAAATTTTGTAATTACAAAGCATATAAAAAAGATTAAGTCAACTAATGGTCATCTGGACAAACTATAACTTTTTTTCCTTCAGTATATGAATATCTACCATTGAGAATCTTTAAAATATTAATATGACATTGTCTTACATCATCAACCTTAACTAGCTCAAAGTAAGGTTAGACAAATTCATGTAATGTTTTGTAGAATCAAGGTTTAAACATTAACTGACACTTTCTAAATAGCTGATTTAGGTATATTACTTTCTGAATGGTTATTAAAGGGTCTTTCAGAATAAAGGGTAACATTAACATTGAACCAAAATTCCAGTTACTGTAAATATATTTCTTAAGATACAAGGGGTTGTTCTAGAAGCTTATGCAAAAAGCACAGAAGCTTTCAAGAAGTTACAAATACAAGAAGGAATGCTTTTTATTTCAATCAAAATAACAGCAACTAGGATAATTCCCCACACATACTGTACACTGATCTCACCAGGTCCCCTGGAACTTCATCTCTATCAGAACAATCAGATCAGAAAATTTTTCTATTTAAACATGACATGTGGGATTGCCATGGGAACATCAATGTAATCACTGTCACTGTGTGCAGGGAGATCTTTGTATTCTCCTAACCACCTAACCCCCAACAACATGTCAAATATAACGATCATATATACATGAAAAGGATTACTCAGGATCATGGCCATCAAACAAAACCCCTGCAATGTCGTCAAACTGTCCTTCTTTTTATCTCAATACTTACCGGATTGATAGAGAAAGTAAAAGTTCCCACTCCGAGATTATGAGTGTATCAAATGGAGAGCCATCAAAAACACATCTATATGGCAACATGATAGCACATTTAAAACTTGGACTACATTCTGATACCATGTGATCTCATGTAATCCAACGAGAGGAAAGCCTGTCAGTTCTTGTACTTATCCTCTTCAGAGCTGCCAGGGTCAGCTCAGGCATCATCAGCCAAGACTTTCCTGTTTCTAGAATTCTTATTGTATCCTAGAGATACAGAATACGGTATTAAATGTCTAGAGGATACAATCAAAATGTTTACAAGATGTGATAAAGTTCTAAGGATATGTGCAGACATGGTGATGAACAGAAAAATAAAACATTTGTTTCAAGGAGAGATCACAGCATTTTATATGTTTAATTCATACAAGGATTGAAATTGAAAATTTGAAATGGGCATACATTTTCCAAAAAGAAAGAAAAAAAAAATCTATACATTAAAGATGATATGCTGATGGATGTGACAATATTCTCAAGATATAGATAAAGACTTTCAAGTTCACCAAAAGTATAACTCAGTTCTTTCCACATTTAAACATTAAGTTGTTTCAGCATAAAAAATAAGTTTTTATGGCTGTGGATGAATGGTTATAATTTCCTTGCCCATCGGACTGAAGGGTGTCAAAGTACCAGACTGTTGGTAAATACAAAATCTTTGTGTCTGTGAAACTTTTAATACAATAATATGCAGTTTGAATTGCTGTTCTAAACAACACATTGAAGTCTGCTGATATGCTGTTGCATTTATTATTGAAAAATATAGTAACAAATTAGGATGCCGATGTTTAAAAAGGTTGATCACAAATTGTCCAGCAACTAGCAAAGTAAGATACTATGTACTTTAATGTACTTGAAGCCATTTATGGCCATAGAACACAGCTCAAGACAACACAAATTTTATGGTTTTGTTCATAATGATTTATAAGTTAATTACCTTAACTTTGTAAAAATCCCTGAAACCATAATATTATCAGCTTACCCATATCTTTAACCCTTTACCTCATGAATATTCATGTATGAATTTATGACCTAATTAACATAAATTCATTGAACTTTAAATGGTACATGTTTGCCCATTTATATAAGGTAAAGGGTTATTGTGTTATTGGGAAGTAATGCCACAGGTTACCTTACAGAATGTAACAATACAAAATGTATTCACAATAACACTCCAACTACATTATATTGCTATATTTGGGGTCCAGTCTGAAAACAATATTATAGTGGACCACATTATAAATGTGAAATACAATATATGTCCATAAATAGATTACAAAGTAGAGATATGATGTCCAATACAGGGCTGTGTTGTATTGGAGTTTACATTGTTATAACAGATGGCAGTATAATGGACCTTACAGTATATAGACAGAGCAATGTTATTTAGTTGAAATAATTACTTAAAAAATCAGTTTCTATAATCATCCTGTCGGCCCATCCCCTCCCATCTCTGCCTTTTTTATTTTTTTTAATATCTTCTTCCCAATTTGTATATGATACCATCAATATCCCTTAAATTTCTGACATCTATTAGTCAAATGAAACACAATACCACGTCATTATTGAACAAGGTATCAAATTCAAGGTCAACCCATCAATTTCCAATATACGCATCTTCCTCCTAGCTGCTGACAAGTGTAATATCTCTTGTAATATTAATCTTGGAACATCTAGACATGTCTGTAATCATATGACGATACTGAAATTCACACTGGAGAAGTCCTACAAAGAGCTTTTCAAATACCATTTCACATGCAACTTCAGACGATTCATTCGTAATGGTAAATTGGATTACTATATGCTTTCAATATGCAAAATGGATGGTAACAAATTGTTATTCACTGTTGCATCCTTCCAGTAAGCAACTGTTAACAGAGCATGTATATTCTAAAACCCAAGAAATATCCTTCTTTAATTTAAGCTTGATGTTCAAAATACTCCAGAAATAATAAATATATGTAATTAACCTTCACATTGCTGTGAACACTTGCGACTGCCTTTGCCACCAGTGTAGACCAAGATCAGCTTGAAAATCCATGCAATCTGATCATGGTCTGCACTGTTCGCTTTTTAGTCAATAAACTTTCAGCAAGCACCACAAAAAATAACTAAATGTATAGTCCAAAATGAAGACAGGACAATTTAGCATGGTAAGGGTTAAAACATTTTTGACACTTACACCATTTCTATGCTATCAGCAAAATTGAAAATACACCAAGGCTTAAAATTTGAACTTTATTTTAAAGCAATAGGAACAGAAGAGTATTGGTGCAAGACTCATCAGAATGACCACAATGTCACTTGATCCTGCCTTCTCCCCCCCAGGTATTCCCAGGTGCAAGTCTTACCTTGACTGGTGCCGTGGGGCTGTATGTGGTCCTCATAGTGGACCCCATCTGTCTTTAAATGTGTCTTCAGTGTCTTCCAACGAGAGTCCTTCCTTGGGTCCACCAGGCACACCTTCAACACAACCGGCACATTGTTAACACTCTCATCTGTGTGAATTCATTTAAAATTATTTATTGTATGTTGATTGGGAAACAAGTTCTTAGAACTTACACTTATGGTTACCTCTAAATAGTATCTGGGTTGGACCATGCAGTACTTGGCACCGGGGAAGATCATGAAAAATCCATGAACCATTCGGTTTTGAATCAATAACATTCAGATCCAAATTTTAGTATGTTAGGGCCACAGTGTCCTCCCCTTTGCTAGCAAGCATCCTATGAACTTTATTTTAGATCCAACTTTGTTTCATTTATGTCGAAAAACAATAATCAAAACAACATAAATGTCCCTCTCATTGGTTCCTAGTTTGACTGAGTACTCTGAGCCTGGGAAAGTCATTACAGGATTCTTGCCTCCAGCAGGGTTCAAACCCAGAACCTTTAGATCTGCAGTCATGTATGCTACTACTTGACCATGGTGCCCTTGATCTGAGAGTTTTGATGACAAAAAGACAGGCAACAACAAAGGTAATGATTAATTCTAACATGTTCGCATCTTTCTATATAGAAAGAAGGAAACAAATTGTGTGTAAATTTGCAACAAAACGCTGGTTGCAGTGCACACTCACATGAATTTATTGCCATTACATTTTCCTCCCTATTAACAATTATCAATGAACATAAACATTGAAGTAAAACTTTGATGACGTCATGATATATGGTGGATTACACATTTAAATATTTTCATTTTAGATGTTCTTCAAAATTATATGCATAAAACATGAAATCAAATCAATAAGGAATAACAAATAAATGTAAATAAATAATTTATTTCTTGCATATCATGTGTGTTTGTTTTTTACTTCCATCTGTCAATCTGTTTATATGAGGGAGGTAATTCTGAAAGCAAGCTGGAGGGAAGTAATTTGGTTTTCAGTTTCTATGTCTCAGGAAAGTAATCCAAACACAGGTACTTGACACAGAATGTCAATATAGCCCTCTGTACATAATAAAAAGCCTAACAGATATTTTTAGTGAGTGTCAAATACCTGTGAATCCAAATAAAAAATGACTAATTTTCGTCAATTTTGTGGATCCCTTCATTTCACCTAATTTAATCCCCACCAAAAGACTTCGCGTTTACTAGAGCATGAATCCATGAATATATGTACCAGCAAAATTAACTTTAATACAGTTTCCACGAAATTTTAATTAATTAATTATTTTACAGTAGGCTAGTGTATAGTTCATCTAGATATGGCCCATGAATAATTAAAGTATTTAGTCATATTTTATGAAAGAGAAGTGAAGCCAGTCTTTTGTAGAGGGAAAACAAAAACAGGCATTGCTGACTTGTATAATTACTGCAGCTGATTTAACTGTACTGCATCACTCTGTGCAATATCAGACAGAATGTACAACAGAAGTAAGGTCATGACCTCATTAGACTTGTAACTTATGACTGGAATCAGGATAATGACACACAGACCAGGTCATTATTAAACAAATCAAAGTGCTCAAGGCACTGAGAGACTGCAATCAAAGAGCAAGTTCAGTTAAATCACTAATGATTAGAGTTGCAGGAAAAGGTGTTAATGTTTTGACGCTATATATCCTTTGGCTCTAATAAGTTCAACCCTGCTGAAACGCTGGGTTTAGAATGATATCTTTTGCATGTAAATCCTGACAACAGAGTCTCAGAGCCTCGGGGTGTTCATTGTCACATGATTAATGACTGGAGAAATGTGTCCAAGGTGATTTGTTATTTGAACACCCTTCTGGAGCCACTGCTTGAATTCCAAATGTAAAATTTCAGTTCTTCTAAGGGAAGCCAATCCAGATGGCCATTTGTTTAAAAACAATCAACAATCCAGACTCTTTCCAAATTTGTATCAATTTCAAAATGTCAAAAAAAAAGCAATAGCCCATTGATTTGTGAGAAAAACTACAAAATAACTCCTCATTAAGAAAACTCATTTCCGCTGCAAAAATGATTACCTTAATCTATTCATGCCTGAACTCAATAGAATATAATGGACCAGGCATATTAACTACAAAATGGGCTCCTAAAGCTTCAAATAATGAATAAAATTTCAATAGCTGGATTTTACCCCCAAGACATGAGGGACATTGACATTATGCTCTGATATTAGTGAAGTTAATAAAAATCAGCAATAAAGGCCACTAGAGATACTTAGAATTCATCTTGTTGATTTAAAAATTCTAAAAAATTTATCGGTAATAGTATTATGATAGCAATTAAGTGAAAAGCCTAGTTTCACTATCACCCCTCAAATTAGAGATTTCCCTTCTAAGAGCTTTCTGAAATATGTCTGTTCTATTTGCTCATATACTATAGCAAAGATACTACACAGTCTGCATGGCAAAGAAAAATCCACTGTTCAATTTAACATTTAAAGTGCAGTTACTTAAAATTCATCAAGTCAAAAATTTGAACATGAACATTCATGAGGTTATGGGTTTAATTAAATTAAGACAAATCACCATAAATAAAAGGGGGAAATCAAAATTATACAGTAAAATTGTGAGTTTCCAAGAAGTAATGATGGCAAATGTTGACTTTTTGCTGCCTATACTCATATGTAACACAAACCTGAACGAAGAGCTGCCCTAGAAACTCTGACCTTTAACTCTTCACAGTATGTGAAACAAGGATATTTTTCTTAGGAATGAAGGCTGGTAGAATGTGAGCTATCCCTTTCCCTCATAGAGAAAACCATGAAAAGACCTATGCGAACAACATAAAACCAGATCAGCCTACAAGTAACTCGCAGGCTGATCAGGTTTTATGCTGTTCGCTGCTCCTCAGTGGTCTGGAAATGAGGACTTTATAATTAAATTTGGTAAGGTTTAACTGTGGTTTTCTGCAGATCAGGCTTTATGTGGTACCTATTGAGTGCGTCAAAATGAGTCTATATGAGGGAAAGGGCTATGACGATATTGTATGAGCAAACACTGAGAAGACCCTGATTAGACTGTGAAGGAGTTGTCTGGTCACCCAATAACCCAAATTCGAACTTGTCCAAGATTTTATGGAGACAAACATTCTGACCAAGTTTCATGAAGATTGGGCAAAAAATGTGCCCTCTAATTGTTAGCAAGGTTTTCATAAGATTTGCCCAATGTGACCTTTTTTTTAACCCCACATCCCCAAATTTTCTAACTTTCCAAGATTTTATGGAGACTTTACTTTCTAAACCAAGTTTCATGAAGATTGGCCAAAAAATAGGGCCTCTAAGTTTTTAACAAGCCATTTTGTTGACGACGGACCCCGGGATAAAGGGGCCATCACAAAAGCTCACCTTAAGCACGTTGTGCTCAGGTGAGCTAAAAACAGATGAGCTACAAATAGTCTAATGAGGGATGGGTTTTTAAACAACTTATACATTCCATTTTCGTTAAATATTTCCCGGAAACTGACAAAATATAAGGGGGGAATTTAATAAAATTAAAACTCTTCCAAAGTGGGAAATTCTATATACCGGAATTTCCTCTATAAACCCAAAAAAATTTGGTCCCTTTTTCCAAACCCCTTTTTTTATATCATATAATCATAAACTCTGTATACTGGAAAACCCCCGCATTCCGGGAAAACCCGACAATTTTGGGGTCCGATACTCGTCCAAAATACAGTACCAAAATTGGAACATCAAACGGGCCCGAGGTAATTAATTGTACCGATTTGCTGGGTGATGGGTTTATCGTGTGATAAACATACAAGGTGTGGGAAAAAAACATTAAGCAAGTGCAAAGGAAGTAAAAGGCGGGCCGAAAATGGGTGTTACAAAAACAATTTTAATTTGACAATTAGTGTTGAAGTTAGCACTGAGCCATGAAAAATTTAAAATGAAGGGATTATTATTGCGTTTGGTAAGCCCCAAATTTTAAAAATCAAGGGCAGGATTGGATTGACAGATAAATAAACCATTTAAATTTCGATCTTTGATAATGGGAAAATTGCTCCACTGTTTATTTTCAAAGATAATTGTTAGATTTATTTTTCGATTCTTAATCTAAACCTTCAACAGATCATCAGGCTCAAACTCTGGCAAAAAATTGGAGAACATTAAGTTCATAAGAAACTTTGAAACTGGGTTTTCCCAAAAATGAAATTTTTTCCCCCCCCCAAAAATTTAAAAAAGGGTTTCCTCAATAGATCTTTATGCAAAATAGTTTATAAGAAAATACATTGAAATTGTCCAATCAAAATTTCTCCCCTTTCAAAACAAGTATGTAAAACATATTTTAAAATCAAAATACCTTTGGGGGTAATTATCTCAAAAATTTTAAATTTTTGTTTGCTGCCCTTTACTTGCAAATTTTTCATAAGTTATATCCAACATTTTTATCTTGC
>CM037782.1:20129991-20179991 GCA_021229015.1 Solen grandis
AGGTTTTTGTTGAACATAGGATCTGTCTGGGTCGAACAATCAATTCCTAAATCTATGTGTTTCCTATTTTTTAGCGTTCTACTCTTTCAGTTTACCTTAAAAAGGTGCAGTGTCTTACTATTCGGAACAAATCGTTCGCAGGGGAGGAAAACTTCAACTTTTAAAACAAACAGAGATCTAAAGAACTCATTTCCGCAAATCATTTCTTTTCTTTTTACTAATTTTTTTATTAATGATCAATGGGAATTTAGCAAAGTATATAATAACCGATGGAAAGCCTAATTTTATTCCGCTGCATTACTGTGTGTTTCACAGGAAGTCAGGGTGAAAAATAAACGGCCTAACGGCCGAAAAACACTAAGATTATAGCATTCCTCTGTGAAAACAAACATATATACCACGTATAATTGTACAAAAATCGTGAAAATACAAGCATAATTCAGCAAAGTTTACATAATGAAACATGAATTTCTGGATCGATATCTTATATTATCAAACAGGTGGTATTATGTTTTCGCTGTTATATGCCTAAGATCTTAATGTAAACTTTTTTTTTCTAGAAAAGTTACGATAAGGTAACATCATCAATAAGTAAGGATATAAGTCCAGTGGTAATATACTCGACTGCTGACCCGAAGGTTGTCGGTTCGAACTTTTTGTGGGCAATGGTTTTTATGACCTTCCAAGGCGCAAAGTACTGGCCGATCCTAGGAACCGTCGAGAGGGATCAGTATAGATTGTAAGATATTGTTACCCATTTGACGTTAAACAAATAAGCTTAAACTAATTCAGGAATTTTCAAATATACTCGTATCATTAAATGTCATCAGTAAGTTTGTTTTATGTCCCCTTACATGTCATAAAACGTACATTTTCCTTTTACATTTCTATTCTTGATATTATATTTTTTTAGAAATCCTAAAGTGGTTGATTCTAGCGTAAAATGTAAATAAAAGTTTCTTAATGGCCTTACTTAATCTTATTTCAGGCGGAAAAATCAATGGAACATAACTAATTTTAACTCATAATACTGTTACGATTATATGCAATAAATGGATCAGTTAATAATTTGAGTTCTGTCGAAGTGCAATGAGGTGAAAGATTATCAAACGGTGAATGATGACGTATAAGCACTGGAAGTTACTTTCCATCACCCTCAAGTCATTAAAGTAATAGAAAATCAAATTTGAAGTTATTATTCTACATGAATCTGACTAACAATATGTTTTCTTTTTCTTTCCTGTTTTGAATAATCGTATTCATATTCACAACAGCAACCCACGATTAGTAACATTTAATGCATATTAATCACATATTTTACGTAGGAAACGAAAATAAAATAACACAAAAATATATTACCAGTAGACGGAATAGCTTTTTAATTTTTTTTTCATGTTTAATCCATGTGATATTGCAAAACAGTGGTTAAAACATTGTGAAGTTACTAATCTGCCTTTTAATATGTTGACATTTGCAATTAACAATATTATTGCTAATCTGTTATATTTAGCATGTTCAGCTGAGGAAATTCTCAAAAGACAGGCTCAAATTATAAGTGAGAAACGTCAACACCTGGTACATTTAAAATGTATTACTTATTTATTTCAAGGTGTGAATTTTTTCAGGAATTAGAACTGATGAACAAGGTAGATGAACCAAATATTTTGAAATAAGTATTTTTTAGTATATACAACATAGCGTTCGTCTTTGGATATTCGAAATCATGGTAATTACACAGAAGTGGGTATGCTATAGTAATCATGCTCATCGCGTCCCGTCATGAAGACAATGTGCTTTGCAGGGGTATCAATCAACATCAGTAAGATATTTTCGTTTACACCTAAGACGGATCCTATCGACCGAGACAGTATCAGGGAAATCATTACTGTACC
The DNA here is from genome assembly GCA_021229015.1 of Solen grandis. Lineage (NCBI taxonomy): Eukaryota > Metazoa > Mollusca > Bivalvia > Adapedonta > Solenidae > Solen > Solen grandis. Next base: position 20,131,884 of record CM037782.1, read on the forward strand.
AAATAAGTTTGCTTTTGCTTTTGACCAAAACATTAAACTGTAGCATTGGTCTTTATCCTGAATTTTGTCAGAAAGAAATGTAGTCTAGTATTAATTTTATTCAGACCATGTAAACATTTGTGTCTCTCTTTTTCTACATGCAGTTATTGAAACGGTTCAAAAGTTGCACTATTTACAGTGGGTAATGGGTAAGAGTTTGGATATCAACTCAATATCAATAGAAAATAAGCTATTGAGAGATTACTTAAGTTTTAGGACAAGCTTATACATAAGATTTTATTTATCGTTAATTCTTTAAATTTAGCACCCAAATATATTTGAAACTGAATGAATGATTTCATAATTAAAGGTGTTTGGTAACTGTTTCCTTTTTTTCTGTTAAAAGGAACATTCTTAGATATATAATTGAACCTTAATAAAAAACACAGAGATAAAAAAGCCACCTTTCTTTTATCTATTTTAACTTTATTAGGCTATGCTTTGTGTCATATTGTTTCATATCGTTTCTTTTTACTTCATTTTTTTTAAGATTTTTATATAAAATGCAATTTTCAGCTGATTGAAAATTTTAACTCCTGATGTGAAAATGTACTTTCGAGTATCTGTTTAGAGAAAAGGGTAAATCAAAAATACAAGAGCCCTATAAAGCTTGGTCTATACTCGAAAAAAATGGAATCATGCATCTAAATCCCTAGATCAATTTTAATTGAAAAATTATCTGCATTTTGAATTCGTCTATATATGATATCCTGTATTGTATCTATTGTTTTTCTTTTTACGTCAACTGGGGAAAATAATAACTATTACAAAGTTTTTTTTTTGACGCTCTTGCGTTAGGCCAGTAAATTGCGTTATCAAGGTAATGTGCACTTCCTCTGGGCCACGGCGCCAAGTATATGAATATGGTAGTCATGGTAACTTTTTTGTTTCGTATGTTAATGGGTAAGAGCTTGAATAAATCGTTTCAACTGTTTGATATTAACTATATCTTATCTTTATCTAAATGTTTCATAGTTTTTTCTGGTCAAAAATGTTTTGACATGCACATTGTCCGGTAGACACAGTAATTGCACCATTACGAAATTGTTCTATCAGACAAATAATCTACATTCTATAACAATGATTCATTACCATGAACGACTGAAATTCAATTTACAAAAAAAAACAAGTCAAGTTCTGCAAGCACAAAACATTTATTAGTTCTGTGTTGCTTGCACTAACTTATCTGAATATCTGATATATAGGTATCAGAGTGTATTTAAATAAAGATAGATATATATATATATATATATATATATATATATATATATAAAATCAATAGAACTTTGACAACGAGGCCAGCAATATCTCTATACCTTACGTACATTTCCTCTGAGAAATTGATGGCACTCTCACTTTAATAGTATATCAATATAAGTATATTTAAGAGTTAAAGCTATACATTTCATTTTAATGCATCAAAGAATTTGACAAACGTCTAAGGTTGTTGACTTATTGCCTATTTTGTCTTTACAACTGGATTGTAAATAAAACAATTGAGGGGAATGCGAACCAAATAAAAGATGCGATATCATATAGTCTGCGAATCAAATAATAGATGCGATATTGAATAGTCTGCGAACCAAATAAAAGATGCGATATCATATAGTCTGCGAATCAAATAATAGATGCGATATTGAATAGTCTGCGAATCAAATAATAGATGCGATATTGAATAGTCTGCGAACCAAATAAAAGATGCGATACCAAATAGTCTTCGAGCCAAATAAAAGATGCGATATCATATAGTCTGCAAACCAATAATAGATGGAATATCAGAAAGTCTTTAAACCAAATAAAAGATTGGATATCTGATAATCTGTAATCGTATGCTTTATAACGGCTAGGATAATATGTATTTTAATACTTTAAGAACTTCAGAATGTTAAGAGTTAACAGTTGACTATCAATTTACACATGATACTCATGTGTCAGAAAATCGGCATTAAGCAAAACAATGAAACATTGCGATTTATCGAAATATAAATGTAGCTGTAGCGGTTTGTTTTTTGTTGTTGTTGTTGTTGTTTTTTTTTGGGGGGGGGGCGTAAGGCTCACCTGAGCAAAGCTCAGGGTAAGCTATTGTGATCCCATGAGTGTCCGTCGTCCGTCGTGTGGTGTGCGTCGTGCGGCGTCAACAATTTAGTGTTTACACTCTAAAACCTTTATTTCTTAAGCAATCATCTTCAAACTTTATGTCAATGCTTATGACCATAATGTTTCGATTGAGTTCGGTTATGGCTGAGATCGGTCAATTAGGTCAGGAGTTATGCCCCTTTTAATATTAAAAAAATGCCAGATTTCACGTTGTTTACACTCTAGCATCTTCATCTTTTGAGCAATCATCTTAAACTTAGCATTTATGACCATAATGTCTCATTGAGTTGATTTGTGAGATCGTCAATAAGGTCAGGAATTAAGCCCCTTTCAATATTCAAAAAATGCCAGATTTCACTTTCTTTACACTCTAGCATCTTCATCTTTTGAGCAATCATCTTAAAACTTTAAGACATTGTTTATGACCATAATGTCTCAATTGAGTTAGATTATGTTTGAGATACGTCAATAAGGTCAGAAGTAATGCCCCTTTAATTTTTCAAAAATGCCAGATTTCACGATGTTTACACTCTAGCATCTTCATCTTTTGAGCAAACATCTTCAAACTTTATGGCAATGCTTATGACCATAATGTCTCAATTGAGTTCGATTATGACTGAGATCGGTCAATTAGATCAGGAGTTATGCCCTTTTAATATTCAAAAAATGCCAGATTTCACGTTGTTTACACTCTAGCATCTTCATCTTTTGAGCAATCATCTTCATACTAAATGGCAATACTAATGACCATAATGTCTCGGTTGAGTTCGATTGTGGCTGAGATCGGTCAATAAGGTCAGGAGTTAAGCCCCTTTCAATATTCAAAAAATGCCAGATTTCACTTTCTTTACACTCTAGCATCTTATTTTTGCAATCATCTTCAAACTTTCTGGCAATGCTTATGACCATAATGTCTCGACTGAGTTTGATTAAAGCTGAGATCTGTTGATTAGGTCAGGAGTTATGCCCCTTTAAATATAAAAAATGCCAGATTTCACTTTTATTACACTCTAGCATCTTCATTTTTTTAACAATCATCTTCAAACCAATTAGGTCAGGTTTTAACAATCTTTATTAAACTTTAAGACAATAATTATGCCCATAATCTCGAACTTGGGTTCAATTATAACGGATATTGACTAGTTAATTTAGGAGTTATGCCCTTTTCACCATAAAAAAGCCAGATTTCACTTCGTTTACACTCTAACATCTTTATTTCTTAAGCAATCATCTTTCTCAGGTGAGCGATCAAGGGCCATCTTGGCCCTCATGTTTGATCTGTTGTAAAAGATGGCCGCCAGGGGGCGGAGCTTGTTTTTCTTGTTTTTGTTGTTGTTGTGTTTTTTTTGTTTTGTTTTTTTTGCCGATACGAAGAATCGCGTTCGGACTGTATTTGTATTTTAGTTCTATTGCTAAATGTTGACATTTACGTTATAATGTTAAAATGAAATATAATTAATTAAATACATATGAAACATTGTAACACTAATAACATGTTATCGTGCATGTTGTTGAAGTGTTAATTTAATTCAAAATTGTCGTAATCAAAAAGACATTAACACAATGATGTGAGTAATATGTTAGAATCGTTTGACTTTTATATAAATTATATAACCGGTAGTGTGTGTGTGTGTGTGTGTGTGTGTGTGTGTGTTGTCGAATTATTATTTTATGAAAATGCATCGCGGTTACGTTCGAACCAATAAGCAACCTATTTGGGAAACATGTGTGTATCTTATATCCATATTTTTTCTAATTAAAAAAAAAATAACTAAATAATTCTAATTGTTTGTATTCCTTGCAACACTTGGAACTCGCAATTTGTTCTGAAAGGTGACGGCTACAGGGTTCTGGATTGATAAATGCCTTCCCCAGTGAGGGGAATATCTACAGAGACTATTGAAAGATGCATGTTACAGATTCCGAGTTTTTGTTTTAAGCTCTTTTTTCTATTTCCGATAGTCATTACGGCGCCATGATCCGGATGAAACGTTGTTTGTTCCGAGAGTTGTGAGTTCGAACTCAATTACCTTTTATAACGTCACAAGGCGCAAAGTATCGGTCGAAAAAAAAACAGGAACAGTCGAAAAAGATCAGCTGTGCAATCGTCGTTAAAATGTTATTCAAGTTATTAATATTTCATATTGTCTAAAAAGCAAATATCTCTTAAGCGAAGTGGTTGTTCCTACTTATGCAGTGCTGTTCTTTTCAACTAAAGGACCAAGAAATGTTTTCATTGTTCTTTATTTAATCCCCCTTGTTTGCAAGATCATTTCATTGGGACTCCCAATATATACCAAATGTGCCGCAATTCTCAATTCTTACATGGTGTTACCTGGCTATTCTTGGATGGTGCAGCAAGTCACATACTAATGATATTATGTTCCTTGCTTTATGGCGTTTTTGTGCACCACCTTTTTGCTTTTATTTGTGTTTTATAATATTTATGCTATTGGCTGGGCTTCATTTATCATGTGCTTAGATTATCGCATGTGACTAGTCAATATGTTAAACTAGTCAATTTATCTCATCACTATAAAAATTGTTTTAAGCCCAGCCAATTATTTTATGTACATGTAAATACATGTAAATTCCTAGTCATTTATTAATTGTAATAAATGGCATGTTCACTCAGTAGGAGTTTTTCTTGTTATTTTATACACAAGAGGTTCAGCAAAAACAAGCTGCAAATAGCCAGGATTATTAACCCTCATTACAGGAAAATTTGTGGATATAAATTACTTTCCTTAGTAACAGAAGCAAGCAGATGTTATTTAATTTGTCTGGAGGTTGAGGAATTTTAATCCGGAATAACTAATGTGACGATCGTTTGTCTTTCCGGTAGTTTATGATTCTGTGATAATGTTAATATATGTTTTCTTGAAATTAATTTTGTTGTGCTTTTTGCGACATACAGGTTGGGGTGATGGTCATAAACAAGTATTCCAAGTTTTACAGGAATACCTCAAAAGGTTCCTTTAAAATCACTTTACTCAGGACAAAACGTCGTGTATAATAATATGAGTAATGCTTCTAACTCTAGAAACCCTTCATTCAATGTAAATCGTGTGAAGATAAACACCTTCTTTCTTGAATCCACTCCTTCTGTCAAACCATTCGTTTCCGTGGGAAATAAGTTATTTTGAAACATCATGTATGGTAAAAGCTTGATAATTGTGTTTTATTGAATTTAGTTGTGTTAAAGGTCTTGCTATTATGTCATATATATAATGCTCTTCAGTTGGGAATAAATAAAAACAATATTTTTATTCGATTCCAGTGTGCTCATTGGGTTTTGATGAAATAATTTAAATGAAACCTTACGTCATGACCAATGTGTGTGTGTATATATGTGTTGTTTCTGGCGTTTATCCAATATGATGTACTTATTGCTTAATGAAAACAAAACAAACAAACAAAATTCAATTTGAGCCATAATACGCTACTATTTTGCAGTCTGAGTCCTCACTCTATACTTCTTTCGTGAATTAATATCAGCGCACGCGATCTTTAATTAGCAATCAGCATTTGCGTTGACATGAAATTGTGACGACAATGTGCACAACTTGCAATTCCAGTAACAGAGAGCAATTATTTACACTTTCAGACACCTCAAATGTCTTTGCATGTATTATTAACGTACCAAATGAAACACCGTTCGCGTAATGGTTATTATTTGATTTAAACAACCAATAAAACGAGCTGATTACAAAGAGGAATGAAATGAAATACCACAAAAATAGTTTTAATTTCAACAGCATTAGAAGAAATAACTTGTGAAAAGGAATTTTATTTAGAAATAATTCGTGCCGTTTTTAAATGACAAATACAGAAATGGTCTTCTTTTCAGAAGTGCGGTTGCGTCTGCCGGTAATATAACACATGTTATCATGTTACTATTACTACTACTACTACTTCTAATAATTATAATAATAATGAAATTATTATTATTATTATTAAAACATGTAGCGCAGGAAATGACAAACTTTTGATTTAGATGGAGCGGTTTTGCGCTGTAAGTTACATGTATGTTAAGAATTGCAAACTTTTTGCATAATTTGCATTATTGCATTATATATTTTAAATTCCAAGTTTAGTGTACATTTATTTCATTTTACGCCCTCTTAGTACTTTACGCCAGGGATGGCCATTGCATTTTTTTTTTTTTTTTTTTTTTTGGCTCTAAAGTAGATTAGAATCAAGAATATTGTCTCCACAGTCGTGTAAGTCAACCTCTGAACCACGATGCTCAGAAGGTTAAGAAAGATGTCTTTTGGAAAAGTTTAAATTGTACACTAAAATGAAAAATAAAATGATCTCAACTGAGTTTTCAGCAAGCAAAACTTCATTATCTCTCTGTTTGTAAAAATAAAAACAAAACAGACCAACAGCCAAGCAACATTTACATCGCAAAGAACATTTCCCAAGTATGATAGTCAAATTTTAAAGTTTCTTACAACCTATCCAATAACTAAACCAGAAAACAAAAAGTCGGTGACTGACCTGGTAAACATAGAACACAAAATATTTTATGAGAGTCGCCCATCAAAAAACGGGTTTAATTTTCAATGCCAAAAACTAGAGAAATGATGTTCGTGAAATTAAAAATTATTATTAAAAAAAACCGCATATTCCAGAGGAAATGCTTCTTCAACGATAACGATATCTATCATGTCAAAACAGTTTAAAAGGATATGATAGTGAAACAAAGCTATACATGTTAAAGTCAGTATTTCGTTTTATTTACATCAAAGGTTTAGTCTAAATATGTAAAAGATTTAAAAGACGCTGTATACGATTTCATTGTTTTCATTAATTTGATTTTTGTTGTTAAGTTGATCTGGAAATTGTAGCTGCAACATTGAAGCTACAACAAATTTTGAATAGATAAATTGGAATAAAGAGTTGAATATTGTATTCTTTCTTTAGATTCAAATCCCATTGAAATTTATTGACATATTGGACACACTTTAATATAATACATGTAATAGCGTATGACAATAAGCCAAATCCTTAAATGGTAAATATGTTTGTTTTTCTTTGAATGAAAGCGAGCAAAATTGCAAGTTCGTCATTTTTTGTGCTATTAACTTATTTTGAACTATTTCATAAAAATGACTTAGATGAGGAACTCTTACAATGAATGAAAAACGCCACGGCCATGTCAGTATTGCAGTTATCAAGTTCAAACGCATTTATGTAGCCTTTCTTACTTCGACGCTATTTCCTATATTCTTATTTTAGAGGAAATATAGCACTTTACGAATAAACTTGCATCGCTCAACGCGGATGTTTTCATAGAGAGTAACAACAGACTGTATCGACCCGGAGAATGCAATGCTACAACGTTATTACATTCAACTGTGTGGTGAAGGTATTGACCAAACAGTACATCCGAACATATCAGGTTTTATCTTGCATTCAGTCTGTTGAGATTTGTTTGATTTATATAAATTTTCAGACGTTAAAGTTAGTTTAATGTCTTAGTGAAATACAGAGGGGTAGAAACAGAGACAGAGAGAGAGAGAGAGTAATATAAAGTATGATACTATAATTATTAAACTTGGATCTCGAATATTTTTTCTTTCAGAGTTCTGTATAAGTGTTAATTTAAATTAAAAACCTGTCAACATAGTACTAGTGCATCGTTATTCCTTTTGTTTGGATGCTGTACAAGCATGAGGAATGAGTACTGAAAGTTGAAATTTGAGTTGTGAATCTCATTTACGAACGACATAATTATCATTCCTTCAATCTTATAGAAAACATTTATGTTGTTGTTGTTGTATTGGGGTTTACCGTCGCTGCGATAGTATTTCAATCATATAGCGACGTCCAGCTGATTACAGGTGGAGGAAGACCCCGAGTACACAGAGGTACCCGGGTAGAACCACCGACCTACCGCAAGCCAGCTGGAAGGCTTCCTCACATGAAAAATCCGAAGTTCCTACCGGGATTCGAACCGCTTGGCCACGGCGGCCCCAGAAAACATTTAACTATGTGATACATGCACTATAATACGGAAGTTTATACTTATTTCTGATACATGCACTGTAGATCCTGTTCTCCTTTGATACAAATGATAATACATGTATGATTAGAGGGCATTGTGAACAAGTATCTTGTGCTATGTTGTTGATCTTGTTTGTTGAGGATAAAGTGGAAATGTGTGTCATATAAAGAATACATTCACAAGTGACGAAGTCACAAGTTGAAATATGCATTTTTCTAATGAAAATATTAAATGACAAGAAAATCTACATTACCATATATATTCTTTTTTTTTTAATTTCCGCTCTCTTTTTTAAAATAGTCCGTACTTTTCTCATTCTCTTTTGGCAAATACATCTCAGATCTCTTCTCTGAAGATTTAAAATTCTCATTGTTGTGTTTATCAGACTTTTCACCAAACGTTCGAAATACATTGTTTACTAGGGATCCAGTTCATAATCTTAAATCAGTAAGATTGTTCAATATATTTTAAACATCATTCTCAAAATAGTTTAAACAGTCTATATATTAAGAACTATATTACACTTTATTTGTTTTATTGACAAGATTCGAAGAGAACCCAGCAACATAAAACTAATTTCAAACGACAATGCTAATTTTAAATTGATTGAGTTGAAACACAGAGTGTGCTGCATGCGGTTGCCTTAAATTCCATATCTTAAATTTGTTACTCAAAATACAGTATTTTTAGAGAACATACTGATCAAATACGATTACATGTTAAAAACAGATAAAAATCACGAAGTCTTGTTTAGTTGATATACTGTAAAGATCAATCAATCTTTGACTTTTTATGTTGCGTTCTGGAAGAAAAGAGTTTTTGTATCGAATAAAAATTATTTTTATCCATTTTGTCTGGAGTTGTAGACAGAGTAATCACAGAATATCGAATGTGTTTGCAATATATTTTCATAAAACTTTAAATTGAATCTGAATCATAGCTTCCCTATAGCACCATTGTTACAGAGATCAATATGCGGGGAAATTGGTTTAACAAAGCATGTAGTCTGACTTTTATCACTTTAAAAAATGCCAGTATTGTTGGTTTTATTTTTTTAATTTTCTTATGATTTATGGGTATAAAAGTATATGTAGAAATTTTGAACTACTAATATAACGTTTACAGCGGGACATACTCGAAGTCCTATACATACGCCTCATTTCCTCGGGGAACTGGAAGAAGCAACTTGGAAGTAATAATAAAGTTAAATTCGACCATTTAGTGGGTGCCGCTTTAGTACAATGCGCGCCAGTATAACTTTTGTTACACATGTATATGCTGCCAAAAATAATTATTGGTAATAGAATTTTATTAAATGTATTTTTGTCTGACTTTCAGTATTGGTCCACCATATACCAACTCCAAGATAGATATCATTTTTGATCTTATCGTTATATAATTGTCCATAGCCTTGAAAAGGGTCCAAAATTTACAGGGCATTTTTGCATCTCACAGAAGCTCTATGTGTTGCTTTTTTGACGTATTTCCGAGTGATATACTTCAATATGTTTTCGGTAACGAATGAAAATGACTTAAATTGGTTCCTGCAGGCAAAAATGATTATGTTTAACAAAAAATATCGTTATCTTTGACCAGACATAAACTATGTAAAGATTCGAAGATAACTTCCGTATCTTCAATAATATGTTAAAGAAATTTTCAGAAATATAACTTTGCGACTTCAGTTGTGTTTTGTATCTGCGACTACAACCGTGTTTTCGATAAGGAACGAATGTAATCTCCATGGCTTAAAGAACCTTTTTTTCACAGATGTTTTAAAACTTAAATTGTTAAGCACTCGATGCTGGCTATCAATAAGTTTGGGTTTTTAATTCAATGTGTGAAAATTAGAAACAAGAAGGACAGTATCCTTGGAAAGAACTGTTATATATATCTATATAAAAACCATCAGATCTCACAAAAATGTTGGTAAGCATAATTGACATTATTTTAGATGAGGTTTAAAACATATTTTTGTTATATTTTGCGATTGTTGTTATGTTTTGTTGAGGGATGGGGGGAGGATCGGTGGAAACGAACAATATTTATATAGTCATACTATAATAATTTTTATTTCGATATGTGTATGTTGTTTTATTCCTAGGACAGTTCCTCTTGATACATATATTTATATAGTTTTAGCATTGTGTTTTTCTTTTGTTTTAATGTACAACGCCATTGAATATACATATGTGTAAAAAAAGCGTTTAATTAGATACGGCAGTTTATAGTTTACAGTTTTTACTAAGAAACATGTATCTTTAAATCTAGAAAAAAAAGTTATTGCATGTTTCCTACAAGACAGGAAGGATCGCCGTAGGGAAAACAAGAGTTGTCGGAACGACACATATGCACCCATATGCACGATTTTCACATTCGAGGTCACTGTGACCTTGACTTTTGACCAAGTGACCCCAAAATCAAAAGGGGTTCATCTACTAGTCATGACCAATCATCCAAAGAAGATTGAGGAATGTGGGCCCAAGCGTTCTCCAGTTATTGATCGCAAACGAAGTGGTCTACCGACTGACAGACCGACCATCCAACCGAATGACCGACATTTGCAAAACAATATGCCGCCTCGTCTTCGAAGGGGTGGGGGGCTTAAAAAGTTGTCTTATGATAACAGATGGCCAGCAACAAAAGCTCTGTATTCTAGCAGCATGCTTTGTTAAAATATTACCCCAAAGGGCTCCATTGCAGCACATACATTCAATGAATGGACTAGTATACTATAATGGATACTTAGCATCGAATACAATAAGGCTCCATTCTGGGCAGGTTTACACCACGCATATTCCAAAGTTCTCCTGTCATAAAGGGGACTCTGTAGTTCAAGACTGCACGTCTGCTGTTGAGACGAGTCTTTAAACGAACCAGCTCCATGCATACTTGCGGTTATATAATCAGTATGTATATTGTTTATGAATGAAGTTAGCCGTACCTATTCAGAGATACATATGTTCGGTATATTATATATCCATATACAACAGTGTTTACGCCCAGGAACATCGTATATAATCTATAATTGTATTGCTGCATGTACTATTTGTATTGCTGCATGTACTATTTGTATCTTAGCACATTATTTTAGTTTCTTAACAGCAATATCACAAATTAGTTAATGCTAAACAATGGTTGCCTCGCACATCGCATGCTCGCTGAAAACACTTGGATCTTTTTCACAACAAAGTACTGGAACCGGTTGATTACTTTTATACGTTAGGGCGACATATTACACATTAATGCAATTGGTTTTATTATGTTGCTGTACAAGTCAATCTATATTAATGGATTAACGACATCGGTAGTAATACCTAGGGAGCACACAACATTAAAAGCATTTCTGGCCACCTGAATCGATCTTCCATGCGATTGATCAGTTCAGTTAAATTCATGTGGTACACCAAGATGGACCACGTGATTTACTTAATTGATAAACATGGCTTCATACAGAATACAATTTTTGCCGTGCAGAGTACAATTACAGTTTGTTCGACTTAATCGTCCAATGAAATGCTTGCATTTCGTTCAAAATTTGAAAAATATTGCATAAAATGATTTGTGAGGTCTTGATATGAAAGAGATATGAATGTGTGCTGCCAACGTGATCTTAGGGATAATTGGGTGGAATTTGTTGCCGCGGCGTATTATTACGTCATGTTTTGCATGTATCCTTACTAAATGTACTCACTGATACCGACTCTGAACTATGTACTGCCAATCAAACGCGAGTTGATTCCATAATGCGAGGTCAAAGGCAAATATCTTTGGCGTACATGACAAACTGTAAATATGTTATCGTTTATGTTTTAAATTTTATGGATATATTGCGATAAATTCCGTAAAATTTAAAATATAAACGATACCTAATACTTTTCGATTTGTCTATATATCCGCAAAGGTCCACAATATTTCCCCACTGAAACCTTGCTCTCCCAATTTATAAATCAATCCTGCGTGTCACATAGAGTCGAAGGCAGGCCTCTACGCAAGACACACAACATATGCGTTATTGCCATCTTCGATATGATGGTTAAATAGTTTCTTGAGAGTTAAAATATGTAGTAATGCAGCTTGAACGTTAAAGTCTTCGAAGAGATATGTTGGACCCGATTGTGTTTATCATTTAGTAATGTTCTCAATCTTTCAGGCAGTCATTAGTTGAATGTGTTTATTTTTCGTCGATTGGAAAACAATTCTTTTCTATCTAAAACTTATCCATCTCAATATATTTTCGGTTGGACTAGTACTTTGCGTCATTGAAAGGCATGAAAAATTATTTCCTTCGACGGAGTTTGAATCCACATTATTCGGAAAGGCAGTCGGCTATGTAACCTCTGGACCATTTTACCTTTTAACTTTGGTTAGTAATTGATATTTAGAATAGTTTTATTAGAGCAATTTAAATAACAGAGTAAGGATTGTTTTCTTTCTTTCGAAAACGATCCTTAAAATTAACCTAAATAAAAACACTTAGACTTTCAAAATACGAAATTGGCTCTTATGTTAATATTAAAAGTATCTGTAGCATATAAAACTATATAAAGTAGGAGAAGGATCTATGGTCGTGCGGTTAAATCACTGGCTTATTATCTTTTAACCCCTCGCCCCTGTTAGATTGTGGCCACGTGGGTTTTCATTTTCGGAGACATTGGAATGATTTACAAGTGATCTTGAACTACCAAACATGCAAAAAGCTAAACGTCATTGTACGTCGGGAAAATCCAAAATAACGCCATCATGTGCATCATGTAAAAATAATGCTGTATGCCAACGCCTGAGGTAAAATGTTGGATGATCCTCAGGCTTGTTGATAAGGGTCGGACTGTTGTCATCTTGCCAGGCATTCACTTCCTATCCTCGATTGTCTTTGTGATAATATCTCCAGCTTCGAAAATGATTGTAGAAGTCGCCAACAATGATAAAGTTACTATTGTCGACCGGGACTTGTCCTTGGAATAAACAAGTCACTTGGAGAGCATACATTCACAAGCTTAACTTCAAATGCATTCTTTTTAAATCTCGCTAGTTATCGGTAATAATGCTTGATTTTTTTAGAATGCCACAGCACCTCTGACTTCAACTCTCTATGATTTTTGTCGGGGTAACCTCTCCCTTAGCTATCATATATTTTATTGACCTGTAAATGATACATCGTCAAAATTAATACATGCACTATTACAATACGGTACTTATATATTCCCATACATTTACTCAAATGATCAAAATTACATCACTTTATTTGCTTCAACATCAATTTGTGTCATTACTAACTTGTAACAAAATTAATATAAACTGTAAGTTAATAATTATCCGACAAGAAGTTTAAGAAATGATATCACAATCCTTCTGAATATATGACATAAATCATTTTTTTATCATACACAAAAACATACGATATACAAAATATATCCCCCCCCCCTCAAAAAAAAAGAGAAAACAATGAAATAAATGCAATAATTCTAATTGCTGCATGTGTAGAAAAAAGACTGCACAGTAAATTTGTAGAGCGTAAAAAATATTATTTCGACGTACTTTAGCGCAAAAAATTTCCTTTAGCTTACATAATAGGCCCGCACAATTTTTCAAACTTGGAGAAACTTTATGATATTGCAAAATGATACTGCGTCGTGGAGACACCATGATTTCTCGACAAGAAATAATTCAAAGACTCTATATATGAAATTGGCTTTTAGTTTTCACATATTTGTGAATAGTCAGGTCGTCTAGAAAACATTTTAGTGGACCTGCATCTGCTTTTTAGGTATTCTACTTAATGCTTTTAAATCATATTGGTTTAACTTACATCGGGTTATGCACAGACGAGGCTCCATTTAACAACAAAGCATTGTACCTTCATATGCCAAGCTGGAAATATAAACTCGTTTTGTGCAAAGTAATGTCTCCTCATGTTTGCTCATCGGGTTATACACAGACGAGGCTCCATTTAACAACAAAGCATTGCACCATCATATGCCAAGCTTGAAATATAAACTCGTTTTTTGCAAAGTAATGTCTCCTCATGTTTGCTCATGTTAGTGAAGATCCTTTCTGATAGCTGTTACAACGTTTTACAATGTGATATAAAATCCAGTTATTTAATATACAATCATAATATAAGTAATAATAATGTACAGTCTTTAGAACATGTTTTTTCTCACCTAAGATATAGCTTAAAACAGATTGATTACTTTTTCGGATAGGGAGCAGTGGTCCGGTGGTAGGACACGCGCTTCGGAATCGAGATGACCCAGTGACACTTCTAACTTTCTTGAGCAAGAAATTAATACCACATTGTTTCACTTCATCAAAGTGCACATGGATACATGAGAGGGCGTTCTCATTTCGTTGCGTCATAATGTAGTCTGCGATAGGCAGAGTAAAAGACTTTCAAGGGAGATCGATGGATACCACTAGACTGATGACCAGGCGTAAAAGTTTTGTAGTCAGTGAACGTGCCCGCGGTATGAAACTTAGAAAATAAAATGCCTTTACTTACATGTATTTAACTTTACTAACATTATTCGTAGGTCCCACGGGAAAAAAATCATCGGCGATGTGGAAATAGACAAGTTTTCTCCCGATGGTCCCCGATCTTTGATCCATGTTATATAAAATATGTCTGATGAACGTGTTAATTTGACAGGAACGTAATTCTATTTTACTTTAACTATTGTTAAATACATTAATAAATTCAGCTTGAAAACAAATTGCACATACAGGGTAGCGTTAAAACGTTTACAGCCAATCAAAATAACGCTAACAGCAATATAAATAGGTAGATTAAAAAGGAATTCTCAATGTTGGCGAAATGGCACGTTCATACGACATACTATCTAAAAGCTAAAAGCTCGTTTCCAAAAATCCACTAATTGCCTTCAAAATGTTTATGAGAACTAATGTTTCTTGATATATGGTTTGTTTATGACTGATCTTACTTGACTCACGCAATTTTGTATTGAGATTCTTCTTAACCCCAAACGAAACTTTAAACACACTTATCTTTTGTTCGAGCTCTATTGGTTCCTTTGATTTCTACAATAAAACACACTTTTGATGGAAACATATGGGAACCAACGCTGGATTAAATGACATTTCAATGGAAAGAAAACGAGTACAAACATTAAGAAGCAGAGGAATTAATGACGTTATTTGGGTTCGTTATTCACATGGGGCAATTTTAATACTTTAAAACCTTACATTTGATATAGATTGTAGGAGAAAACTCTGAAGAAAATACTGAAGAAACAGCAATGTGCTTGAAATCTTAATTTATATCAGGTCTTTAAAGAATAAAAATTAGTGTCACATGTATGTGTTTCTAAACAAGCTGAAACCTTAAGTAATCACCTAGTGTATACAATTTTATTTACAAACACAAACGTTCAAACAAAATGATCGACAAAATACTGACCGCAGCTGGATATAAATCTCCAAGGAGAATCAAAACCATTCATATTCATTAATACATTTTTTATCGCTTTCATTTATAAAACGGTTGCAAGAGACAACACACAATTTAAAATTATTGCTGTCAAAGGCATTTCATTTTAATTTTTGAAGCGATTTTTTGTTGGTTTGTCACTATTTTCTTCCACGGCGGGACTTTTTTTACACAATCCACGGACGTTACAGGCACATTCATCGCTGATTGTCTTTTGAATACTCCCTCTCTGCAGCTGACTACTTTGAAATATTAATTTTCCTTTTCGTGAGCCTGCAAAAATGTATGACACTTTGGAAAAGTACACATCGACGGGTGAGAGCGAAACTAAGCTAAGTGATTATATAAATGTATGCACTCTCACCCCTCGAAATAGTTTACTCGACTGAATCCAGAAATGAAAAACGCCTATTGTAACGTTAATAAAGCTTCATCTAGAAAGTTTAGGTTAATGACATTCATAAAGTTGTTTTGATTGCAAGTTTACGATACTGTAAAATCATTAATTTTCGTTGACATTACATTTCGTAATCCACCACGAAATCGACCAAAATTAGTGTCCCACGAAAATTAATGATTTCATAGTACTTATGCCAGTCATACCTCGACAAACAGCACATTAAAAGATCCTTGGGGAGATGACTGCTCCTAAGGAGTATTATGGGCCTACCGTAAGCCAGCTTGGAGGTTTCCGAACATGAAAATCCACAACGGTGACCATTAACAAATTAAAGGAGATGGTCATCATCAAGTGAATGATTAGTTTCGTCCATATTATATTGTTACAAACTTGAACCAAATTTGAGTAGTAGTCATTGTCCCCAGACCAACGCTTTTGTTTATACACGTTGATGAAAATGAATTGAATGTCATGATTATAATTAATCATGTATTCTAGGCGAGATGTGCAAATTCAAAAAGTTATTTTCATTATACCAAAATCTGTTTTATGAGTTTTCTATACATCATATTGACCGTTGGCACTACTTGGCACCACCGTGTGAGCAAAAAAAGTTAAAATTGTTTAAGCTAATATCCGTTAATGTCTGTATAGAGGTAGAAATTACAGATCGATATCAAATATCACATTAAGAATTCTCAATAATTTTATGGAAAGAAACAATACTGTGTGTTTTATGTGACCAATGACTATTTCATTGTTTTCATTTTCGAAGCCTTAGTCTTTGCTTTTCCTACCAACTTCCTTCAAATTCCATTATCTTTATTGCTTCATTGCGTGTATAATAAATAATTAAATAATTAAAGTTATAAATCTTTATTAGTGCAATACAAAACATATTCTATAATAATTTTGTTGGCATTTGATGAATATCTTTATCCCTTGACCTCATGAGTATTCTTTTATAATTTATGATCAAAAATAGAATAAATGTTATCGGAAACAATCGATATTTCTTTGCCGTGCAGACTGTGTACATAGAATCTAAGCTTCATCATTGTATGAAAGCAAATAGGGGACCCTGAATATTCTGCTACTAAAGAAGCTGTCTGCACTTGGTTGTCCTGTTTGTCAATATGTCAAACTTTTTTTCTACGAAATAAGTGGTTAAAGAGCAATTTCATAAGTACATATATTCTCGTAATCAATTTAAGGGAACGTGAAGAATGTTTAGTTGATAAATATTTTAGATTAACTAACAACGGAAATAAATTTTCCCATAAAAATAAATAAAAAAATAAATTAGTTAACATAATGTACATTTATATTAATGTGTCTATATCATGATAGAAATATATCTATCATTTTTTGTCTGTCTCTTTTTGATCATGTCATTTCAGAAGAATAAGACAGGTTTCTACTTATTTGTAATAACTTTATAGATTTTACACTGTATCACAAGTAAAAAGTATCACATGTTTGAGTCATATATACCAACACTGACAAACAAATTACATTACCAAATACTGCAAAGATAACATAACCAAGTACTGCAATAATAACATTATGAATTCAAGTACATTAAA
Organism: Solen grandis; assembly: GCA_021229015.1. NCBI lineage: Eukaryota > Metazoa > Mollusca > Bivalvia > Adapedonta > Solenidae > Solen > Solen grandis. The sequence goes on from CM037782.1 coordinate 20,149,466, forward strand.
ATCTCAATTGTAAATTAGAATACCGCTTTTATACTGCGGTCAAAAAACCTAAGAATCATTGACAAAGTATTAAGTTGGTCACTGCAAGAGGTTTATTTTTATTTTAATAATAAATGATTTCACTTATTTGATAAATAGTTCGTTTACACTACCATTACTTAACGCTAATTACCGTATTACATTTCAATTTAAATTAAGACTGAAAGAAGAAAAAAAACAGAAGTACATGAATTAAATTAGTGAGTCACTCTTCTAATATTTTTTTAAATATTTAGATAGTCTGGTGCTTCCTTAAGTTCAACTATCTATCAAAATTCGTATATACCCGTATCTTTGACAAATAACTGGATCAGAGCTCTTTTGTTATACATTGACCCTATATTTGTTTCTTACTAGAATTCCCAAAATTTATAGAAAACAATGTCTGACTGAGAGATCTGCACAGCAAAATGTATTGTTGTTTAATTCATTAATATTGTCTAGAGGTAAAAAAGCAAATAAGATAAGTAAAATTGATCAAATAAGTAATGAGGTTCAGAGATTTTAAATATTGGTGCATTGTGCGGTAAGTTAATAGTTTTATCATAAATGCAATGAATAGTAGCTTTATCAGTTAGATATTTGTGTGTCGTTTGCAGCCTTCCAGTTCAAAGAGTTTGCAAAATGTGCTAGATGCACACTGCCAGTTTCCAATAAATTTGACGTAACTTAACCTTTTGCTTGACCTGTTTTTACGCAGTAACACTATGTATTAGCAACATTATTTCATGCAGGGAAATCAAAACATCTTTATATCAACTAGCAAGGGCAACCACATGGCCAATACAGTCTCCACATAACATGTAGTGTAGACTTTACTGTTGGATAATTCCTTTAATTGCTTTTATCGGAAATAACATTACGGAGCATATTTCTCTTTGTCTTTTAATGGAAGCTGAAATATATAGGCATTCACGATTTATTTCTCCACTAATTACTTTCGGAAATGTGTTGAGGAAACGCATTTTATTGAAAAGCAGGAGATATTTGCCGTAATACAGCGACATTGTTCTAATAAAATCTTTCAGATAATGGAATGCATTTTTTTTTCTTTTCTAATAAAGCTGTGTTTGCCACAGAGGGTGGTTTTTTGCTAATGTTCTAAGGATTTTTGTGTTTAATTTAGAAAATACAATGCAAATATGATTTTGGTGTAAATATTAGGTCTTTTAATCCTTTTAAGTAACATTGCTTTGATAGCAAGAACAAAGAAACAATATGCATCGTGCCTGAGTGGTGACAGCATCCGTCTGACAGCAACATGACAACGATAATTGATAATCTTAAAATATAACTCATGTTTGCTATCTGGACGTATACTAGTATTCACTATCTGATAGTGGAGTCCGGTAGCACTATATTTATCTTCTTGGACAGATGACACTATTCTTTTTATTTCATTTTATATTTCTTAAGGTAGTTCTCAGGCTGGTTCAACATGCCTGCTCCTTGTGTTTATCGAAGTACTTTATTATGATTTGTCACAAAATAAAATAAATTTTATCACTCTCATAACTTTTAAAGTACTGATAAGATTTTACATGTTTATTGATGATAAGGGTTACAAATGATTTTATTGTGCAGATGTATGTAGTGGTGCATGTAAGTGGTCATTTTGAGCTGGACATCAATGGATGCACATGTCTCTTTTTCCATTCCGACATATTAACATGAATATATGAAGATTTGAAGATTTTCATTACGATGTGCACACTCTGGCCACTGGAGACTGGGTTATTTACTACTCATTAGAGAGTTATGCCCTGTGATTTGATGATGGCAGGGAAGAAGTTGCAACCACTAAACCAGCTAAATATGTGTTAATCTGTTCAGAGACCACAGATTAAATATATCATTGTGTCTTTGTATGTCTTTGATGTATTAGCATGTAATGCAAAATAATTAGTTTTGGTCAAGTTGTAAATTATGTAACATTTGTTTATGCATGAAAAATCCATTCGAGGTGGTTGAGCTAGATCATGTGAGGAAAATCTGTAGAAATTACTTGAAAGAAAGCTGGTGAGGATCCGTTACATTACTGAACTCTTCTGTGGAAAAAGTAAGTTTATGCAATTCCTGTGTAGATTGAATCCAGGGCTTTTCATGAGTAGATGTCATCGGTTACTTTTATTTCTTTGTGGATATCACCAACGACCTTTTCTCTGTGGATGTCACCAGTAACTTTCTCCTGGAGCTTTGTATTGGTGGTTACGCCTGTGTGGCGCTATCAAGTAGACATTAGTCTGGTATACCGAACATTCATTTGGCCACTAGTTATTTGAACCATATGGATGTATAATAACTTGTATTATTTTATTAAAATATTAGAAGAATGTTTATGTTGTTCGATGGTTACATAATCCTTTCCGATCCCAAAAGCACAAAACATGAATGTCGGGCAAGGTGTAAGAATAGTAAGACTGGATGTGGTATCATGCCACTTCTTACGACGTGAAATGTATTTTGTTGACAAAATCCCTATATGACTGATATACTGTCGGGAGGGCGTTGGATCCATAACAAACAAGCAAAAACTTTTTTTTTTGTGAAAGTTTTCATCTAGATTTTTTTTCAAGATTGTGGCGATTGACCTTTATGACAGTAACACTTTTAACTTTAAGATATATCATCGATAGAATTTAAACAAATCAATATGCAAAGATTTGATAAGAAAAAATCATGCATTCCCTAATGTACTTTTCATTTACGGCCATTGTTAACCCTAACTCTTAAAAAAATGTTGCTAAAATTCAGAATTGTCGCTATATTGCTTTAGTTGACAGAAAAAAAAAACATTTTTTGTTCTACGCTTTTACAGTTAACTAAATTTATTTATTTAAAAAATGCTGTATTGCCGAATATATAAATAATTATTTACACTGTTGAAAATAATTACAATTTATACAAAATTATGTGTTAACTACTTCTTACATTAGCCCCGGAAATCCCAAAGAAGCACCTGTAATGTTATTTCAGGACTTATTCGGTAGGTTCAATGTGAGGAAGTCGTCCAGAAGGCTTGATGTATGTCAGACATTCAACCCCGAGTCCTCTATGCACACCGGATTTTTCCCCGTCTGCAACTGGCTGCAAACTTATCGCGGCAACGTGGATATATCATCATTGGAAACACTATGTAAAACGTGATTCCTCCTATTTTAGAAATTCTTTACTGTTTTTAACTGATTTTTACTCAGTATATCACAGAAAATATTGCTAAATGAACCATTCTTGAAGGATATGAAGAGGTTGTCTAAAAACCTACTGAAAAGCGAATACATTCTTTAGAACTCATTGTTCAATATGAGAATCAAATCTTGAAACTCTTAAGATCCACGTGGTCATCTGGAAAATGGTAAATTCATTAGGGATTAATATCTGAATATAAATTTTACGAGGTCTTTATCAGAAGTACGCAGAGTTTTATTATGATACTGACAAACTATGATACTCAGAATACAAAAAAAAAATCTCCGTATATAAGCATATATAACTGCACATAGTATCTGCTTTTCACTTACCACGTTCCCGATTTTGTAAGTCCATATTTGTTGGAGCCTCTGTGGCCGAGAGGGTAATGTCGCCAACTTTAACACTCACTCAGCCCCTCACCGCGTGGATTCGATCCCGGCAGTGTCATTCGGATTTAATGCGAGGAAGCCTACCAGCTGGCTTGCGGTGGTTCTACACGATTGCCTCTTCCGCCACCTGTAATTATCTGGACGTCGCTATATGACTGAAATACTGTCAAAGCGACGGTAAACTCTAATAGTCAAATCAAGTTAATTCCATATGTGTTACACTAAACTAATGGTCTATATTATAACAGAGACAACTTATCATATAAACCTTAGATGGTCGCTGCCCTATTTTTTAGGCACAGAGCCAATAACTTCATTTTTTATGAAGAGAATATCACGGGCTATCTTTAACTTGTAACGACAATTTTGGAATAATGATCATAAGACCAAATATTTACTACAGAGGTTAACCAAAGGGACAATAAAATAAAAACAGTAAAGATAGCGAAGAAATATAGTTCGGTGTTAATGGTCCGTTACTCCTATATTATTTTCTACGGTATAAATTTTGAATCGAAATTAATCTGTAATAGCTTTTTGTGATCAGGAAAGGACTCCATTATTTCTGTTTTACCCAGGGGAAATCAAATTTCAGTTAAAATATCTATTTCTTTTTGCAATAACAAGAGAAAATCAAAATTTTCAAATGTATTGCTTTATATTTGGATGCCTTTGAATTTATCATTTTCTAGATTCGGTATGTTTTAAAATGATTAATACCTAGAGATATGTGATTAATCTTAACAAAGTGAATATTGTTCGATATCAATGATTTTATACTTCAAAAAACTGAGAAAAGGCTCATAAATTGTAAAGCATTTATTTAAAAAGCGAAGATGTTATTTTTGAATGATGATGAAAATGTCTGTATGTTTATGTAAACTAGAGATGTGTTACAAATTTATCAAATTATACATGGCATGTAATAAGTTTCAACATAATATTATAAAATGTGTTATATCGTTAAATTGAGAGATTTAATTTTGATTTTCAAAAAAAAAAAGAAAAAGAAATACACAAAGGTTGAAAATAAAACACATAAAGGTTATACTCGTATAATGGTGCGAATTAAGTTTTTTAAAGGTAATTTAAGTATTAATATTTTTTATATTCGTGGCCAGCCTATCTATCTAATATAATTTCTGCCTTTTAAATAGACTTTTTATATAATCTGATTTCGTTGACTGCTTTTTATCTAGTGTGTTTTCGTGCTTATTTTTCTGCCTTATCTCACAATTTGAACAATATCAGGAACAAAATAGATATTCTGATAGTATGTAACCGAAACATTTTTTGATTGACATTGGATTTTCTTCATAATTCTCCTGCTACAAACAATTTTCTTGTCCGATTCGCGAACGTTTAATGCTGTTTTATGCGAACGGCCGAATGAATTATCCATTTTTCTGCATCTTGTTGAATAGCTTGAAATCATCTGAGTAAGAAGTTTAAAATCGAAAATATTATTGTTTTTAAATGTTTATAAAAATCTATATTGGATTTTATACGTTAAATGAAAATGTTGTTTGCTATCTCAAAATTGAGATTTTAGATTTTTGGGGTATGTAAAGGATTGTTGTGATATTTCAAGACGTATGGACAAATATTAATGAAGTCAGTGTGGCAATACTCTGTTACATGTATATGTGACTTGAATTAATGATGTATTTACATATTCATTATTTTAATAGGATATAGCGCACGCAAAGTGGAAAAGTTTGCCCAACACATTGCCCTAATAGTTCCTTTGTCAGATGAACAGTAACACCTTACGTAGAACATTATAGCGAAAGGCGCATTTGTAATAATAGTATATAAATGCAAAATTAGCACAAAAAAGCGTTATATCAAAGGCCATTATAAATTTGTAAAACTAATACTAATACTCTTTGACGTTATTTTCACCCAATACATTCACCCTGTTGATAAAAAAAGATATAATTGTAACATACAAAACTAATGTACGTGTCAAATTATACCGATATATGCATTTTTTTAACTCGGTAAACTGATTGAAATATCATTAAGTGTAACTTATATCATTTCTGTTTGTAATAGAACTAACAGTTACACATCAGTACGTAGCCTATCTATTCGCATTTTTAATGCATTCATGCGTTTCGGGGAAAATGACAACGGATTGAAAATAAAATACCCAAACTTTTTTTTTCTACGGTATTTTATTTATCTTTGAAATTTCTGCTGCAGACAGGAAGAACGTAAAATAAATAATTAGCTACCACATGCAGATCTTCATTATTTATACTTATTCAAATCCCATCAGATAAAATTTATATCAAATCACAGCAGAATAATTTTTTTTTTTGTTGTTGTTGTTGTTGTTGTTGTTGTTGTTGTATCATGTGAAGTTAAAAGAGTCCTTCGCTTTGTTGCAGAAAATTAACAGAAGACATTTGTTTGTAGTAGTTGCAAAAAAAGACCGATACGAATTTTAGCTTCATGCATTAGTACAAACTATTATGACAAATAATACCGAAGAGCTGTAAACTGGATTGTATATTTCAACATTGCCTGACTAGATTCAATTTATAGTTGGCATTGATAAATTGTGTCTGGCAGGTTTTGGATCGTCTGGTGTTTTGCAATTATTTGAAATACGAGTTTGATTTCATAAAAATAATAACCAACATACATTTTGCTAGGAGTACTTTAGGGTCATATGATCAACAAATTAAAGTTTAGCCTTAAATACAAATCAATTCATTTTACATGTAGGTTAAGGATGTGACGTTGGGATCACGTGACTTTTATGCAGACGCAGCTCGGGGAAACGTCTGTTTTAATACTTTAAAGGAACATATTATTTCAGAAACATTAACTGTTCTTCTGTTATGTAAAAAGTATTAAAGATAAGTATTAATGAAATAGAAAACTTTTACAGAAAATCAAAAAAGAGGTTTACAGAATGAAAATATGTCGTAAGCCCTTAGCAAAATATTCCGGTTAACCGTTGCTTAAAGACAACATCAGAACTAAGACCACTCGAAATTAAGACTACCTCGCTGTTAAGTCCTGTTCTGACTGTAATGGTAAATTTCACTTTTAAGATCACAACACTATCGAGACCATTTCTCTCCGGTTTTAAAAGTGAGGTTTTACTGTATTTGTTGGATGAACTTGTATTTAATTTTACTTCTTGTTTCTAATGAGACGGAGATTTAATTGTCCACTTCAGTCGATGAATTTTCTAAGGCTTTTTACGACTGGCGAAGATAAACATAAAATAAAACTTAATACTTTAAACTGCGGTTTTATGTCTGCAGTTTTATTACTTTTCAAGAGCAGGTTACAGGACAAGAAAACTACTCTTAATCTTTTTAGACAGCTACCGTATCAGTATGGGACCATGACGATTGCTACTTTTGGTGATTTGTTGATATGTTGTTTTATAAATATTGTGATTAGCAAGGCCTTTTACTGTTTGACTGTGTTTATGAGTTAAGTAAATTTTAAAGTAATAATAAATCTATGTGATATTGTGTGTATTTAAACACTTATTTAGAATTTTGCAGTTTGTCCTACTTAATCTTCCAATGAAATGTTTTTATTTCGTTAAAATTTGGAAGGGGACCGCCGTGACCACGCGGTTACAGTCGTGGACTACAAATCTCTCAGCCCCTCACCGCTGTGGGTTCGAATCCTGGTAGGGACTTCGGATTTTTCATGTGAGGAAGCCTTCCAGCTGGCTTGCGGTAGGTCGGTGGTTCTACCCAGGTACCTCTGTGTACTCGGGGTCTTCCTCCACCTGTAATTAGCTGGACGTCGCTATATGATTGAAATACTATCGCAGCGACGGTAAACCCCAATACAGCAACAACAACATAAAATTTAGAAACATGAGTTTCAATTAATGAACCGAAAGCCTTAATATTTGAGAACTAAGTTACCTATGGTGCTTACGTGACCTAAGAGTTTTGTGGGAGTTGCTGTTGCGGCAGCCATTGATTGCGTCATATTTTGCAAATGTCCACGGCGACTGTATTTTGAACATCACGTGAATCTGTCATTTTAACGGGAAGCGGTCCCATAATTCGAGGTCAAAGGCAAAATTGTACACGACGTACGTTACAAACAGTAAATATGTTATGGTTGCTGTTTTTGACGCCGTGGAAACCGGAAAGGTTTTTTTTTTCCAAGGGAATTTTGTAAAATAAAAAACATGCAATATGTTAAAAAATATTTAATTTGATAAAAAAAATTACAAGATTCAAAATATGCAAGTCTTCTGTCGTTATTAAAAGAAACTGGACATATGCAATGTGTATCTGATGACTTCTCCTTAAACTTGTAGGCAACGGGTTTTAAAACTTGGTTAACGGACTTGGTTAACCTGATTTATAAAAGCTCGGAATTTTTTTTAGAGAAGTTTTGAGATCTTAAAATATTCAGAATTTAGATACAAACCGTTAACTTGAAAAAAACCCCAATGAAACAGCAGTTAAAATATAAGTATTACAGTATATTGTAGAAAGTGTAAAAACACACAAAAACTATACAGGTGGCCGTAGAGGACATGTCTAATTTACGGTTCCAGGCCCAACCTGTGGTCCCAGTATATATAGTGCTTATATGGGTAAATTTAACTGAACATTACATAGTTTATGTAGTAAAGCCTTGTATATATAATACATATCATCAATACAAAAAGAATGCCATGCTCCTACGTCACGCTACATTATCAAGGGATGTAATGACTATCGGGAAGATTGTTAATACCGGGACTTGTACCTGAATCCCTTACCAAATAAAAAAAATTATCTAGGCTGAATGTTTCGTCATCATTGTCCTTGTTGTTGATGCTGCTGGTGATGATAATAATGTTTTTTTAAACTGACATTAATATCGCCGTAGTAACTTACTGTCTGGAAATTCCATCTTACAGACCGTAATATTCAATTAATTATATAAGAAATGAATTACTGTTTAAAATTTAAATTTATGGCATCTAAAATCATCATCACATAATGTGTCTGCTATAATTAAATGACTTTCTATGCTTTTTTGTTCTATATTTCTGAATAAATTGATGATATAAGTTTTTTGTTGTTTTTGGACCTTTTCTGTATGACTTTGCTTTATTTAAGTAGTGCCTCAAAAACATGTGCGGCGTCTTTGATACTTTGCATCAAAATTAGTCTTGTAAATTTTATGTATTTATCACTAACAACCCACTTCGCGTCGCTTGCGACAAATTCCATAAAATTGAAAATGCAGATGATGACAAATACAGTGGATTGTGATCCACAAGGACTGAGCCCCATATTATATGGTTATAGTAACTTAAATGATTAATGTTTGTTGAATTGATTATAACGATTGAAACATGATAAACATTCACACTCTTGGGATGTTATATTTGGACAGCAAATTAGTTCATTTGCTTGGCAATTTTATCGACGCGCAATATACAAAACATTGCCTGAAAGATTTTACGTAATTCTAGTATGATAATTTTATACATGTATGTTCCTTCACTTTTTGATGTTGATGTCCTAAAATATCAAAAGAAAATCAAACTTGGAATATAAAAAATGAAATGAGTTTGTTTAACTTCGATGTTAACGTCAGAAATATAGTTTCTTTTAAAATGTAACGGCAAATAAATATTTTTTTTTTTTTTTGGGGGGGGGGGGTGATATGTATGTTTTGTGTTTTGTAGTTGTTGTTTTGTTTTCTTTCATATAGAGATCTTTCAAACTAATTTTAGCTGAAGTGTTCAGATATTTGTGCAAATAAATATTTCAGTAGAATCTCGTTTTGTTTTCCCCCAACGTAAATGTTCCGAAAATGTGAAAGTTTTTATTTATTTAAATAAAGACAGTTTTAAACTTTATTTCTTTTATATCGATTATGAAACAAGCTATAAAACAATTCGCGAAGGATCTGGTGGCAGCGTATGTAATACAACCAGCACGTGACTTGGTGACTAATAATCTCATGTACTATGCAAACATCTGAACAAGATTCACTCCAAATACTAGTTTCGCTTTTAACCCTCTATATGAATTTGATTCTGACTCCGAAATAGTTTTATTTTTATTGTTTATTTACGAAACTAAAATGACAATTTTGAAAATAAAGTTATTTATTCATAAATTATTTATAAGTCATTATCAAGTGATTTTCTAGCAAGCCACGTCTTAACATCACAATATGCCTCTTATTGTATGAATCATTTATCTCGTGTTTTTTTTATATAAATATCAATCAGTAAATGCGTATTTGAATACTGTCTTTGTCTCAATATTCACTAAGAAAAGCGAGGAAAATCGATTAAGATTCCCAAGGGGTCGCCAATGCGATCTTTACAGCAAATGTTTTGTACTGTTTAACTGGACGGAATTCAATTTATTTGAAATTTTGAATCCATGCTGCAAAAATCCTCATCGTTAAATTTCTGCATAACAAATCAGGAAAATTTTCCTGCCTTAACATCTCCAGCACAACAATTATTTCCCATTCGAATTTAAGGAAAGGGTCTAAACGAAATCAAACAAACATTTCTTTCAACATTGCCTGGTGAATTTTAATAACAAATGACATCAATAAATGAAAATAAAAACGCCTTAAGTATTTGTGATCTGCTACTTTGTGCCTGATTTTATTTATTTAATATGTTTGATCTTGTTTACAGATAAAATGCGTGAATAATCTAGATATTCTTAACGTCTTGAGAGGCATTGTCTTAAACTAACTTACCAAAGTATCAATGGTCCGGAGATTTACCACACAGCATCGCTGCCTATGCGTAATGAATTAAATAAATGTTCGCATGTATTCCCTTCAAAAGCATGAACGTGTGAGAAATTTATTACGACATTATTTATTTTGGATTAATATGGTGTTGATCGCAAATGATACTTGCATATATCATATTTCATCTAGATTATTGGTAAAACCGCCGCCACAAAGTATGTCGGGTAGTTGAGAAAGATAAGTTGAAACATTTTCATAATTGTTTATGTTTGAACTTAAATAGCGACATTCACCTTATCGTTCAAATCCGGATCACGCCATATATCCTTAAAATAATTAAACCATAGCGATAAATTCAAAACCCGAAAATCCTTGACAAAGTAAAAGCCTAATTACAATCGGGGGACAAAAGCATACTCGCCGTTGTTTGGAGTATTTCCAGCTCACTGCAAGCTGGTTTGACAAAAGCATCCTCGATGTGCTGTCGTTCGCTCAGAACCCCAACTATATGAGAATATGTTAATTTGACTTGAAACATATTATGAACTATTTCTTTCTTCGATTTTCAAAGACACAATACCTGAAGTTATTGATAAATTCTTGAAGGAAATATACGAATAGAAGTCTTAATAGAATTCTTAACAGAGGGTGAAAAATGAAAGGCGATACTGTTTTGGGAGATTCGTGTTTTGCAATTAGTTTCTTGTGCACGAGATTTGATTTGAAATTGTCTCCTCTGGCGGTAACAGAGAACTTCATCATCTCAAAGACAGATGACAAAATGCAAGTCACGTTTAGATCACGAAACGAAACGAACAACATTCGATTTTTATGACCACAATTTCATTATTTATTCCAACATTTAGGAGCAAAAGAAACATGGCAGCCATTTATTTATCTCTAAACATTTATGTTTTGAAAAGTATTAGTCCCAGTGGTACCTTGTCAGCTTTCTATATTGACATGCAATTAAATATTAATTTAAAAGAAATCGTCAGTAAAATTTGTTTTATTCTTGGACATTTCTAGCATACTAAACTAAAACATATTTACAATACTTTTTTATATGCGAGTTTAAGCGACAAACAAGATTGCACGTGATAGCATTTTGTCATAAGGCTGTATACTAAATGATATTTCTTATTTATATCCTCTCTCTCTCTCTCTCTATTCAGTAGCATTTTCAACAAAACTAGGAACTTTTTAGCTTTCTTGCACAGATGACTATCATTCCCAAAATATCTAAATTGTCACGACCAGCAAGGATCAGTTTGTAGTTTTTTCTGGATTATCGGAGACGTAAATATGAAACTGTATCGCTATTTCACTTTATATAATGGAGTTTTATGAATATATTATGCAGTTTATGGATAAAGATATTAATTATGAATTGCAAAGTTGATAATACAATCGGTATTCTTCCGTGCCACCGCCTATAACGTTCAATGCTGAGATTTGCAAAATTTGAACAATCAATAACTTGACAAAACCGAATAGCATTAGTGGTTTGAATCGTTAGAGTATGTTTACCGAATTATGCTTACAGCCGAAATGCATGCAAATAATATGCATGTCGTTGCTGCACTACGAAAACGCGTAAGTTAACTTTTGCGAAAAAAAAACTTTTATCCACCATTGAAATGGCGGGTCCACGCCACGTATTCTGCGAAAATCCTGGAATTTTTAGCCAGTCGAAAAGTTGTTTATTGACAATGTGAAAAAATCCTGTATATTTATTTGTTGATATGTTTCTCGTTGAACACGCGTATAATTGTTTAGGTCAGAGTGGTGTTTGTGTGGAACATTTTTAAAGGATTTCAATGAGTTGTTTCTTTTGTTTATAAAACTAGTTTTATATAACTGTTAATGAGTTAGTGTTAAATCATAAATTTATATGCATAGCTTATTTAAACAGGTTAATATTCGAAGGTTACAATATCAGTCGTGATTATGTTTGCAATTTTCCTCGGGAAAATATTAAAGCATGCTTAATTCGATCAAACATCATTGTAAAAGCGTTAAATTGGTAAATCTAATATGGTTTATGTCGAATGAACGAGGATTAATTGGTTTAAAGATTGAACATATGTATTCACGATTTTCGTTCTTTTCTTCGAGGGTTGCTCATCTCAAAATATACGCGCTCTTCGAATATAGTAATTTGTAAAATTATATTGATTGTATAAACAGAAATAATATTTCTTAAAATTATCAAGTCTAATTTGCCGTACGATTTTATCACACAGCCACAGATAATACAGTGCCAATTGGCTGGATAAAATTCTGTTTTTCTGTGCATTGATTATCAGAAAAAAATAGGTGCATAAAATAGTTTTAAAGGCGTTTCTGTTCTTTGCATGTACGTCATTTCCCTGAGGGAAAAAAACATAATTTACTTTCGTTGCCTACTGAAAATATGATTAAATTAAAATACCGTCAAATCTGTCTTAAGCGACAATCAAGGGAACAATAGAAAGTGACCGCTTAACATAGATGGTCGCTAGATGAAATTTAAACATATACCAAAATATTAGTTTAGTAATATTAAATTGACCGCCAAAAGCATTTTGGTCGCTTAATACGAGTGACCACTAACACAGTTTAAATTTTATTATTAAATGAACTAGCTACTCAGCTTCTTTTCTACTTAAATTGTATTGGCTAGCAATCATTTTCCATTATGAGCATACTTTTAGACCAGGCTATCAAGGATAACCCACAAATGGGGACCTGTTTTTGATAAAGAGACAGCATCTGAGGAGACAGTGGTTGGATACAAAGGAGTCCGGATGCGATGCCCTAGCTCATTTGCAAATAGACCTTTTAGTGTTTTTACGTTCCCGGTGTAAAGCTCCGATACACGGGACACAAGCTCCTGGTTAGAACCAGTGCTTAGTACTCCGATTTCCCATAGCAACCCAATTCTGCCGAGTGCAAAGCAAGGGTGAATCTGGTACCAGTTTTATACGTCTTTGGTTTGACGCGGTCACCAGATTCGAACCCCAGACCTTCTAAACGCAAAGCGAACTCTCTACCACTTAAGCTATTGTGCCGGCAAGTCTATATCATTAGAACTTGTAAAGCATTGAATGATATAGTGGAGCATGATAGTGCCTTATGAAGGGACAGATTTTGAAGTCGAATTTATAGCTTACCTTGTCGTTTTGAAACGATTTTTTTTAACATTCCTCGGCTTTCGAAAAAACACATCATACCGTATACTCAAGTATCATCTGCAACATTTAAAATTGATCCCTATTTTTTACAGTTTTGTTCTTATGGTACTAGTTTTGAATTTCTCGAGATGTAGATATAAATAGATTTTCCATATAAATAACAGTATTAGGGGTAAAATATCTTGCAAAATTATATACTTGATGGTTTGCACTTAATCTAAATTTGCGCTTATGGTACATAGTAATGTAATCTAATTTTAACTGTTTTTCTTAAGCATAAAAAAAAAAGAAAATGGTTCATTCTTGTAGGTTTGAATTAAGTTGTTGACGGACCAGAAAGTAGTCATTAATGTTCAATCACATCATTAACAGTTTTTAACTTACCTGAGCACATGTGCTCAGTGTGAGCTATTAGGATAGATGAATGTCTGTCGTCCGTCCGTCCGTCCGTCATTCACATTACTTTGTTTGCACGCTAGCATTTTTATCTCATAAAAAATATTTATCTTTTTCAAACTTTAAGACGATGTTAATAGTCATAACTTCTCGGGCAAGTCTGATTAAGGCTGATAGCGGTAAAATAGGTCAGGCCACATGGTCCTTTTAATTTGAAAAAAGAAATGTCAGGTTTCATTTCGTTTGCATTCTAGCAACGTCATTTCTAAAGAAATCATCTCCAAACTTGTCATAATCTCTTGGCCAAGTTCGATTATGGCTGATATCAGCCAATTAGGTCGGGAGTTATGGTCCTTTAAACATTAAAAGAAATCCCGGGTTGCATTTTGTTTGTATTCTAGCATTTTCATTTTCTTATCAATTATTTCAAACTTTATGACAATGTTAATAGTCATAATTTCTTGGGCGAGTTCGACAATGACTGATATCAGTCAATAAGGTCAGGACTTATGGCCCTTTTAATATTATAAATGCTTGGTTTTTATTTCGTTTGCATTTTATCATCTTCATTTCTCTTAAGCAATCATTTTCAAACATTATATCGATGTTTAAAGCCATAATGTCTCAGCCAAGTTCGCTTGGTTGACTGGTATCAATTGATTCCTTCAGGAGTCATCGTCCTTGAATTGTCATATACTTTGTTTAAGCAATCTTCGTTAAATTGGTGCACACTGTTAATGGCAACAGTATCGATTTCGATTATTGCTCATAACGTTATCTACATTTAAGTCCCTTGTAATTTCAGAAAAAAATCACAGGTTTGCCGTTTTAAACTCTAGTTTAAACCATATGGCCTGGAATTTAGATAGTATGTGTGTGTCACCGTATAGTAGTCATTTTTAGGTTGGTTCCAATCATAGCCATAGGGACAAAGCCATGCCCTATATTGACTTGTTTTTATTTAGACTTACATGAGGTACCCATAACCTTCAGTTTCGACCACATGTTGTTTTTATGTGTGAAATTGAACTTTTGGATTTTGGATGACCCTGATCATGACCCAATACTTACTTATGAATTCTTTAATTCTGGCCTTCAATTTTTGAAACAATGATATTGTTTGATATGTGGCATAGAATTTAGACCTTGGGTGACTTTTGGCTTTGACCCAACGACCTACTTAAGAATTTTTAAGCTACACCCTTCAACTTGGACGACAAATACTGGTTGGTTTGTGAAAATGAAATGATCATGGTGTCTCAGTACAACTGTGCTATAAATAACATAATATAGAAGCTTGTGTAGGCAATGAAGGCAATATTTTTCAGGTGAGCGTCATCAAAGTCATCTTGGTCATCCTGTTCTAATTAATGTCGTTTCAAACTTAATACTATGGAAAGTTATTGTATACGCACATTCGGGGTTCAAAGTCCGAATTATAAGTAAGATTTTTACAGATCAAGTGATATAAAAAATACATAGAAACGTGATATAGTTTTCTTTTGTTCTTGAGCGTGTTACAATGCCTAAGACGTTCGTGTTTGTTTAAGTTTATGATCTCTTATTGATTTATTCCAATTAAAAATCTATGATAAAATAGATCAAATTCAATAACATTTTGCACGCATCTCAATATAAAACAGTCTGATAAATGATAGTTGGCCTATTGTCAACGAGAAAAACTGAAAACGAATGAGCTGTATGCAGTTTTAAGATCAGTGAACAAAAATTGCAGATATAAAGTATAAAATGTATAGTATCAATCCCACATTGTATATGATATATAAATAGAATGAAAGCAAATGTTTGCTTGCTTACCCAAACTTTTCAGAGCCGTTACGGAAAAAAGTTTCTTTTTGCTTTGTGACAAAACTATTAAATGTTCAGAGATGATATTTGCTGGCATGAAGGTATACCGAAAACCAAACACACGCACTTAAAATACGGAAAAGCATCTGATTCATAGATATGACCTTCATACAACACTCAACAAAGTGATCCAAGAATTAAATACTGATACATTTTGTATCTGTACAACATAACAATTATCTAAGACAAAATTGTGTCATGTCTATGCTATTTAATAGACAGATGCCACTCAATTTTACAGAATTTAAAAATCGCGTAAGTAAATTATTTTATCAAAATGAATAAGAAAAGCGTATATGTTCGTGTTTCAAAAACCGCATAAGTTAATTATGTTGGAAAAATAAATGCGAAAATAGCGTAAGTGTCCATATGGTTTAACTATTTAAGTCTAAGAAAATCTCCGTATCACATGTTAAAGATGCACAAAAAACAAAATCAACCCACTTATAATGCGTCTAATATGACGTTTAATAACAGAAATATTAAATGTTTTTTTCGTCTTCTGAAAAGTTGCCAAAACTGACTTACGCAGTTTTCGTAGAGCAGCGACGACGATGTGTATCTTCAAATTACATTTAATGTTATTGATTGTACCTGAATGATCGACAGATTTGATATTTCTATATTTATCATTTAAAAAATTAATCTAGAAGCTTTCTTTCATCTACAATGGACTGCCATCAGTTCAACATTCATCTGATAGCATTCAACTGTAGATGGTAAAAAGGTCCAGAGATATTATTCATAAAAAAGTTTGTTTACTATTATCATGCATACCTACTAAATTAATCATGTTTCACTCCTAAATTTCATATTTGGTCAAAAATGTACTTGGCTTGTCAAATCTGATACATACCTTAGGCCATCTCATGTTTCTGCCTTGATTTAGATATGACGCCATTTATGCTTTGGTCTGGTGGCTATCTGTGTTAAGATACGTATCTTCGTAACTTTTCGCTTATTTATAAAATGAAAAACCCTCCCTATCTACCTACAAAACTTTACCTAAACAATAAAATGATCACCCACTGTGTGCAGGAAACAAAAATAAGTTGTTGCAAATACCATGGCTTCAAATTTTGCCGAACCAAGCACATCTACTTATTAACCAAACGGTAAAGATGTTCACGGTTTACTAGTTATGAGTTAGACAAAGTTGTCTCTGCCATATGAACTATTCATAAAATAATCTATGAGCCTCATTCTAGGAACTACATGGAATGCCGTTGATAACTATACCAGGTTGCTCTCGTTTGATAGACTTCTTCACCACAGTTTTAATAGGATATATATCTACCGTTCTACATACCTACCGAAGTTAATTTTAAATAACTGGTTTAAAAGGTTGACCCAATGTGTATGTGCAGAAAAAAAGATAATCTAAATATTCACAGATTATTAGATGTCTCTTGCGTAAATTTCTATCAAAGCTTTCTGTACACCTTTTAGAAGAAACTATATGTATTTTATTTGATATGCAGCACAAAAAAAAGGATACAATTTCTGTAAAGATAAAATTTTACACTAACAGATATACATACCAATAATAATACAATGGGCCAGTTGCATAGGCGAAACGCTCGTCCTAAAGGTTTTGTGGCGCTTTTTACGCTATAGAAAAACGTTTAAAATATCGCTTCTCACATAGACAGAAATGCAAAAAATATCATACTTAACTAAGTTACAGATGCATCAGGGATTTACCTCGACAAATTACTACACTACCAACACACTGAAGAGTAAAAGAAACAAAGGTCAACTTTTTATAAGTATTTAATGAATTGTGACCAAACTATCTGTTCCACAACTAAAAAAGAACACATTTGCTTAAATGTGACGGGTCAGCCTTGTAATGCTGCCCAGTATTTGAAAATTCAATTCAACAATATAGTGCCAGATAAGACGAACAGTTCCTGTCTTATATTGAATATCGGATAGCAATAAGCGACAAATTATTTATCCAAACTCAGATGTACATGTGACATATGCAAATATGTGAACCTTATGACAGTAAAAGACGGGATTCTATAAACTATCATGTTTCCAATTACCGTAAATTATGCATAGGATTGATTGACTGTCTGCGAGACGAAAATCTAGTTAGTTTATTTGCGGACATTTGATAATGCAAGGTTCTATCGAGAATATTATGATGTTCATTTAAAGATATGCAAATGAAATATGCATTTGTAGTTTCTTATCAGGCGAATTTTATGAAAAGACGTTTAATTTTAAGTTTATACATGTATTTAATTGACATTCCATAATATCACTCTATGTTTTAGGTCTTCAGTTTGAACTAACAAATGTAGAGACACGGTGTTTAAATGATAAAAATAACATCTCTGATTTTGAAATGCATCTTTTATCAGTGCTAGTCAATTTATACTACAACCAGTTCGTATCTTAAATATCTAAAAGGAATAGTTGCCAAGGCTGGAGACGGTGGATATAAGTGAATGTAAAAGTTGGGAGTTAAATATCGTGACAGGCTATCTTGTGAATAAGACCAAAGAAAGATATATTTGAGTTAGTAGGAAGAAGGATAAGACCACACGGACAGGATATTGTTAATTCGGACGGACTAAAACTGTGCAGCAAAGATCGGGTGTGTTTTCACATTGCGGACGTTAAGGACTTTAATAGTGTGCGGTTTGCAGATAATAACTGCAAATCATTATTAACAAGTTTTATAGCTTACGTACAATAAATTTCGCACGAATATCATGTTGTTCCTATTTTCAGTCGTTGCTGTTGGTGAGGTCTGTGAAGTTAGCTGGGAATTGGGAATTGGGTATTGGGTATTCAATATCCAGCTACAACCGAATTCCCAGCCAGCTGGAAATTGGTTATTCGCGAATTTCCAGCTACAACCGAATAACCAGCCAGCTGGGAATTGGTTATTCGCGAATACCCAGCTACAGCCCAATAACCAGCTAGCTGGGAATTGGGAATTCGTGATTTTTATAATTTTTAATATAAAAGAAAGTGTAAGTTGAATTCCAAGCTACAGCCGAATAACCAGCCAGCTGGGAATTGGTTATTCGCGAATACCCAGCTACAGCCCAATAAACAGCTAGCTGGGAATTGGGAATTCGTGATTTTTATAATTTAAGTATAAAACAAAGTGTAAGTTGAATACCCAGCTACAGCCGAATAACCAGCCAGCTGGGAATTGGTTATTCGCGAATACCCAGCTACAGCCCAATAACCAGCTAGCTGGGAATTGGGAATTCGTGATTTTTATAATTTAAGTATAAAACAAAGTGTAAGTTGAATTCCCAGCTACAGCCGAATAACCAGCCAGCTGGGAATTTGTTATTCGCAAATACAAAGCTACAGCCCATAAACAGCTAGCTGGGAATTGGGAATTCATGATTTTTATAATTTAAGTATAAAACAAAGTGTAGGTTGAATTCCCAGCTACAGCCGAATAACCAGCCAGCTGGGAATTGGTTATTCGCGAATACCCAGCTACAGCCCAATAAAGCTAGCTGGAATTGGAATTTTTTTAATTTAAAAAAACCAGCTACAGCGAATAACCAGCCAGCTGGGAATTGGTAATTCGCGAATACCCAGCTACAGCCCAATAACCAGCTAGCTGGGAATTGGGAATTCAGATTTTTATAATTTAAGTATAAAACAAAGTGTAAGTTGAATTCCAGCTACAGCGAATAACCACCAGTGGGAATTGGTTATTCGCGAATACCCAGCTACAGTCCAGTAAACAGCTAGCTGGGAATTGGGAATTCATGATTTTTATAATTTAAGTATAAAACAAAGTGTAGGTTGAATACCCAGCTATAGCCGAATAACCAGACAGCTGGGAATTGGTTATTCGCAAATACCCAGCTACAGCCGAATAACCAGCTAGCTGGGAATTGGGAATTCATGATTTTTATAATTTAAGATAAAACTAAGCCGAATAACCAGCCAGCTGGGAATTGGTTATTCGCAAATACCCAGCTACAGCCGAATAACCAGCTAGCTGGGAATTGGGAATTCATGATTTTTATAATTTAAGAATAAAACAAAGTGTAGGTTGCATACCCAGCTACAGCCGAATAACCAGCCAGCTGGGAATTGGTTATTCGCGAATACCCAGCAACAGCCGAATAACCAGCTAGCTGGGAATTGGGAATTAATGATTTTTATAATTTAATTAAAAAATTAATTGAATCCCAGCTACAGCTGAATAACCAGTCAGCTGGGAATTGGTTATTCGCGAATACCCAGCTACAGCCGAATAATTAGCTAGCTGCGAATTGTGAATTCATGATTTTTATAATTTAATTATAAAACAACGTGTAGATTGAATACCCAGCTACCGCCGAATAACCAGCTAGCTGGGAATTAGAAATTCAAAATATTTTACAATATAAGTATAATAAAGTGTGGTCTGCAAACGTTGATGATTATTATTCAAGGTAATGATATTAATAAATTTATGTTATTTGCATTAATAACATTAATATTGAATATTTTTGGAATTAGATAAAAGTTAACACTGCTTCCAGAGGAAGAATGAAAGGTACATCACAGGTGTTCAAAGGTTAATCTTCAAAACGCTTGTCGATGTTTCCCTCGACCTTTAAGAATACGATTGAATATATGTCAGGGAGGAGGGGGGTGTATGACGCTCATTTCCGAAATTAAGATTGTTACGACTCATTATTATTTTCAGTATATATTGATATTACAAAAAAACCACACAAATAAGAGGCACAAGCGGACGCAATAGAAATGCATAGACTGTAAACGCGTACACCATAGTCATAGAGATACAACGCGGACGATATGTAACATACGTATAAGGAAAACATGGACGATATGTAACATGTAAGGAAAACCCGGACAATATGTAACATATATGGAAAACCCGGACGATATGTTACATATAAGGAAAACCCCGACGCTGTATTTTGATAATATTTTGATGGTATATTAATATTATGAAGAGGAAAGATATAATCAAATGACGCAACGCGCGTACATTATAATCAAAGAAGAGAAAAAAAGCGGAGGATATGTATTACATAATGAAAACACGGACGATATGTAACATAAAACGAAAAAGCGGACGATGTGTAACATGATATATTGATATTATGAAGAATATAAATATACACAACAAGCGGACAAAGACTGGAATGATTATCATGACATGATTAGCACAATCCACATGTTATCCTTGATCACTCGTTGAAATATCAAGTGGGCATTTATACAGGATCTGTGGTGCCAAGTGGTACATTTATCGCACATAACCGTTAAATTATCAAAACATGCTTGTAAATTACAAAGACGATAATTTTCTATCTCTATTTGAATAATTTTCCTTCCATGACTTAAAGAAAGTTTAAGATTCAATGGAAATTCAGTTAAATTCTGGTTTTTAAAGCACTGTAACAAATGTGATCTCATTTTAGTACAATCGAAAATAAAATGTTATTATTTTGTTTCATAATGTAGTGTGCAGTTAGGTTTATCACATCCGTATATTTGAGATAGTTGAATTTCGAGTCCATTTGATTATTATTTGGTATGTCCATAAATTACAGAATTGATGAATTACATCATTACTTAAAGGAAAAGGTTTAATCGAAGGGGTCTTTGGATTTAAAGTGCCGCCAGTGTGTAATGTTGTATTGCATAATATTATAGCCCACTGTGTATGTATACAGGCACGACTGACATTACACACTGGTGGCACATAAATTTATTAATATCATTACCTTGAATAATAATCATCAACGTTTGCAGACCACACTTTATTATACTTATATTGTAAAATATTTTGAATTTCTAATTCCCAGCTGACTGGTTATTCAGCTGTAGCTGGGAATTCAAATTAAACTTTAATTTAAACTTAAATTATAAAAATCATGAATTCCCAATTCCCAGCTAGCTGGTTATTGGGCTGTAGCTGGGTATTCGCGAATAACCAATTCCCAGCTGGCTGGTTATTCGGCTGTAGCTGGGTATTCAACCTACACTTTGTTTTATACTTAAATTATAAAAATCATGAATTCCCAATTCCCAGCTAGCTGGTTATTGGGCTGTAGCTGGGTATTCGCGATTAACCAATTCCCAGCTGGCTGGTTATTCGGCTGTAGCTGGGAATTCAAAGTACACTTTGTTTTATACTTAATTATAAAAATCATTAATTCCCAATTCCCAGCTAGTTGCTTATTCGGCTGTTGCTGGGTATTCGCGAATAACCAATTCCCAGCTGGCTGGTTATTCGGCTGTAGCTGGGAATTCAACTTACACTTTCTTTTATATTAAAAATTATAAAAACCATGAATTCCCAATTCCCAGCTAGCTGGTTATTGGGCTGTAGCTGGGTATTCGCGAATAACCAATTCCCAGCTGGCTGGTTATTCGGCTGTAGCTGAGTATTCAACTTACACTTTGTTTTATACTTAAATTGTAAAAATCATGAATTCCCAATTCCCAGCTAGCTGGTTATTGGGCTGTAGCTGGGTATTCGCGAATAACCAATTCCCAGCTGGCTGGTTATTCGACTGTAGCTGGGAATTCAACTTACACTTTGTTTTATACTTAAATTATAAAAATCACGAATTCCCAATTCCCAGCTAGCTGGTTATTGGGCTGTAGCTGGGTATTCGCGAATAACCAATTCCCAGCTGGCTGGTTATTCGGCTGTAGCTGGGAATTCAACTTACACTTTGTTTTATACTTAAATTATAAAAATCACGAATTCCCAATTCCCAGCTAGCTGGTTATTGGGCTGTAGCTGGGTATTCGCGAATAACCAATTCCCAGCTGGCTGGTTATTCGACTGTAGCTGGGTATTCAATTTACACTTTGTTTTATACTTAAATTGTAAAAATCATGAATTCCCAATTCCCAGCTAGCTCGTTATTTGGCTGTAGCTGGGTATTCGCGAATAACCAATTCCCAGCTGGCTGGTTATTCGGCTGTAGCTGGGTATTCAACCTACACTTTGTTTTATACTTAAATTATAAAAATCATGAATTCCCAATTCCCAGCTAGCTGGTTATTCGGCTGTAGCTGGATATTCGCGAATAACCAATTCACAGCTGGCTGGTTATTCGGCTATAGCTAGGTATTCAACTTACACTTTGTTTTATACTTAAATTGTAAAAATCATGTATTCCCAGCTAGCTGGTTATTGGGCTGTAGCTGGGTATTCGCGAATAATCAATTCCCAGCTGGCTGGTTATTCGGCTGTAGCTGGGTATTCAACCTACACTTTGTTTTATACTTAAATTATAAAAATCATGAATTCCCAATTCCCAGCTAGCTGGTTATTGGGCTGTAGCTGGGTATTCGCGAATAACCAATTCCCAGCTGGCTGGTTATTCGGCTGTAGCTGGGTATTCAACCTACACTTTGTTTTATACTTAAATTATAAAAATCATGAATTCCCAATTCCCAGCTAGCTGTTTATTGGACTGTAGCTGGGTATTCGCGAATAACCAATTCCCAGCTGGCTGGTTATTCGGCTGTAGCTGGGAATTCAACTAACACTTTGTTTTATATTAAAATTATAAAAATCATGAATTCCCAATTCCCAGCTAGCTGGTTATTGGGCTGTAGCTGGGTATTCGCGAATAATCAATTCCCAGCTGGCTGGTTATTCGACTGTAGCTGGGAATTCAACTTACACTTTCTTTTATACTTAAATTATAACAATCACGAATTCCCAATTCCCAGCTAGCTGGTTATTGGGCTGTAGCTGGGTATTCGCGAATAACAATTCCAGCTGTGGTTATTCGGCGTAGCTGGGAATTCACTTTCACTTTGTTTTATACTTAATTATAAAAATCACGAATTCTCAATTCCCAGCTAGCTGGTTATTGGGCTGTAGCTGGATATTCGCGAATAACCAATTCCCAGCTGGCTGGTTATTCGGCTGTAGCTGGGAATTCAACTTACACTTTGTTTTATACTTAAATTATAAATCATGAATTCCCAATTCCCAGCTAGCTGGTTATTCGGCTGTAGCTGGATATTCGCGAATAACCAATTCCCAGCTGGCTGGATATTCGTCTGTAGCTGGAATTCAACTTACACTTTGTTTTATACTTAAATTATAAAAATCATGAATTCCCAATTCCCAGCTAGCTGGTTATTGGGCTGTAGCTGGGTATTCGCGAATAACCAATTCCCAGCTGGCTGGTTATTCGGCTGTAGCTGGGAATTCAACTACACTTTGTTTTATACTTAAATTATAAAAATCGTGAATTCCCAATTCCCAACTAGCTGTTTATTGGGCTGTAGCTGGGTATTCGCGAATAACCAATTCCCAGCTGGCTGGTTATTCGGCTGTAGCTGGGAATTCAACTTACACTTTGTTTTATACTTAAATTATAAAAATCGTGAATTCCCAATTCCCAGCTAGCTGGTTATTCGGCTGTAGCTGGGTATTTGCGAATAACCAATTCCCAGCTGGCTGGTTATTCGGCTGTAGCTGAGTTTTCAACTTACACTTTGTTTTATACTTAAATTGTAAAAATCATGAATTCCCAATTCCCAGCTAGCTGGTTATTGGGCTGTAGCTGGGTATTCGCGAATAACCAATTCCCAGCTGGCTGGTTATTCGGCTGTAGCTGGGTATTCAACTTACACTTTGTTTTATACTTAAATTGTAAAAATCATGAATTCCCAATTCCCAGCTAGCTGGTTATTGGGCTGTAGCTGGGTATTCGCGAATAACCAATTCCCAGCTGGCTGGTTATTCGGTTGTAGCTGGAAATTCGCGAATAACCAATTTCCAGCTGGCTGGGAATTCGGTTGTAGCTGGATATTGAATACCCAATACCCAATTCCCTATTCCCAGCTAACTTCACAGACCTCTGTTGGTGTCGGGTTTTTTCTATTTGGTAAAACTGTTTTTGTTTCAAGAGTTTCGTTAACGTACAATATGTACAAAAAATGAAAAGTGCTTTCAATAAACGAAAGAAAATCGAAGGTGTGATAAGTATTAAACAAAACAGTGTTTAAATGGACCTTTGGTAAATGAAGCTTCAATAAGGAAAACAGAATACAAAAAAAGGTTTGCGGGTATTTTTCTAGCCCATATCTAATTTGTAATTTTACGATTTTGTTATAAATAATGCTGTAAGAATCATATGAACAAACCTTGCTGTTATCCCCGCCATGGGGACTGGACTCCGGAAATGTCCTGATATATTTTAGAAAGTTAGGTCCCTGGATAGCGAAGTTGTAACGCGCATCGCTTCTCATCAATGCGTCCCGGGTTCGATTACTGGTCACGTACGTGGTCTCCCATCTAGACACGTGTTGTTGTTGTTTTTTTTTGGGGGGGTGGGGTGGTGCTCCGGTTTCCTCCAGAAAAATTGACAACATGTGCTGCCACCAGAACCATCGAGTGTGATTATCTGTTTCGTAAAGTTTAAACCTCCAGAAAGAACCATGCGTTTAAAAATTCATTTTCGTTGTGCTACAAAACAAATCTTAACATGTTTATTCCTTTTGCGCCATTATCTGGCATTTTTCTGCGTCTGAATGTTGTGAAGTATGTCTAATACATAAGTAACGCGTTGAAGTCTTAAAACTAATTTTTTACAGTAGACAACGTATTACGAAAACTAAAACTTAACAGAAATGCAAATAACTCATGATGACCAGCTTTACCAGAAACAAATAGGGCATGGATCCGCAACTGTGTGCTTCTACGTCAGTAAAACTGCAGAGATTTGAAAAGAGGATTGAATATTATGGTAACATTTAGCATATAACTATTCTAAAAAAATCTAATAATTAAATTATAGTTGTTATGCTGTGTGTGTTTGATTGTTTGTTTGTTGGGTGTCTTTATTCAATGTATGTCGTACGTTTTATCATTTTCTTTCAAATGCCCTGTATAATTTATTATTTTTGTGTTAGGATTTTTGTAAGAAGTGCTATGTCCATATTTATCATCTCTACGTTGTACTTTAATTCTATTTTTTGAATTTCCAGTGTGATTAACACGAAAATATCTGCTAAATTAAATTAGAATTCGAAGTAATAATAGGAAAATTCCCGATTAATTTTCTTTTAGAATTACAACATAAATTACACATTTAGACCTCGGATGGGAGGAAAAACATAATTTACTAAAATTGTTAAAAACATTTAAATTTGATTTGAATTGAAAAAAGAGGAACATGACAACATATGATGATGTATTATACATAAATATGTCCGATAAGAAAACATAATGCACAAAATATATATTCATATGTGTTGTTTTATATCTTCCAGAAAAAGTGCTGTTATCGACTACAAATGTTTGTTGTTGTTTTTTACCCACTAGTCAGGCTTTGTAGACAAAGTAATCATAAAATTGCAAATGTGTTTTCAATAAATTTTTCATTAAAATTAAATCGTATCCAAACAACAGGTTTCATGTAGCAACTTTGCAACAGTAAACAAAATACAGCGAAATTAGTGTAACAAAGCATTTGGTCTGAAAACATCACTTTTCAAATGTTACCAATTTGTTTTATTTATGATCGATGATATAGTTTGTTCCTGAAGAAACGATTTTAAATACACCCGGAAAGTATTCACTCTAACGATGCACTAAATGTGCCTTCATGTCCTCTACGTGTTTGTTTAAGATATGGTTTTGACTTTATTCTTTTGCATTTATGCGCTAAGGTTTAAATAAAAAAAAACTCAAAGACTCAAAACAATATTTCTACTTTATACTTAGCAGTCTCTTTATTTAAAAAAACAAATGCTTTTTCATCAAAAAAGCCTCCTCGCGAAAATGCTTACTTTGGGACAAATCCACTCGCTACCCATTTTTGCTCAAGCTTTTCTAGCCAATATGCTTGTTTTTGCATATTAAGTAATTGCAAAACTGAGTATTGTTTGCCAAAATCTTTCTTCAGATGGGAGTTGGCATGAACCAAGTACACATTGGAACTTAGTCTTCATATTCTCTGTAGCTTACTCTATATTACGAGTGTTTCAGTTTAAATGCATATTTATTAAATGAAAGAAAAATAATCTTGAAAAGTATGAAACATTTTTATCCTGCTGATTGTTTTTGTCCAAACCTAATGATGTTGGAAACAGTGATTTTCTTGACATAACAATACAGGGCAATAGCTTTGAAACAAAGTAATCAAATAAATATATACGTATTTCATGAGGAACAAAATATACTATATAATGTACCGTCACTTTTGAAACATCGACCATGAATGGAGTTTTTATAAATTACTTTGGCCCGAGACAGTATTGAGAGTTAATTTGAAATCTCCTACGAGTTAAACCATTGTCAGACAAAGGTAAAAAAGCACTGAAGCATTTTAATAATAACATAGTTAATTTCTTTTTGTTTATATATTTAAGAAACATTAATTCTTTGATCAACATGAATATTACTTTGTGCATAGAAGTGTTTTACAACTCGTTGCAAGTTGCATTGAATTTATTTTAAATATTTTACAAGGTATTTTTATCACAAATAAGCTTGACACAGGTTGTAAGAGAAATAATAACCTAAATTAAAGCCAGACATTATATTGAAAAGTGGACAATTCGATATGCTATAATAATATTAAATCAGACCTGTAAATATCAACCAAGTTTAATGCTGTTATTTTGCTTTTGTTTTGGAGTTGTATGCACCAAAGCACCCATATAGCGACATCCAAATAATTGCAGGTGCAAGAAAACCCCGAGATCGCAGGGAATATTCTAAAATAACAACAATTGAAAGCAACCCAGCTTGAACGCTTCCCCCAAGTAATCAGACCTTAATTCATAGCACAACGGCGTAGTAACAAGGTGATATTTAGGCAGCTACGAACATTCCTAGTCTACATTTTGATAAGATAACATTGTTTTCGAAACATAATGATTAGTTTAATATTGAAAAGAGTCAATCTTCTTTTGTGTTTTCTTCATTTACATACATCTTCTTTAAGAGTAAATTCATTTTAATATGTGTGGGATTTCTTATTTGTTCCTCCTTATCCGTTTTATAATGTTCTAAACTATGGTTTTATCCCCCTACCCTTGTGCACTTCAGATTTACCCCAAAATATAGGTTTTGTGGGATGTCAATTTTGACCTAACTACTGCCACAGCGTCTATAGATTTCAAAGCAACAACAACAACCGTGTCATACACTATCGATCGTCACAATAATGACATGCTTTAAAACGGAGTATTTTAGTTTTGTCTCAAACGCTATTACACTTCAATAATGCTTAAAGAAATTTTTCGATATTTCACAATGCAAATATTATCATAATTTGTTTGTGGCATTCCTCTTCGTGAAACTTTGATTGCTCGACAAGAAATAATTCAGAGGTTCTATATACGAAATTGGCTAATAGTTTTCACAGATTTGTTGACCGGTATTAATATTAGTTTAACTTACAACGGATTGTACACAGACGAGGCGCCATCACACAACGTCGTATTGCATTCTCATAAACATAAAACATGGAATGTAAAACCGATGTCATGTTTCAGGAAGAATAATTTCTTCTTAGTCCTTTATATTTATTCAATTCGTGAAATCATTTACTGGTAAATAAAATGTTTGATATTTTTTTATGAAAAAAACCGATGAAATGTTACTCTAGCAGTAAAATTGAAACGAATTTGTATTTTTAATGTCTATGGTTATATTTAACCTTAGAAATAATAACTTTCACTAACAATTATAACGGCCAAAAGAGATATTAAACATGGCATCTTCTCTCTAACTCGCAATGAACGAATCAATAATTTTTTGCTTGTGCTTTTTGGTCATATTCTTTAGATTTTTGATTTTTAAAGATGATGACGTTATCTTAATCATTTGCCAATTTTCACTCAAATGCAAAATTCTCATAATGATAATAGTAACGCGGCTAACCTCAAAACAACATAATTCGAGTACACCACGATTGTTTCTTTAGAATCAGGATACGTTACGGGCGTATTTCACAATAGTAGATTTTTACTATACAGACAAAGAAGGAAATCAAAAACTACCGAACAGATTTTTTCAAAACTTGGCATGATTATAGAGAATCACACTAGAAACAAATGTAAGGGATCAAAATGTGGGTCTCTACGTTATATTTTTAGTTATCTGCCCCTGAATGTGAGTTTTTGCTCTTTTCTATCATTTCCAAGGGCAGAAAACTTAAAATTAAACATATCGATGCCTTATTTTATTTCAAATTATTGTTTATTGTTTCTATTTATTATGCAAATTTTAAAACAATTCCCTTCAATTGATTTCTCGCAATTTTTTAAATAGACATACTGCGTTTTGCTTGAAAAAAGAAGAATATTTCTATATATTCCCGTTTGCGACTATATATAAAATCTGTTGCATATAATTTCTACAACTTTTACACAGTAACAAGGAATATAGTATAGTAAAAAAACTGCTTTTTTGAAATACGCCCTTAACATTTTCCCTTTGCTTTAAAAATGTTCATGTACAAAATTATATCTTAGCAAAAAATGTTTCAGTACATACAAACATTTTTTTGCGCAAAGCGGGGCATGAAACTTTGCCATTGTTTGCCTAATAATATTATTTCTGTATATAATATTAAGATTCATAATATAATTGAATGCAGGAATCTTGTCAATCGAGAATGAATCCATTAGCAAAAATATCCATCCGATGAATATTAACAATTTCACAGCAAAGATTTCAAAGATAACAAAAATAAAATCGATGGATCGAGATTTATCACTGTAATCACACATGATGGCAAAAATAAATTTATCATTAGCGTCCGCTTTGCCAACTTTTCATGTTATCAAGGGAAATCAATTTTCAACACATTTTCAGGAGGCAGCGATAATTTATTTTAATAACTGCTGTTTATCATCTCGCTCTGCTCGCACACTCCCACTCCCCCCCCCCCCTCTCTCTCCCTCTCTCTCTCTCTCTCTATGTCTCTCTCTCTCTCTATTTAGGAGTATGTTTGCTTATAAATTCTACTTTGTGAAGGTGTCCAGATTAGTATGAATTTTTTCAGACTAAAGAATGGAACATTTGTTTCATGAATTAGTAAGAGTGGATAATACGGATTGACATAGCGCCGAGATTGCTATGTATTACCTGAAACATGAGATTTGTATAATGCGAACAAAGCAAAACGTTAAATTGATATGAGAAGGAAATCGCTTATAATTTATTGTGTTCTGCTATTGGTGTTTTTCTATGAAGTAATGCATAAAATGGTGATATAGTGTAAAGAAAATAAGGCAAAATGAAATAAAATGAGAGGAAAAGAAGTGTGAAAAATGCAGGTCTTGAAAAGTCAACATTTAGAAATTTAGCGCCATACTGCTGAGTTGAGAGTAAAAAAATGGGACAGTGACCAGTTTTTTTATTACTTTTTTTATTAAATAAAATTAAACAAAGTATACCAATAAAAACAGTATTGTCAAAACCATTATAAAATATAAGTTAGTTGGCCGTTATCAACACAATTGCTTCCGGTAGTTTTAGCCCCAGACCGAAGATTTATTTTTCCAGTTCGCCAACTTCAGTTGTTCCGTCAGTTTCGCTCAGTTAGTTTTTCCGATGTTTCATGCCACTTTTATAAGGAATAAGGATTTCCTCTTCAGTTTCTGTTCCAGTGTGTAAAATGAAACATGTTTCTTGAAGCAAATAAAGACTTAAGAAATATTGATAATCATCGTGAGGCCATTCAGCTCTGCAATTGTCAGAGTTTACAAATGAATAGCACAAAAAATATCCCTACCTGTCTTCGA
>CM037782.1:20180091-20230091 GCA_021229015.1 Solen grandis
TGGTCTACCTACGGACCGACATACAGATCAAACCACATTTGCAAAACAATATGCCCTCTCTTCTCTGAATGGGGGTAAAATAACTAATTTAATTGGTTGAAAAAGTAGGCCACAGGAGCTAAAAATAGAATTAAAAATATGAAAACCTTGAAATTCTTTTTCTGCAAAACTGCAGAGCATAGAGCTTAGATATTGGTGTGTTTCATTGTCTAGTGGACCTCAATCAAGTTTGTTCAAATTATGACCTTTGGGTCAAAATTAGCCCCACCCCAGGGTAAACTGATTGTACATAGGCTTATTTAGGAAAACTAGAAAAATCTTCTTGTCAGAAACCACAAGGCCTGGAGTTTAGATATTTGCACATGTGCACCTCTACCAAGTGTGTTCAAATCATGGCCCTTGGGCCAAAATTGGCCCCGCCTCAGGGTTGCTTGATTTTACATAGACATATATGAAAGATCTTGTAGAAACCACAAGATCAAGGGTTTAGGTATTTGGTATGTTACATGGCCTTGTGGACCTGAACCAAGTTTTCAAATAATGGCCCTTGGGTCAAAATTGGTTCCACCTTATGGGTAACTTGGCTTTTTGGAGCACAGGTACAGTTTTTGTGTGGAATTACGATTATATTGCAGTACTTCTGAATGGATTTTGTATTCAGTATGGCTATGTTGTAAAAGGCAATGAAGGCAATATTTCTCAGGTGAGCTATTCAGAGCCATCTTGGCCCTCTTGTTTTTTTATTTCTTAAAGAAACAAAGAGTGTCTCATAGTACTGAATCATGATGGAATCGGATAATTGCAGGCAACACTGCCATGAATATCATCCATTAAGAAGATACTTTTAAATATTTTTTGTTGTTTCTTTTAAGACGTCTGTGAAACAATGTTTGACAAAGTATTGTTCTCTCAGCGGCATGAACATATATTGCTTTTATTTTCACAGGCAGTTCTGAACTTTATCAAACATTTAATGGATATTTTGGATTCACTTTCAAATGGCACACTTTATATTGTTCATGGAAATAAACTAATACCACTGATTGTTCATGGAAATAAACTAATACCACTGATAATGCGTAAAATACTTTATCAAGCATTCCTCAACACACATAAGTTTTTAAATTATGAAAATCCTATTATGCAGCTCTTTAGTAGTACCAGCTGGTACAACTTTTTAGTACCAATAATTGGTTTTAGACTTGTAACTTTTCAATCAGAACCTATTCTGGGCCATGGAACATCAGAAATCACAAAAATTACATAGGTAAATGACTGATATTTTATTATCTCAAAGATGATAGAAGATATCATAAAAAGCCTGACAAATTAACAAGTTATCACAGAATGAGCCATACAAAAACAATTGCAAAAATTTGTCAATACTGATTTTAACAAACTTTTGAATAAATGGTAAAGTTTTTACTATAAAAATTCTTTAAAAAATCAACTTTTCATCATTAGCAGCACAAAATGTCCATGTTTAAGCAATAGATACAGAAAAATAAAGAACATAAAAGCAAAAAGTAATGCTATAAAGAGTATAGTGTAAGAATGGTAAGAAATATTCTTGTCAAATGATGATATAGCATTTAAGTGCAGTAAAATCCGCCATCATGTTTTCTTGAGTATCCACCATTGGTACCAGCGCTGTGTGGGCTCTCTATTAATAAAGTATGGAAAGGTCATCTCAGGATGTTATAAATATAGCTTGCATGCGTGCGAGGTGACTATCAATCAAAATTTAACAGCAGACTTAACTTGGGGGGGTAAAAAATATGCGTGCACAGAGGTTGCTTTAAAGTATAATTCATGCATACTTTCCTCTGTTGGTTAGTAGAAAAAAGCAATAAGGGGCAAGTCTAGATATATATATATAGGGTAAACAAACAAATATGACAATAATATAAACAAAGTGAATAAAATAAATCTTATCTGGGATAAATATATGAACATGAATAATAAAATATCTAAATACAGTAACAATATGTATTGCAAACATAAAACAACATTTACCAATTCCCACTGAAAAAAAAGGCAGTTAAATCACTATGCAGGGACGATTAAAGTATATCATGCAGGGAATAAAGCGACTATCACAATGGGCAGCATGCAGTTAGTTCAACAACAATAAAATCCCTTCACCAGGTTGTTAAAATCTATAACATTTATATAGCAGTGCAATGAATACTGAGTTTGCCTGAATGGGTTTAATTCTCCTATTTTTAAGAAACTGAATTAACAATTTAGTTTTTAAAGGAAATAATGGAAGAATGTTTT
Source organism: Solen grandis (assembly GCA_021229015.1). Classification (NCBI taxonomy): domain Eukaryota; kingdom Metazoa; phylum Mollusca; class Bivalvia; order Adapedonta; family Solenidae; genus Solen; species Solen grandis. The sequence goes on from CM037782.1 coordinate 20,182,372, forward strand.
GTTGATCTGCAAAATACATTTATAGCTGTTTTCATCTCCTGAATCCTCATAAAACTAAACTTGACTCCCTTAATGTCTAAGAAATTCAGTTGATTTATTATCTTTTTCCATTTTGTTTTGATAGCCACCTCCACTCCCCCCCCCCCCCCTCAAAAAAAAAGAAATAATACCTAATACAATAGTATATTGTGTCTTTTCTCAAACTCTTGCTCACTGGGTAGTAAACTCAGCATCAGTTACCATTCCTGTGCTAATGTATGTAGCATAACCAACACAGAACAGAGTCTCCTCAAAAGTCCTCAGGCCATTATTGGTTTCACATTTTGGGGCTTAACATATACATAATATTACAAATATAATGTGCATATACTTGATTTTTTTTTTTGGGGGGGGGGGGGGGAGAGACCAATAATGTTCTAAAGACTTGGTGAGGCTGTCCCTTGCACTCCTATATATATCTCGGGTCACAAAACACACGTTTACACCATCTCACAAACTACCAGCTACTAAAGCACTTCAAACTGGGGCGGCATGCAGTTAGTTTCCCTCCACCTTCACACAGTGAAGTGAAGTATATCATCATTTCCAGTCTCCAAGTGGTAGGAATTTAAGATTTATAAGCATTACAGGCTGATGTTAAGTAATGTATGATTGTGTATTCCTGTTTTCATCGAATGCCAGACATAAAATTTAATATTGGCAATTGTCAAGTGTTGCATTATCAAATAATCCATCTTAAGCCATGAAAAGGAATTACTTCATTTTATGTAATCCCTAATATTTAGCTACTGTACATTGTATAGTAAAGCTGTTGTTTGATAATCCCAATATGGTACTTGCAATTTGAATAGACAGGCCCAGTTATCATTAATGCAAATTGCAAATGTGCTCATTAGAATGTAAAGTGTTGCCAATGTTGCAAAATTTCATTTCTAATTTCAAATTTTACCTATCGGTGATAGAGAAAAACCTCTGCAGTCTTTTTAGTATTCATGTTCATTTTGTTTTATCCTGGTAGGTCAAATTGCTCAATAGAATATTTTTTGGTATGATAAACATTTATCTTAAAGCAATTTCTCATATCTGTAAAACGTAAGTTATTAAAATGTGACAAGGGAATGATAATGTACTTCAGTTCTGTTAGACAACATCTAGGTTAGTGAGGTGCATGCAGCTAATAGACTTAACTCCCAGCCCAATTTCTTTTAATAGAGAGTATCCAACATTGACTGTCACACGTTGCACTTTTTATTTGTAGACTCTGGTGGAAGATGTAGATCTATAATCTTACAAAAACTCTTATTCATTGTTTATTTGCAATGATCAAGAATAAACTTACTCCTCTTCATATAAATATTGTTACACTTTAAATTCTTTGACTCTGGGTATCTACATTAGTTATAATATAGCTGTTCTAGTTACCTTTTTTTATACAAATAAAAGTTTTTACAATATATAACGCTTTAAATGATAAAATCTATTTTACTAAGCAAGCAGTTTTATGCATAATTCATTTTTTATATAAAAACACGAAAGAAAATATCTTTATATAATACTTTGTGTAATTTAATGCTGTTGATATCAATATGGTATATTAAATTTTCATAAACAAAAAAATATATATGTGAAAATACTGAGATAGTGTTTGATGAACTGTAAAGATATTCACACTGGAATATTAATCATATGCGGAAATAAAATACAAATATACAATACTTGTACATACACTAAAAACTACAATTCTACTTTCATCATATTAAGGACCTCATTGAATTTTGATGGTTCCGGTATTTAACAGGTTCTTTTGATAAAAAAAAGAAGGTAATTTTGGAATTTGATTTTTTTTTCTGGTTTTGACACTAAGTTTACTTCACTTGCATATTAAAGACAAAAACAGACATCCCATGAAATATTGTTTGTTTTGTTTCTTTGTGCATTTTTCTAATATACATGTGTCATATTTGTTAAATCAGTTGAAGAAAAATTGAAGGTTTATAAATTTCCATATATTTATCTATATGAAAAATCCCCCATCAATCTTTCTTGAGTAGCCACGATTCGTCGTCTGGGTGTGGTGAGATTCTGAAAATATCCATCACAAACGTTTGTAAATCAATACTACAGTCTGCCAAAAACGTTTGTGTTTGTCTGGCATGCATTTCATAAAAACATCTCGGATGTAAATTTCCCTCAACTTAAAATTTCAAAGACCTGTAAATGATTTATTTATCGATCAAAGACCTAGAATAAAATTTGTACAATCATATATAATTGTTATGTAACTTTGTTCTTAAACAATAAAGACATGAATTTTTTTGAAATTTTATTATGGAAGTGAAATGGGTCCATTTCAGATTTTTGATATTAAGGAAAATCGAAACTTAGGATGTTTTGTAAAATGCATGCCTGGTCAAATCTAACTGTGAAACTTTTAAAGTCATCAAAAGTGTCAAGTACAAAAATGCTTTATCAATCTCTAAAGTAAAACAGACAGGGCTTCAATTTTGCAACAGCCTGTAGAATTGGCTGTGTCTGTTTTATGATTATTATTGATAGTTCCTTGTCATCAGAGTCACATAAGTTTAATGTTTAATTGGACTCAAAATACTGTGTCTTTAATAAAAGCAAACTGATTTTTTTTTTTCAGACTAATTTTGATTTTAAATTGGTTAAAAGCAGCAAAATCTATTGAGCAAAGAATAAAAATAATCAAATGATCTGAAAATTTCTAAAGTGATATCATCACATTTACAAAGTTTATCGATTATACAATTTAATATACAATTGTAGATGATTTAACCCTTTTTACCATTTGATTGTACTTGTGACTTTTGATTATTTAAAAACTAAATGAAAATGTAATAAGTGATTCTATTCCATTCTTCATAAAGACTTTCTGTCTTCCATTTCAATTAAGTAAAGTGACCCAGTCTTTACTGATTTCTGATGAATATTTATTAAAATGTACACCTTTTTCTTTAGTTCTTTCCTGTTTGCACTGAAAAGAATTTCATTTAATAAATCATACATTACACTGTAATGACAATGACCTTATTTAAATTAAAAAACACCAGCAAACAAAAAAAAACAATATTTTATTTTCTATTATCTCTACATGAAAATAAAGTTCTGTAAAAGGGTAAATCAAGATCAACTATGTTTAACTACTGGAATTCCATTTTTTAACTATTTCACAAGAGGAAATCTATCACAAGCACACCAAACATTGAAATATCATAGTATAAACTAATATTTTCTTCTTTTTTTATTATAGTAAAACTTAATGGTAACTAATAACTGCAGAATACAAACCACTGAAATATTAGATTAATACTGAAAGGTTGATAGTGATGATACTTATCTATAGTATCTGATCAGTAAGTTTCAAATTGCAAACCAGACAAACATAATGGATTCTTATAATAAAAAAAGGCAAAATAAAATTTATTTAATAGTAGTAGATATACACATGAATGTATCTTCAAAACTTAGTTTTTGTGTCAGTATGCCTCAATATTTTTTAAAGCATGCTTAAGAAAATGATTCTTATGATTATGCCTTAATATGTATTAAAATAATATGAAAAAAATAGTATTTTGAGGGGTGACAATGAAACTAGGCTAAGTGCTTATATATTAATATGCACTTAGCCTAGTTTTGCTCTCACCTCTAAATATGCTCTTAACAATAGTAACCTTTTAGTTAATGCTATCATGAAAATTAACCTTCAGTAAATCATAATACCTACCAATAGCATTTTTTATACTATGAATACTTTCTCGCTTCTTCTCTGATGTAACCTCCAAAGGATGTCCCATTTTCGGAGGTGGAGTAATTATTATTTTCTCCCTGTTTTTCAAAACTCGACTGAAAAGAAGCAACAAAAAATAAACAACTCTAAATATCACTGACAAAGACTTGAATAATGAAAACAATGGGATTGAAAAATTATTAACCACAGGAATGTCAATGTTAGGAGATTTTCCATTTGCATATACTCATTGAAAATGTTTAGGTACATGTACACCATTTTATTTAGATTTGAAATAAATTCACATGAAGAAGAATTAAATTAATACCCATGATTATCTGTAAATGTTTCTGGCTGATTCAAAGTTTCGTTCTTGGCATTAAGAAATTCCTGATGGTGGTCATATTGAGACTTGAGGATAAAATCTAGGCTGTCATTTGGTGCCTGTGGATCATTGTGGTAGATCTCTCTTCTTGCAGATGCCAGTGTGCACTTCTGGTTGAGTCTGCCCCATGGCTCTTGTTTCTGAGCTAAATGAGTGGGTTCAGAATAGGGGTATTTCTGTCAATGAAAAAAAAAAAAGGAATCTCATTTAACTTTCTGAAAATGTTTAGTGAGGCAATATCAATTAATGTGTTCAGTTTATCAAAATAATCAGTTGACTTAAACTTACCGTTGCTATTACTATTTCTAACAGGCCTTTTTATGATTTAGAAATATCTGGTACAAAAATCTTTTATTGTTCCACGCTTTTCACCTTTTCTTGCAGATATGATTAAAGTTATAATTATATATACTTTAATCATTTTAATTATTTTATTGATTGAGGATTTCTATCTATTACGATTACCATATTTGCATATGAAACTGTATGGTCTCAAGAAAATACATAAAGTCCCTCTATATTTTACCTACAGACAGCAGATTTAGTCCTAACTCATGGTGAGTTGAAAATTATATTAAAACAAACAATGCATGCTGGAAAAACAAAAACATATGGCTACTCACTTGTTTGTTTCCTTGCCCATAGAAATCTTGGTCATTCTGAACTTTTGGAAATGGGTAAGGATTCCTTGAAGACTGCAAATTTGCTGTCATGATTGTTATTCTCGGGATGACAAACTGAAACCGGATGTTGTCAACGGCTATAGCAACAAGAAATAGTCTCGAAACCAAAATGTCACTAATAAATATTGATCACCAAAAACTCAAATCAGAAAATGAATTTTATCATTGATTTTATGTTTGTTTTAGCTCAAAAACTACAAGTATCGATTTTTTCTTAAAGGAAAAAAAAATATTAAAAAAAATATGAAAAATTGCGTCTCAAGCGTCTGTCTCATAGCGAACAATCCTAGTCCAGTGAAGGCTTGTAAAGAAAACATGAGACTGTTTGTGAAAGTTCTGAAAGGCTCCGAGTGTGAAGTAACAGTAAGTATATCATCTTAGAAGAGTAAATTAACAAAGCTTAAAATCGTTCTGTCAGTCTGACAGAGGGTTACTTTGCCACGTAAAGGAAAATATACCAGTGTCGCTAGCAATGCTTATTCGTCCCAACTATTTTTCGCCTTTCTCTGACGCTTAAAATGGAAATCCATCCGTCGCACCGGGGTACTAACGACTGGAACAGAAACCAGAATAAAAATATCAGTGAAGTTTCATTTTAAATTTTCTGTATATTTTTTTAAGCCTTTAAAATAACGTATCAAAGTGCTCCTTAAAAACTTTATAAGCTTGACACACATCACAAGGGTAATCTCTACTGAGATCCGCTCCGGTTATTTTTTTCGTATTGGCCTCCGCTGGATCTCTACCCAACCCTTATATAAAAGCTTCGGGAAAATTACACCGATACCCCTAACTCGTTTCGGCCGTTCAAAGCGATTGTTTTCGGATGCACACCTAAAAATCCACGCATGTCTAGTAAGAAGACATATTTTTCTTTCCATTTCATTCAACATCATTGCCTTAGTTTACCGATTTCACCAGTTTTACAGCTACAGACTCACGAAACCTCCAAACTCGCCGTTTAAACGGCCATATTGTTTACATGCGATGGTTATCACGTGACTAATCCGTGATTGGATAACAACAGTTAGGTTCAATTCGCGGGTTATGTGTTACAGAGCGGTGTGTGGTTTTCTCGATCTATAAGTAAATTGAACGTATTTCACATAAACTTTCTATTGAAAAATCGTTTTATACAGCAAAATTTCTTTGACTTTGCCAGGGCCGACTTATTGGCAAAGAACATTTACATTTTGCTGTTGAACAGTCATAACTCAACGGAGCTGTAGTTTAAACTGTTTCGCCACTAGTCACGTGATCAATATTTACAAAATGTCTGTTTAAAACTGAGGTGAGCGGTTTGGTGTTTTCCGTCACCGTATTTCATGAAATCGGCAAGCTAAGACAATGATGTTGTATGAAATGGAAAGAAAAATATGTCTTCTTACTAGACATGCGTGGATTTTTAGGTGTGCATCCTAAAACAATCGATTTGAACGTCCGAAACGAGTTAGGGGTATCGGTGTTAATTTCCCGATGCTTTTATATAAGGGTTGGGTAGAGATCCAGCGGAGGCCAGAACGAAAAATATAACCGGAGCGGATCTGAGTAGAGATTAATCACAAGGGCGGCACGAAATACCCAAATCTACCAAAATCTTACCCAAAAAAACCAAATCTTCCTTCCAGTTACTCTTAATGTATTGATTGTTGTTTTTCCTAAGAAATATGTATAAAAAAAATGAAATTAACTGAGAAATAAGATAAAATTCCATATAATTTTGCCGGATGTTAAAGATACTGTGCTGTTATGCGGATATGGGTACTGCCTAAATCTTACAAAAATCTACCCAAATCTTCTTTCCATTCACTTTATTTGTAGGAATTATTTCCCAAATCTTCTGTCAATCACTTAAATATGGTATTGTTGCTTTTATATGATTGATATTTATGGAATTACGACACTGTAACCACGCCGTACTGAAACCTAAATAATTACGGCCCTTGATTCACGGTTTATTCTACGGCCCCTTAAATCACAGTTTATTCGACGGGACCATTCATAGTATAAGGTAATTTATTATTTAATCGATTATTGTTAAAAAAAATTTTTCAAAGTTTATTTTTATTTTAAATTCTAATTCTACTATTTATAATATGTTATATAGTTTAATTACTTATAAAATATCTTTTTTTTCACTTGAACATGGCTTTGAATTTTCCCATGTATAACATTTACACGAATTTATTCCAAATTACCAAACCAATCCCCTTTTCTCTCTCTCTCTCTCTCAGGGGGCAGCTCTCTCTCTCCCCCTCGCCCTTTCTGTCTCTCATAACAGATTCTTTGACTAATGCGTGGTTGGAAAGTTTGTGTTTGGGACCCGCGTTTATAAGAACAGCTCATCTCCTAGATTGATATAAAAAATTTAAAGTCCAAAAATACAAAAAGTATAAAAAATATTTGTATTTCAAGTTTGAACGTTGAGAAAGTATAACAAATAGAAGTATACTACATGAATAAACAAGACCTATATAATAGCAAATATTTGTATGTCATGTTTTGAACGTTGAGAAACTCCAACAAATAGAAGTATACAACATGAATATACAAAACATAATTTATATAATAGCAAATATTTGTATGTCATGTTTTGAACGTTGAGAAACTCCAACAAATAGAAGTATACAACATGAATATACAAAACATATATAATAGCAAATATTTGAATGTCATGTTTTGAACGTTGAGAAATTCCAACAAATAGAAGTATACAACATGAATATACAAAACATCTTTAATAGCAAATATTTGTATGTCATGTTTTGAACATTGAGAAACTCCAACAAATAGAAGTATACAACATGAATATACAAAACATCTTTAATAGCAAATATTTGTATGTCATGTTTTGAACGTTGAGAAACTCCAACAAATAGAAGTATACAACATGAATATACAAAACATCTTTAATAGCAAATATTTGTATGTCATGTTTTGAACGTTGAGAAAATACAACAAATAGAAGTATACAACATGAATATACAAAACATCTTTAATAGCAAATATTTGTATGTCATGTTTTGAACGTTGAGAAACTCCAACAAATAGAAGTATACAACATGAATATACAAAACATCTTTAATAGCAAATATTTGTATGTCATGTTTTGAACGTTGAGAAAATACAACAAATAGAAGTATACAACATGAATATACAAAACATCTTTAATAGCAAATATTTGTATGTCATGTTTTGAACGTTGAGAAAATACAACAAATAGAAGTATACAACATGAATATACAAAACATCTTTAATAGCAAATATTTGTATGTCATGTTTTGAACGTTGAGAAAATACAACAAATAGAATATACAAAATTTATATAATAGCTGTTTTGTGCTGCATCACATAAAAGACAGGTACATGTGATTCAGTATACCCCTTATCTAGTAGCTGACTAATCTTTCAGTCATTTAAAGTTTACAGAGTGATGGAATTACCAGGGCTAAATGTTATCATTGTTCCCTGTAACACAACAATCTTTGCGAAAACACAGAACTTTTTTGCATGAATTTAAATTTGCGCGTACGATAATTTTTGGTACGAGATTATTGAAACGGGTCCATTTCAGTACATAATATTTATTTATATTAAGTGTTCATAAGTGAAACATTACTGATACAACTTATAAAATCGACAGCAGCTATCTTGGTTTGATGTTTTCATATCAATATGTATCTATTAATATTATGCATTTTTTGTTTGTTTATTAATGTGATAAGATAAAGTCAGTACATAATTATATAAATATTATATAGATACCAAATGCTGTGGTAAACATTGACACCATTGAATCCCAGTGCTCCAGCTAGGATTTGAAAAGGGCTGGGTGGAGGTGCCTAAAAGGGCACTTGAGGCGCGAAGCGCCGAATGGGGGTAGGTGTGGGAGGGGCACTCCCCTCCCACAGGGGGGGTTTGGGGTGCCTCCCCCAAGAAAATTTTAAAAATTTAAACTCTGCAGAAGCCATCTCCTGCATTTTCTAACAAGATATTTTGTTTTACAGCAGTAGTAAATTTTGCACATTTCTTCCTGATTCAGACAGTTATGTTGACCACTGTTCCATTTTATATCTTATGTTTGTTTTACTTTCAGGTCAATTACATGCCTATTACAGGAATATTTCAACAATTACATGAAGTATGATGTTTGTTTCATCAAGACAGGCACAAGCTGTCAAATATTGGGGCATATATCAGCTACAAATCATGAAAGCAATGTCAGGAGGAAAAATATTGGGAGAACTGTTCATGGTTTTCTCAGAGTACTGATTGTATTAATCAGTGTCATTGCTCTCATTATTTGTAGCCACCAGAGTGTTCCATGCGATCAATAGAAAAAATCAAGTTGTAATAAAGTACTGATTTTTTATTTTAGATACCAATAAGTAAAATGATAGTACCGTACATGTATATGTATAAACATGAACATATATACCACAAAGTTCTATGCAGGTTTTCTCTGTTTTTCTAATAAATAAATAATCATATATATAAACATCTTTAAATAGAGGTCATAATAATTTTCTGATGTCATTGTTGTATTTTATCTATAAATAAATCATTTAATTAACAAACAATCAAACATACATACATAAAACAACCCTGACATGTGATAGCTTGCCTGGAATGGAAGATCAGGCATCAGCATTTAAGAGAAATTATTGTGTGATATGTTCTTTACAAAACAAAATCAAAATAATGTGTAAGACAGTCAACAAAGCAAAAACTTTTTAAAGTCTATGTTACATTTGCAAAATATCGAAAAGGTACTAACTTAAACTTGTAATATGTCTTTTTATCATGGACTGCCATTTTAGTGTTGAATAATAAATCATGATTAAGCAACTGTAAAAATATAGTCAATATAGTATAAATGTGAATATAAAATACAAAAACAATCTAGTTTACCTGTTGATTGCTTTTTTTGAAACTATGTACAAAACAATGTCATCATGTTGATTGCTTTTTTTGAAACTATGTACAAAACAATGTCATCATGTTGTGTTGAGTTTAGTTGAGACATATCTATAGGGCTCTTGATCTCCATTTTTTGTGCCATTATTGGGCACCATTCCTCCAGCTAAAAAGTATGTTTTTTCCCCAGTTTCAAGCAAATTTCCCCAACAATTGAAAATACAATAGCTCTCATACAAACAGCAAGAATGGTCAAATGGAAGATTGTTGTACAATACAGCTGTACTGTATACTAGTTCATTTCCATTTCACTTTTAACAAATAAAGCTACTAGAAAGGAAGTATTTTGTACATTTTTATTAAAATAATTACATGTATTGTAATATATGTGCAGCAAAGATTGCCAAATATCCCCCCCACCCTACAGGTGAAAACAACACAAAAATCTCCCCTCTTGAAGGTAGAGATACTGTTCTCCAAGAGAGAGAGAGAGAACCCTGATCTAGCACTATGCAGTTTCTAAAATTTACTGCTTCAAGAGAGCAGTGATGGCTGATGTCAATCTTCTTTCCTTCACTGCAAAGAACTTTTTAACCACCACTGGTAGAAGTGTCTGGAACAATGCATTTGTACAGTTTAACTTCACAGTCAGCAGCTTGGCAAGCGTTGAGGCATTCAACGAACAACGATGATCCGTCTTTATTAGTTTCAACTGGCTGAACACTCTCTCAACGTCCGCTGTGCTTAAGGGTACAGTTGCTGCAATGGCGGAGAGCTTTGCAACAAGAGGGAAGGAAGTGGCTAGTCCTTTGTTGATGTGTTCTGGGCCATAGAACAGTTTAACAACTTCTGATAAACTGCGCTTGGATGGTGTCATCGTTGTCGCTATTTCTGTGAAGCCTTGCCATTGATGGAGGAGACTGTCAACGTCCATGTGATAGCGCTCGCCTAGTGCCTCCATCTCCGTCATGCCGTAGAAGGATGGAATCTCTGGCAGGCCGGAGAGGTCCAAGACAGCCAGTGCCTCCATAACTTCCGTGTCTGCGAACCGGCATCTGATGTTGCTGACGATGGCATCGAGAAACCGTTCCCGTGCAGTCTGGAAGGTGGCAACATCATCTTCAGAGGCTTCCAACCCCAGTTCAGTCATCAGCGTAGAGGCCTTGGTCAGCCACTGGCCATTCTCTGTCTTCCTTTTTTCAAGTGTACGCAGTGTTGCTTCTACTTTAGCTGATGCAGTGCCAAGGTTAGCGTTGTTCCCCTGAAAGTACAAGCTCAATGTTGACAGCTGTGGTAGAACATCAGTCAACAAAAGCAGGATATGCAGGTTCACAGGGTTGCGCAGCTGCTTCAGGATACCATTCCCGACAGGGTCCTTAGTGACTGTGTGCGACTCCAGGTCAACAACCAGACTCCGATACGACCTCGCCAGCGACGTCACAGACTGTGTGTGGCTGAGCCAGCGGTGGTGTTTAGCTTCCTTGATGTTGAGTGGTGCTTCTTGGAATGACTTCTGAACTTCCTTGAGGCTAGCAGTACGCACAGATGAATTCTTGTAGTATCGATATATGTCTTCAAGGAGTTTGTCTGTCTTCTTGAAGATGGGTACTTGCTGAAAACTGTCACGGCAAGCGAGAGCGAGGCGATGGTCTTTACAGTGCACTGTCACGAGACCTGGAACCATGGACTTCAATCGCGTTGCCACACCAGATTTGCTGCCAGTGAAGACTGCCGCTCCGTCAGATGCGAAGCCTGTCATGTCCGTCAGTGTGAGTTCGTGTTGTTCTATCTCAGATCTGATGGCATTTGTGATAACGTCAGCTGTTGCTGTATTCAGTGTCGTGTCGGACAGGAATGATGTCTTGACCTCCCCATTGTTGTCAACATACTTACAGCAAAGCGCCATATGTTTCTCGATCGTCATGTCACACACCTCATCAACCATTGTTGCGTAGCATGGACTGGCTTTAATGGCTGTCTTAAGGTCTTCCTTTACTTCATCATGCAACAGTGATAGGAGTTCCTGTACGATGTCATGACTGGTGTATGTGGCATTCTTCGCTAGGCGTAGCTGGGCCAATGTCTTAGATCCGACCTCAATACACAGATCTGTGAGGTCACCGAAGAGGGTCAGTGGCAGGTTCTTTGTCAACAGGAACTGAAGGACTTTCATTGCAGACAGAATAGCCTTCTCTGCGGCGGTGTTGACTTTGTCGGTCATATCAGTTACAGTCTCACTGAGGCTTGCTGCGATGGAATTCTTGTGCTGGTTGCTGGCTTCATGGTCTTTCACTCGGTCAAGTCGGAGAGATCGACATCCAATATCATTCCATACCCTGGAACCATTCAGGCCTGTTGAGTTGTATGTCTGGCACAGCTTACAGTACATAACCGACACTGGTTCCTCACTGTCTGTGTCCTCGACTCCTTGAAGTAACCATGGCCGACCACGTCGCCACGCTGGATCGAAGCCCACTTTGTGTCCGCTCTCTTGCCGCTGACGCTTGGAGGATGGCTGTTGTGATGTGGATTCATCAGTTTCTCTAAAAAAACAACAAAAAACAAGTGTCTTTTTGTTGCAAATAAATTTTCTTATCATAATTGTATTTTGAGAATGTGTACTTCTCATTGAAGGTTACTAATAACATTATCAGTTTAATATTTGAACCAGATATGAATATCGCTGTTATAGACAAATTATATTACAATGGACAGCATTAGTAACTACCAATAACAATTTTTGCCAACAATAGGCCCATTATTGGCAAAGATAGGTGCAGTCTACTTTTACTTACGGTATGGTTTGAGTTGGCTCTGTGCTAGATGTAACTACTGGCGTTGTGGCAGGCTGCTTGTTTGCTTCATCTGTAGCAACAGCAGTCTCTCTAAATAAAAAAAAATGCTTTTCTGTTAAATCAGTATATTTTTATTTTATATTTTTCTATGTAATACACTTGCTGTATATATATAGACATTGTATGTTTGAGCCAAGTAAACTTATTTTATTGAAACAGCGGACACTTGCAAACGTTTTTTATATTGTTGCAGATTTACGGAGGTTTCAGTATATAACACATCGTTAAAAATAGCAATATTCATTAATAACAAATATTATTTAATATACAATCTTTAATATCAACTACATTTTCCCCAAAAGTTGTGGCATAGATTATAAATATGAAGATCTAGTGGATTATAAGTTTCTGCTTTTATTACTTTTCTAAAGAAAGTTCCTGTCTGGAAAATATATATTAGAGTGAGTTAAAGTGATTATTATTAATTTTTTCATAATTCCTAAATAGTTACGTTAAATCTGTTATTGTTTCAAATTCCCTTAATATTCTCGTTTTTCAAAAATGAAAGTAAATCCGCGGAAACTGATGACAATTAGAAATAAAGCCCATTTAATTGGGATGGTGATTAATTGGTGTGAATCTACTCTGCAGAATACTAAAAACATGTCTATTAAACGTTTTACCAAAAATGAATGTATTACCTTCAACTTTTTCCTAAAGAAAAGTGATCAGTTTTACACACCTGAAAGTTCGCCATCGTTACGGTTATTAAGCGGTCTTCCAATGCAAGACTGAATGGAATATATTGATGTCAAAGCAACATCATCAGCTTTTGCTTACAAATAATATTACAATGTTTACAAAGACTGATGAACTTGATAAATAATTCAATCTTGTTTCTCGAATAACAAAACATCTTATATTCACCCAGGTGCATAATACATTAATATTTTACATTTAAACACTACTATAAAGCTTGACAAAAAAAATCATAAATATTCAAGTCACATAAAAAATTTTGGGTAATAATTTACAGGAAACATTTACCTTTTGTTGCGTATGATATAACTGAGTGAAAACTAAGGCAAATAAAGATCGATGTTCGAATTATGATGCACGTGACCATAGACGGTCTAAGATAATTTTGAATGTCGTGCATTATGTTTTCGTTGTGATCCATCACTAGTTTTCATTAATATCCAATGTAAACTGAATTGTGTTTTTAATTCACTGATCTTTTTAAGCGAGCAAGAATTAAGGGGAAAGAAAATATAACATTAAAAAAATAACAAATTTAAATATAACTTTAAAAATCGAACTGGATATGCACCAAAAAATACATCGTACATTATAATGTGTAAGATTCTTTTTATTTTTTTTTTAAATTTTAATTATTATTTTTTATTCAGATATTACAAATACTCGTAACTTTAGTATATTTTACTTCCCAATATACATTTTGACATGTTCAAATGCGAAACCATCGTGTCTTGGTCCTCGTTCTAGGCATATGTACTCATAAAAAGTTGGGTCAACACTACATGCAATGCAGAAAAAATACAAATTGTCCGTGGAAGCAATAATTTTAGTTTAAAGTATGATACACGGAATTAGAATACATTTGCAAAATGAATCGTAGGATGCAATAAAAGAAAAAATGTTTACCTCTGTTTCGCTGGAGACACAAAGAACGAAGAAATGCTGGTATTAGACGCAGCAACTTTCTTATTTTCCTTATTTAACTTAGCTATCCTACGTTCCCGCACTGGCATTTTGTAACTTTGTAAGAATTACACTTCCTAAAAATTATGGTAATGTTACCATTAATATAAATTAATGGATTTTTTTTTTGTTTACAAGTTAATTGCAGATATAACATTAATTACTAAATTGATATACATGATTCATCGGTAATTAATACGTTTGTGACAAACTTGTAGTTACGAATCTTTGATAGGCCGCTACACCATTCAGAAAACAAGTGGTGCGAAAAAACAACATCAAAAAAACACCAGACCGACAGACAGGCATTTTATTCAACCAAATATTACACTGAAGCAACAGCATAAGTAAAACTTTTTTCGAAAATGCGGCTCGACGCATTAGCTTTGTGCTAATTAACATAATTCTTCGAATATGCGGCTCGACTCATTGCTTAGTGCGACAATCGCGTCTGTTTTGAATGACGTGCCGAATACAAATCGAGGTGTGATAGCTAAACTAGGCTAAATGCTTATATAAATATATGCACTTAGCCTAGTTTCGCTTGAACGGGAAATCTACTATGATGGACGAAAAAGATGTGACCGTAACCAAGTAGAAGGGTCTCTTCCCAGCAGGTGGGATTACTCTAGGATTATAGACACTCAATTGTGTATTGTAACTTCCGGAGATTGTTGCGGCACGTGCCGATAAAAGGGCAGGGGCATTTTGCCGACAAAAGGGCAGGGGCAATTTGCCGACAAAAGGGCACATGCTGGGCGGGACAAAAGGGCAGCTGGGCGCCGCGCCCGGCTATTTCTGCCTAGCTGGGGCACTGAATCCATATACATGCATATACATGACAGATAAACTATTATCATCGGTGTCTTGTTGTTGTTCGTTCAGCAGTCGGTCGTCGTCGTTGTCCAGGCTTCTTTCCTGTGTTTTTTTTTTGTTTTTTTTATTGTAATGGTTCCGTCAGTTGATTTAATCAGTCCAGAGTCCATTTCTTTTCCAATTGACAAGGTCAGAATTTTTTCAAAGCGTTTTTGTTTAAGTCCTGAATTCAAACTGTGCCAGTCGTTTTCGTCCATTAAGTATTTTTCAGATGTTCCGAACAGTTTGTAATTACCACTTCCGTAAATAGCACGACGAAGGTTAGTGAGTTGGGTGGTTGGAATAACATATAATTTCTCTATTAGATCTGGGGGTTGGAATAACATTTAATTTCTCTATTAGATCTGGGGCGGACATAAGTTTATGGTTTGTTTCTTGCTTCATTCTGTTGTTGATAGACTCTGCATTGTTGTTGGTCCATAATTTTGTTATTTTACACTGTTTCAAAGGAGAGTAAACAAATTTTTTGAGTTTGCTGCCTAAATAATTGTTATAATATTTTCGGAAATGAGGGAAATCCTCGAAAAACACGGACAAGTCTTCCTCACTTTGTTGAAATTCAAAATCATCCTTGCTGAAAACTAGACCACTTTCAGTATTGAAAATTGCAGAAATAATTTTTTGTATCGTTTTTTCATTTGTTCCGTTCCTAACCAAATTGTGTTTTATGTTATCTTTAATATGTTTTGTACAGAGGAGAAAGTCTGAATTTGGGAAGCTTATTTTTAGTGCATTTCTCATCGCGGGTTTGTCGTCGGTTCCAAAAGTGAAATTGTCTGTTCCTAATTTTTCCCTTAAATGATTGAAGAATTTTGAATACGTTACTTGCTGTCCGACCCATTGAATACATATTGGGCCAATGAATATTGGGAATTGGTTTGTTTTTCTGTTGATAACTGTTCTATTTTTGTAACATGTAGCTGTTATGAAAAAACGTCCCAAATTGAATGTATGGTCTATGCAAATTACACTTCCATTTTTGCCTTCACAGTTTGCTTTCATGTTCTTAATTTGATTTTCATTATATAATATCACAACAGGTTCCTTGTTTTTTGTAAATACAATTTCCTGAATAAAGTCGCTGTCATTGATTTGGCCGAGTATACACAACATGTCATCTGCTAAATTATGTTTTTTGGTAATTGTTGGTTTTCTTTTTGTTCATGTAATGGATTCTATCCTGGACCTGTCTCGCGCTTTTAGGGGCATTTGGGCTGTTTTGATTTGCCATGTCATCGACAATACCAGTCGCTTTCTTTTCGCCGACTTGACTAGCAGCGGCCCTGATAACTGCTGGGTCTGTTCTAGTGTAAGCTTCGCCGGACTAGGAGTTTCCATGAGAGTTATTTTTTTGTATTTTTTTGCCGATATATTCAACCACACATTTCATCCTCAAATGCACCAAATGTTCGGGTGTCTCGGAGATTAAACTTATTCTACGACGGTATTTGTCTTCTCCTTTCAATTGTGCGTAGTACCTATGAATTGTGATTACATTTGTTGGTTGCGGCTCTAATGGGGTAAATTCCAGTTTTTAGCTCACCTGAGCCAGAGGCTCAAGGTGAGCTATTGTGACCGGTCTTCGTCCGTCGTCCGTCCGTCCGTCGTCCATCCGTCCGTCGTCCGTCAACATTTTGCTTCAAACGACATCTCCTCCTTAACCGCTTGGTCAATTTTGATAAAACTTTACAGGGATGTTCCTTGGGTGGTCCCCTTTCAAAGTTGTTCAAAGAATTGAATTCCATTTGGAATTCTGGTTGCCATGGCAACGGAAAGAAAAAACTTAAAATGTCTTCTTCTCCAAAACAACCAACTGAATTTCAAAATGTTTTGGCACAGATGTTCCTTTGGTAAGTGTCTACCAAGATTGTTCAAATTATTTGGATCTGTAAAAAAACATGGCCGCCAGGGGCGGGGCTTATTTGCCTTATATGTATATAGAGAAACCTTTAAACAACATCTCCTCTGAAACCACTGGACAGAATTTGATTAAACTTGGCAGGGATGATCCTTGGGTCAACCTTCACAAAAGTTGCTAAAATAAACTTGATCCATGTAGAACTCTGGTTGCCATGGCAACAAAAAGGGGAAAAAAATGAAAACTTTAAAAATCATCTTCTTCAAAACTACTGGCCAGATTTTAAAATAAATTGGTACAGATGTTCCTTGGGTCAACCTCTACCAAAGTTGCTAAAATTATTCCGATCCGTAAAAAAACATGGCCGCCAGGGGCGGGGCTTATTTGTCTTATATGTATATAGAGAAACCTTTAAACAACATCTCCTCTGAAACCACTGGACAGAATTTGATTAAACTTGGCAGGGATGATCCTTGGGTCAACCTTCACAAAAGTTGCTAAAATAAACTTGATCCATGTAGAACTCTGGTTGCCATGGCAACAAAAAGGGAAAAAAAATGAAAACTTTAAAAATCATCTTCTTCAAAACTACTGGCCAGATTTTAAAATAAATTGGTACAGATGTTCCTTGGGTCAACTTCTACCAAAGTTGCTAAAATTATTCCGATCTGTAAAAAAACATGGCCGCCAGGGGCGGGGCTTATTTGCCTTATATGTATATAGAGAAACCTTTAAACAACATCTCCTCTGAAACCACTGGACAGAATTTGATTCAAATTGGCAGGGATGATCCTTGGGTCAACCTTCACAAAAGTTGCTAAAATAAACTTGATCCATGTAGAACTCTGGTTGCCATGGCAACAAAAAACAAGAAAAAAAGAAAACTTTAAAAGTCATCTTCTTCAAAACTACTGGCCAGATTTTAAAATAAATTGGTACAGATATTCCTTGGGCCAACCTCTACCAAAGTTGCTAAAATTATTCTGATCCGTAAAAAAACATGGCCGCCAGGGGCGGGGCTTATTTGCCTTATATGTACATAGAGAAACCTTTAAACAACATCTTCTCTGAAACCACTGGACAGATTTAGATTAAACTTGGCAGGGATGATCCTTGGGTCAACCTTCACAAAAGCTGCTAAAATAAACTTGATCCATGTAGAACTCTGGTTGCCATGGCAACAAAAAGAAAAAAAATATGAAAACTTTAAAAATCATCTTCTTCAAAACTGCTGGCCAGATTTTAAAATAAATTGGTACAGATGTTCCTTGGGTCAACCTATTTATCTCAGGTGAGCGATTTAGGGCCATCATGGGCCTCTTGTTTATTAACTACTTTCTTCCTACAAAAGACATCATTTCTCTTATAGACAGCTGTCACAGATTTCTCCGACACGTTAAAATATTGATTGACAGTGGTACCTGCAGTCATCTACGAACTCACACCTTCCAGAATTCTCACTATAATCAACCATAATGAACACGTTTTTTTCTCCTCGCGGGATACTTCTGCAAGGAAAGTTGGTCCCTTCAATAGCATGAAGCACTTGCTCATTCGAGATGAATCGACCTGAGGAATTTGGTATTTTCAAGGACTCTACCTCATTAACAATATCGTTGTCTGGCACTTCCACACAGTCATTGTCAGTGCCATCCACCTTGTCTTCTTTGATATTACCAACAGAGCTATCAGTAAAACAGTCCTCATAATCCCCTTCAGACTCAATATCCACCTCAGACTCAATATCCACAGACTCAATATCCACCTCAGACTCCGGCTCGCTCAACACTTCATATCTGTTTGTTGTCCTCATTTCAATCTCCTCGGTCAATAAACTGGAATAGGATTTGGGTAAGATTTGGGTATTTCGTGCTGCCGCATCACAAGCCATTGTATTACATAAAGTACATCATGACCCAGGTTACCATTTATGCTGATAAGTGAAGAGCATGTTTTATAATGCGAGGTAACTATTGACAGGTGGCGAGCTGTGCCAATGTGTTGGAGGTGAAGCAGCAGCTACAGAACCAGGTCTCTATTCCAGTGGACCAGCAGAAACTGATCTTCCAGGGGAAGCCTCTTGTTGGTAAGATTGTCTTAAGATTAACAGTACATAGGCTATCTTTATAAAAATGCTGGTTTACTTTAGAGCAATGTTAACTCTACTTGTTTGAAATTAGGTTAAAGAACATTTTAGTGATAGATTGGTATGACAATATGACATTCTTTTATTTTATCATCAAAGATTTTTCTTTAATAAAAGTTTGAATGAGGGGCCAAACTGTTAAAAAAAAAGGACTTGAAATATGTTTTAAGCACATGGCGTTTTTTAAGTCCTTGAGCATATTTTGGGAATGTGAAATTTTCCTCGTAATTGGAAAAACTTAACTTTTTGCAAAAAAAGAAAAAAAATATAATATATATATATATAATTATATAGATGTTTTAAACAAGAAATAATAGTCAAATTTGGGATTATTTAAAAATTTAAAAATGTTCATTTGGGAATGGGTTAGAATATCTGATCCATAGGGTACCTCAATCCATATTTACCTTTATATATGTATAACCAACCAATATATTTCACACACCAGACAGCAAGTCGCTGAGTCACTACAAGGTAACAGATGGGTCCAAGCTGTTCCTGATGCTGAAGAAGCCCGGGTCAGGTGTGACCCCAGCCACTGCCTCCTCCACCCCCTCTCACACTCCCCTCAAATCTCCAGAGTCAATGTCAGTTGATGTTCAGGTATCCAATTTTTTATATATATTCCCCCTATAAGAGTGATAAAAGTGGAGCAAATTTTATAAGTTAAATCACTTTCTCTGAATGACTTTGGCTTAGACCAGTGCTTGTGCCTTTTAAGGCCCTGCCTGGGAAAACAAAATTTCAGTATGACTTTTTTAGCTCACCTAAGCACGTGTGCTCAGGATGAGCTTTTAGGATCGATGAATGTCCGTCGTCCGTCCGTCCGTCGTCCACAATTTGTTCGTTTCCACTCTAGCATCTTCATTTTATGAGCAATTATCTTCAAACTTTAAAACAATGTTTATAAGCATAAAATCTCGGCCAAGTTCGATTATGGCTGATATCGGAACATTAGGTCAGGAGTTATGCCCCTTTTAAAATTCAAAAAAGCCAGATTTCACATTGTTTGCACTCTAGCATCTTCATTTCATGAGCAATTATCTTCAAACTTTATATCAATGTTTATAACCATAAAATCACAGCCAAGTTCGATTATGGCTGATATCGTACCATTAGGTCAGGAGTTATGCCCCTTTTAATATTAAAAAAAAAGGCCATATTTCAATTGTTTACACTTAGCATCTTCATCTTTTGAGCAATCATCTTCAAACTTTATGGCAATGCTTATGACCATAATGTCTCGATTGAGTTCGATTATGGCTGAGATTCATCAATTAGGTCAGGAGTTATGCCCCTTTTAATATTAAAAAAATGCCATATTTCACTTTGTTTACACCTTAGCATCTTCATCTTTTGAGCAATCATCTTCAAACTTTATGGCAATGCTTATGACCATAATGTCTCGATTGAGTTTGATTATGACTGAGATCAGTTGATTAGGTCAGGAAAAAAAAGATTTCAAGTTTTTACACTCTAGCATCTTCATCTTTTGAGCAATCCTCTTCAAACTTCATGGCAATGCTTATGACCATAAGGTCTCGATTGAGTTCGATTAATGCTGTGATCCGTCAATTAGTTCAGAAGTTATGCCCCTTTTGATATTCAAAAAATGCCAGAAATCACTTTGTTTATTCTCTACCAACTTCATTTTTTTAACAATCATTTTTAAACTTTAAGACAATGTTTATGCCCATAATCTCACAATCGGGTTCAATTATAACTGATATTGACATGTAAATTTAGGAGTTATGCCCATTTCACCATAAAAAAAAGCCAGATTTCACTTTTACACTCAAGCATCTTTATTTCTTAAGCAATCATCTTTCTCAGGTGAGCGACCAAGGGCCATCTTGGCCCTCTTGTTGTTTTTTTGCAGGCAACAGGGTTTTTCACATTTTTCAAAAAAGGTCCTTTCAGTTTACAATGCAGTTTCGGTTTAAATGTAGCTATGGCACAGGGCCTCTCTTCTTTCTAAGTCACTGAGTCTAAGGTCTCGAAAGATTCTCTAGCCATCTGAATTTGAACTTCAAAGAACAAGTTTTGGATCTGTAATCACAGCACCTTACCCAGGCTGAAGTACAAAATGTATCTTTAACTTTCGACTTGTAAAAGGATTTTGTAACAAGTTAAAATGAAAGTATACAAGTATACAATCCTTCCCTGTCCTTCTCTATATTGTAAAAAAAAATGGGCAGGTGCTATGTTTTAGTTAATGGCATCCAATCCTTGCATAAACAAATACTGAACTTTTAATTCTTGAATTAAAAAATATTCAAAACCCAATACATGAACATGTTTGTACTTAAAATGTTGGTGGTTGGCCTGTTGTAAGGATCTTTGTAGTATCATTCCACTTGTCTATGTCGTGATACTGCAGTGAGGTATCTGTCTCAAGTAGAAATAATTTCAAAATGACTGAAATACTGTTGGCAGGATGTCAATGAAAAAAAAAATTTAAGAAGACATTTTAAAGGGGGGACAAGTATAAATATATGAATGACAGTTAAATTTTGCAATATTCTACAATATTATATAATAAGTGTGTGACTTTCCTTATTTCATATGCAAAGTGAAACCTTTTAAATTTTCAGGAGGAACCATTTTCAGAATCAGAGGATCCCACTGGCTTCCTATCCAAACTTCATATATTCTTAAAAAGACATTTTACAGAAAAAGATGCAGCTAAAGTCCTCAGAGAATTCAAAAAGGTATGACCTGAAATAAATTAATATGATGGGTGATCTGCAGCTTTTTAATATCTTTGGCTTTGTACAAAAAGAACATAACTTATTTTATTTCAGTGAGAAACTAAAAATGTTATCAGTATAATCATTCCGCAAATTATCATTGCTCTTGCAATGAATTCAATGCAGAGGTTTTGGGAAGGCTAGGGTTTGAACTAACTCCTAATTGGGGTCCTGGATTGCAATATATGGGAAAAGAGGACTCCCAACATTTTGGAAAATCTTTGTCAAGGACAACATTTGCCAGAAACCTTGTGAGAACTATGGAAGTTGTCCTGTAGTTTTCATAATGTGAAATTTTGCAGCAAGATAACTGCTTAAAACAGTTTAAATAAATTTCTCAGTTTTTGGGGAAAAAAACCCCCAACATATTCAAAGTTCATTTGAAGTAGATAGACATTTAGAATCATTACTACAACAATAGAGCAAATTCTAAAACGGAATATGAACAAGCTTGAATAAATGAAAAGAAATCTTATTTACATAGTGGAAAATTTGAATATATTTTGGTGGGGAAAATGCCTATAATCGTTAGATTTTAACTTGCCAAAAATCTTTGCAATGACTGCATATCAGAAGTCATGATTGCACTGTATACACAGACTGCCAGTTGTTCTTGTAATGTTTTTTTTTTTTTTTATGCCCCGTTTCGAAGAAGAGGGGGTATATTGCTTTGCTCATGTCGGTCGGTCAGTCCATAGGTCAGTCCGTCGGTCTGTCGGTAGACCAGACCTTGTCCGAGTGATAACTTAAGTTCTGTTTGACCTTTAAGTCTCAAACTTCATGTGGTTGTTGCTCATTATTAGTAGATGACCCCTATTGATTTTGGTGTCATTACCTCAAAGGTCAAGGTCACAAGGTTGCATTTGTATATATGTTTGATGACTTGGCCACTATATGGAAATTATGCAAAAGACTTTTTATTACTTAGATCAAGATAACATAATTTATGTTGTAATGTTGTTTTGTTTTAAAGTTTGAGATATTTGAAGGATGATGTATCATTTTCTTTCATTATTGTGGATGTTTGTGCTTATGGCTAGCAAGGCTGATTTGTTAATTTTTAGCTCACCTGAGCACTTGTGCTCGGGTGAGCTTTTGTGATCGCCTTTTGTCCGTCGTCCGTCGTCAACAATTGCTTGTGAACACTCTAGAGGCCACAGTTTTGGCCCAATCTTCATGAAACTTGGTCAGGATGTTTGTCTACATGGTATCTCGGATGAGTTCGAAATTGGGTCATGTGGGGTCAAAAACTAGGTCACTAGGTCAAATCCTTGAAAAACCCTGTGAACACTCTAGAGGCCACAGTTTTAGCCCAATCTTCATAAAATTTGGTCAGGATATTTGTCTACATGATATCTCGGATGAGTTCTATATTGGGTCATGTGGGGTCAAAAACTAGGTCACCAGGTCAAATCTTAGAAAAACCTGAACACCTAAGGACAGTTTTGCCCAATCTTCATAAATGGTAGGTGTTTGTCTACATGATATCTTGATGAGTTCGAAAATGGGTAATGTGGGGTCAAAAACTAGGTCACCAGGTCAAATCTTAGAAAAACCTTGTGAACACTCTAGAGGCCTACATTTTTGTCCCAGTCTTCATTAAACTTAATATGAATGATGACTGCATGAATTCCCAGTTGAGTGCAAATTCAGGTAGGATCAATATGTAGGTCACTTAGTCAAATGTTAGAAAAACACTTTTAGATGCCAGATTTTTTGTCATTATGCCTAACACAGCCATCTTACTCAGGTGAGCGACACAGGGCCATCTTGGCCCTCTTGTTATAATAAACCTAGAGCACTAAGTCTTAATGTTTTGTTTGTTTATAACTGACAATGTTCTTTCACTTAAACCTTTGTGGACTTGTGTAAATATTTCTCCAGCCCATTTATTTCAGTAAATGTTTAGTTCCACATTTTAGCACATTATATTTTCACTCAAATATAGAAGTTTGAGAATTTTTTGTGACAAGCCAACATTATGAAGGCAAACTCCTTGCATGTAATATAGCTATATACATATTATGGCATATGAGGGGGGCATATATGTTTCACAAACAATTTTTTTTTTTTTTTTTTTTTTTTTTGATAAGCCTCTCAATACATGTGTAACCCTTTATTTCATATAGACTATTTTGACACTATGGCAAATAGAGGAGATCCAGATCTGTGTGATCAGGGTCTCCTCTGTTAACTCATGCAAAATTGAAATTAAGGCTTAATGCAATTTCCATGGCAAATAAAATGACATTTTAGTTCACCTGACCACATAAGCTCAGAATAAGCTATTAGGATCGATGAATGTCCGTCATCCATCCATCGTCTGTCTGTCAGTGGTCAACAATTAGTTTGTTTGCGCTCTAGTATCTTCATTTCGTAAACAATCATCTTAGAACTTTATGACAATGTTTATACTCATAATCTTTTGGCCAGTTATTATTCAATTATGGCTGATATTGCCTATTTAGGTCAGGAGGTATGGCCGTTTTAATATAATAAATTCACTTTGTTTACACTCTAGCATATTATTATTTCTTAAGCAATGTTTATAGTCATAATATCTGGGATTAAAAGATGCTGAATTTCAGTTTGCATTCCAGCAGCTTAATTTCTCAAGCAGTCATCTTCAAACTTTATGACAATGTTTATTGCCATAATCTCTGGGCCATGTCCAATTATGGCTGATATCACCCAATTAGGTCAGGAGTTATGTCCTTTTTTGTGTCACCTGCTGTAAGCAAAGGTGACACAAAGGGATCATTTTTCTGTCGTCTGTCTGTAAGTCTATCCCTCCGTCTGTCCCACTTTTTTCGTCATGCTTCAGGTGACACACATGTTCCAGAGAACATTCTTGTAATATTAAAAAATCCTAGATTTCACTTTTTTTTTCTCTAACATCTTTGTTTCTTAAGCAGTCATCTTCAAACTTAATGACAAAGTTTACAGCCATTGTCCCTCAGCTAAGGTTGATTATGGTTGATATCAGCCGATTAGGTCAGGCAGGGGTTTTGACACTTTTAATATTTCTTTCGATTTTTTATGCTACAACCTTATATTTCTCAGGTGAGCGTCTTCATGGCCATCTTGGCCTTCTTGTTTTATATACCATTTAAGGTTAAGTAAATAATTATTCATCAAGTCATTTGTACATGAATGTTCATGAGTTAAAGGGTTAAGATAATCTATTTTTGTTTCAGGATGTTGACCAAAATTTGACTCAGTTGAGTCTGGATGATATTGAGAGACTGGCTGCTGCCAAGTTAAATGCAGAACGGGGATATATGCATCCACATTATAGATGAAGAAGAGAAAAAAATTATTGGGAATACATCAGTTTGTGCAATCTAAAAGAAAACAGACAGTCCACCAAGGAGATGTAAAATCCTGCTGAGTGTGGAACACCGTGTATTGGTGGACAAGCGTATGATTGGCAGCTTGTTTTCTGATGAAATGAAGTGCATGATTTCTGTCAATTGTGGACATAGTTCGCTGTTTTTGATGTTCTTTCTTCGGTCTGTATGTAAATTTTAATTCTTTTGTTTTAAATTCAAAATTTTATGATAGATTTTAAGGTTTAAATGAAAAGGTGAATATTCACTCTTTCTCTCTCTTACACACTTTTTAATGCTATGATTATGGGTTGTTAATCAGCAGGTTGGCATGACATATTGACTGAGTGTTGTGCGTACCTCCCACGTCGAATACTCAAAAGTTGTAATCATTACATGTACATGACCTAAAGAATTCTACTGACACCAGTCTTTATGTCTGGTCTTTAAAGTCAAATTTATTTGGTCATTTCTAATGTGTTACATCTTCACATGAATCCTGGTCACTTTGACAACTCAAATTCATATATACCAGGCCATTACTAAAACAGTGCACATATACATATATTGTGTATCATAAACCATGTGCACTGTTATTATATTGAGGCACTTTAATCTTTCTTACTCTTAGATTTAAACTCAAAACCACATTGGTTATTTCCAATATTAATGCATACAAACTTATCCCAAACTCAACTCAGATGCCTCTGAAAGGTCCATGAGCAACTCTAAAATATTTAGTTCTCCATCACCTCCATGTTGGATTGAGACTCAAAGTTTATGTTGTATTGAATGACAGTATGCTGATGCTACTTCTCCTTTTATACTCTGTGATTTTAATGAAGCATTTTTCTGAATTTCTGTGGACCTTTTTGCTTTTGAAGATTTATGATATATGCTTTTAGATGTATTTATAGCAAAAAAGTGAGATTTTATAATAGAATGCTGTCTTTTTATGAATCTAGATTTCTGTGTCAAAAGAAAATTTATAAGAATTTTGTAGACCATTATCATGTGGTGGTTGAATGTACATTGCAGCTCCATTACAATATTAAACACTCAACAGTATATACTGGTAATGCAGTGTCAGAAGCGTTGTATCCCTTATCTTTGCAATTTGTTAACTTGACCCAAGGAGTTTTCATAGTTATAATGCAGTCCAATAATGTAGGGTCTTAAAATTGGACTTCAATTATAGCATTATAATGGAGCTGCACTGTGTATTATTTATATAAGTTGACTATATTTGTGGATATTCAATTCTTTTCAGTATGTATTTATAATATGATGTTATTTCAAATACATTGTATCAGTAACTAGTTTTGTTAATGTTATTATTCACCAGGCCTGTGTTTCACTAAAACCTCTCAAGTGGGTGT
Organism: Solen grandis; assembly: GCA_021229015.1. NCBI lineage: Eukaryota > Metazoa > Mollusca > Bivalvia > Adapedonta > Solenidae > Solen > Solen grandis. Next base: position 20,208,963 of record CM037782.1, read on the forward strand.
TTTCATGATTTTGAAGTTCTAGAACCCTCATAGTTCATGACCAAGGGAATAAAAATAAAATTCATTTTTTGCTAGGTTTTAATGTTCCAACAGCTGTATTTAAGGACTTTATCTACACGAGACGTTAGTAATGCTGTATCTCTGCATTATTACTACAATGATAAGAATATCTTGTCACAACAACTCATATTTAGATTTCATTATTGGTGACATATAGTTCCAACAGGCCGGATGTATATTTATGTTAATATGAACTTGTCTGTATGTTGAATGTACACCTCTCACCTACACATGATCCTTACACTAAATCCTTGAGCTACTCTAATAGCTGAGCACCCAACAAAAGGGAGATATGCCATTATCATTTTGACTACATTGGCATGTGGCCAGAGATCAAATCTCCCTGGCATTGGGTGGATGCTGCAACCTCCAGAGCCAGTCTTAAGAAAGCTAAATTGTCATTCAAAGCAGCTATTTCACAGTTGATTGTACAAATGAAAACAAGAGGGCCGTAAGGCCCTATATCGCTCACCTGAGGGGTCTTGATATATAGGCATTGAAGACATCACCATAGGGCCAAGATTTTGACAATCTAGGTAATGAACCATTTGATGATGCTACATACCAAATATCTAAGCTCTAGGCCTCATGGATTCATAGGAGAAGATATTTGAAAGTTTTTCCTATGTAACTCTATGTAGAACAAGTGACCCCTGGTGCGGGGTCATATATCGCCGTAGGGCTTTGATTTGAAAAAATCCTGGTAATGGCCAATAAGCTGATGCTACATTCCAAATATCAAAGCTCTAGGCCTAATGGTTTCATAGAAGATTTTCCTATGTAAAACAAGGACCCCTGGCACGGGGTCATTTATCACCAGGGACCATTTTAAAATTGGAAGGAGAATTTTTTTTAAAGTTTTTCCTATATAACTCTATGTAAAACAAGTGACCCCTGGAGCGGGGTCATTTGTCACCTCAGGGCCATGATTTGAACAATCTTGGTAATGGTTCATTAGACAATGCTACATACCAAATATCTAAGCTCTAGGCCTTTTGGATTTGGAGAAGAAGTTTTTTTAAGATTTCACTTTTAAAATCTATTTTTAGCTCCTGTGACCTAATTATGCAATGGACTGGAACCATTTGAACAACTTTGGTAGAGAGTCTGCCAAGGAACTTTCCTGCAAAATAATTTTGAAATTGACCAAGTGGTTTAGGAGGAGAAGTTGTTTGAAGGAAAAGTTGACGACGGACGCACGCACGTACTGACGACGGGCGATCACAAAAGCTCACCTTGAGCACTTTGTGCTCAGGTGAGCTAAAAAAAGAAGTCTATATTTCTTCATTAATGTTGGCGACTTCTTTGTTTCCTGACAAATTAATTCGGCAAGTGAAAGTCACAATGTATTTTTCGGAAACAAATTTCTGGATTTACCGGTTAAATATAAAACAGTATACCTGAAGCAGGTGGTTTTTTTGTTACACGTGACTCATTATGCAACATGGACTCTTCACCAGTCCTGGGTAGCAAAAGTTAATTTTTTTTTTCAGTTTTGGAATTTAATAGCGCATACGTGAAGATTGAAAGTGATCATTTATGTGACAGCACATGGAAACAGACACCCTTAATACCGGTATTAGCTTTATAATTCTAAATATAGATTCAATACTATTTGTAACACTTGCCTGTGATGGAGAAACCACTAGTTTATTTACAATCATGGAATGTTGCATCGGGTGTCCATGCATCTGTAGATGCATATTTAAAGTCTTAGAGGTAATACATACAGAGAGTTTTAAATCAAATAATATTTTCAGTTAATGACCATCTGTGAACTAGCTACTTAAAGGGTACGGAAAAGAAAATGAGGATGTCTTGAAACATACAATTTATTCACAGAAACAATAATGCATGTATTTTCTACATAATGTTTGATGATGAAAACCTAGCACTTTAAAGCTGTGAGGACATGTTTGTTGTGATCATAGAATATACTCATATAATCTTTACAATTATTATATTCCTTCCTTGAAAACAAACTAAAAGCACTATAAAGGGAGCTATTATCTATTTCTTTTCTTATTATCAGTAATTATGTATTTTTTCATTCACTACCTTTTGTATTTATTGTCCCATCATTTAAGTCCATTCTTATGTTTACTACGTGTAGTGTAAAATGACATAAGGATTTGGAAAGAAAAATGAAATTTGTGATTGAGATAGACATTCTGGAAGAAAGAAATATTTTTCTTCTTAACTTTTCCATCAGCACTGAGGCAAAAAACACCGCCTTTCCATCATGTGCAATTAATATTTAGTTGGTCAGACAATATCACATTAACTGTCAAGTTGGTAACTTCATATGTCCTTTATGACAACTTCAAGTTCTTCCTTTGAAAACACATGGAATTTCTTCTCTGGTGTTACAGTAGCCATCTGAAAATGTGATAAAAAAGTAGACTTATATGGAAATACAACCCTAGACTGTCAAAGTTGTTGGCATTGGTTCATTTTTTTTTTTTAAATCACCTGACTCAGAATTTAGCGCAATAAGTCAAAGTTCAGAAAATTGTGACTGTCAATAAATATTCATAAAATCTGATTTCATTATTCTTTAAACTGCTCAGAACAGGTTGAAATATTTGAGCATAAATAAATATAAAGAAACTTTTCCACAAAGTTTTTTGTTTAATTTTTAATGTATTTCATATGACAGAAAAGATGATGTTTGGGGGTAAAATATGTCATTTAGGGGGACAAAATAAATGCAATTCTATTTTATTTCTGGTCGCAATTATGACTGTTGTACTTAAAAATTGAAATAACAGTTTTTCACTCTGTTTGTGTCCAGACATTCTGCAAAGTATTAAATAATAGCAGGACATATGGTATATTGATTTTAACAGATTCTCCAGTTTGATTTAACCTTTATTGGACTAACTTAACCCTTTCCCTCATATAGACTCATTTTGACGCACTCAATAGGTACCACATAAAGCCAGATCTGCAGAAAACCACAGTTAAACCTTACCAAATTTAATAACAAAATCCTCATTTCCAGACCACTGAGGAGCAGCGAACAGCATAAAACCTGATCAGCCTGCAAGTAACTCGCAGGCTGATCTGGTTTTATGCTGTTCGCATAGGTCTTTTCATGGTTTCCTCTATGAGGGAAAGGGTTAAAATAAAGTTATTTATTTTACATATTTTATTCCTTTTATGAAGTTTAAAACATACAGATTTATCTTAATCAATAGAAGGTTATGGGGAAAAAGACTTCTATCTACATACTTCTACATTTGTTGAATTTAGCTTCTCTTCCATGACCTGTTTCAGAATGGTCAGTGCACTTTTGCAGGCTTCCTTCAGTGTCATAGACTGGAAAAAACAAAATAATTTGAGTTAACAAGATAAAACATCCAAACTTAAGGTTTTTTACTGTGTCAAATGTACATGCTAATACACCTATCCACTATAGACAAGTGACATTAACTGTTATATTTCGACAGTACCAGGGTCAGACAGGTACTTATTTCCAGGGATGGACATGAAAGATACTTGCCAACATAACCCCAAGCACCATGTTCTTGAAAATAAGATGGTACTTAAGTATGCCCATTAGGTTCAGCAATATTTTGCGGATGATATACTCAAATTTGAGCCTGAGATTGTACTTCAGTATTTTCAAGAACATGGTGCCAGATTCAAATCCACAAACTTCAGATCTTCAAAATTGTATATTACCACAGCACTCTAAAAGATGAATAGCATAATGATAATCTTGGCACATTATCCTTATACTGGTGTGTCTACTGTAGAACAACCTTCATATGCTAGGCAGCAAGCAGAGAAGTTATGAAACTAAAATATACTTTCTTTATCCTGACAAAGTGAAATCCATATAACAGCAGGAATTTAAAATAAAGGAATCAAATATATTTGTTTTTTATGGTGGCATATTTCTGTCAGCCACATATCCACTTAGCTATGTCGAAACTTTTCTGAAAAATTGTCACATATTGTCACACATTCAGTTAGTATCTGGCCAAGTAGAAAACTTTCGTGTTATCCTCTTAGGTATCTTAACAGAACAAAACTGCCTGTTAGTGCCCACTACTGCCAGACATATATTCACTTAAGATAACTGGATATCTCACCTTTTTTAAAGTTAGTTAAATTATGTGGATAACAAGCTTTTTTTTCACATAATAATCTGGAAAAAAAGTATGATATCCAGTTAATCTAAGTGGATAAGTGATTTGCAGTAGTGGGCAGTAACAGACAGTTTAGTCCTGTTAAGATACCTAAGTGGATAACTTGAAAATTTTCTTCTTGCCAGATACTGACTGGATATGTGACAATTTTTCAGAAAAGTTTTGACATAGCTAAGTGGATAAGTGGCTGGCAGAAATATGCCACCATAGTTTTTAAATAGTATTTCAGTCATTTGGAGACAAAGTCTGAGACAGATATAGTGCTGCAACCCTGTAGTATCTTGACATACACTGGTCCAACCAGTTCTGGAAATACCCTAATAAGCTGAGCGACAAGCAAGGGAGCTATACTTGTACCATTTTTAACAACTTAAGTATGTTGTGGCCGGGGATCAAACCCACAAATTAAACAAGAGGGCCATGATGGCCCTGAATCGCTCACCTGAGTACCATTGCTTCAACTGATGTCAAGGTTTTTAAACAGACAATGATTCTGATATAACTTAATCTAAAACATTTTACCCCTGACAATACTACACACCAAATATCTAAGCAATGGGCCATATGGTTTCAGAGAAGACTTGGGTGCAGGGTCATTTATCACTGTAGGGCCAAGACTTTGAAAATCTTTGTAATGAACCATTAGATGCTACTACATACCAAAAATCTTAGCTCTAGGCCTTATTGATTCATAGAAGAAGATTTTTTAAGATTTTCCTATTTAACTCTATGTAAAACAAGTGACCCCTGGTGTGGGGTCATTTATCACCATTGGGCTATGATTTGTACAATCTTGGTAGTGGCCCATAAGATGATGCTACATACCAAATTTTTAAAGGCTAGGCCTTGTGGTTTTGGAGAAGAAGATTTTTTCAAGTTTTTCCTATATTAGCCTATGTGAAATCAAGTGACCCCTGGGGCGGAGCCAATTTTGACCCCAGGGTCATAATTTGTACAATCCTGGTAGAGAGTCATAAGATCATGCTACATACCAAAAATCAAAAGGCTAGGCCTTGTGGTTTCAGAGAAGAAGATTTTTTAAATTTTCATTTTTAAAATCTATTTTTAGCTCCTGTGACCTAATTATGCGATGGACCAGAACCATTTATACAACTTTAGTAGAGCTTCATCCAAGGAACATTCCTGCAAAATATTTTTCAAATTGGCCAAGCCGTTTAGGAGGAGATGTTGTTTGAAGCAATTGTTGACGCCGGACGCACGGACGCACGCACGCACGCACGCACGGACGACGGACAAAAGGCGATCAGAAAAGCTCACCTTGAGCACGTTGTGCTCATGTGAGCTAAAAACAGTCCAACCTGGTTTAAGCAGCCATCAAGGGATGTGGCCATTTAAGACAGGTTACAGTCTATACCAGGGTCAATCAATGAACCTCATAACCAATGAACGTAGAGTATTTTGCGTTTTGTATTCAAAAGTTGTTCAAATATATGATATTTTACATAATTTTGATTTCTGCTATAAATGTTTTTAATCATTTGGACGTTAATGAATTGAAATTTTATCGATCAGACAGTTTGGATTTCCAGCCACAGCCAGTACAGTACATGTACTTGGCAGACTGTCAGTTTTGCCATCAGGATAATGTAATTTCCATATGATAAATTGATATTTCAAAGCTTTTGTACTTGTGAATAAATGTGAGAAAATGAAACTAGCTGCTTATAAATTACCAACAAAATACCTTGCAGAAATAGGTTTAATTCATTTCAATATGAAACTGAAGGTTTACATCAGTATCTGTGGCAAGCTTATTTTCAGGGAACAAGCTAATCATGGTCAACAATTACATGTATAGTATTAAAGTTGATAATATGAATGAAAATACTCAGAATATTACCTTGATAATACTCTTGCTAGCATAATGAAAGTTGCAGACCAGTCTACAACGATAACAATTTATATGACACCTCGGGAGGTCTGACACCTGATCTCTTGCGGATATAAACAGTATGATACACTGACTGGTATGGTTTCACCCAAGAGACATCTGGCACCCACCAAACTAACCGCCTAAGGCAGTGTAATCTTACTGTTTGGATTGGCATTTCTTTGCCAATTGGTGCTTTAAGTAGGTGACCACTTATTCCAGTGTATGCAAAAGCTCAGTGGTAGAGTGTCTGCTTTGTGTTTGGGAGGCCTGGGGTTTGATTCCCAGCCTGGGCACTTCCCCTTGCCTGGCACTCGGCAAAGTGGGGCTGCTATAGGAACTTTGAGTACTCAGTACTGGATCTACCCAGGAACTTGTCTCCACTGTATGGGTGAAATACACCGGGCATGTAAACGAACCAAGAGGTCTATTCGCTAAATGAGCTAGGGTATCGCACCCTGACTCCCTGGTATCCAACCACTGTTTCTTCCGATGCTGTCTATTAAGCAAAAAACAGGACCCATACATGGTAAATCCTTTGCCATAAGGCCATAATAATCAGAAAATGATTGCTACCCATTACAATAAAAGAAGAAAGAATAATAATAATACTAATTCTCACTGTGGGAATCTCAAAAAGATCATTAAAGGCAGAGAGACCATTGATACCAGGGATTGTTTAAAGCAGGTTAGATTGTATATAGTGATGTATATCTTTAGCTGAACTGAAACATTCATGTATAACATTAACTGTTTGATGAATGATTCGACAGTAGAAAGTGTTGACTTGTCTATTTGAGTTAACCGTTGCTCCCACAGAATTTCAGTCATATAGCAACGTCCAGCTAATAACAGGTGGAGGAAGACCCCGAATTCACAGAGGCATCCACCAACCTACCGCAAGCCAGCTGGAAGGCTTCCTCACATGAAAATTCGAATGACCCTGCCGGGATTCGAACCCACGCGGTGAGGGGCTGAGTGAGTGTTAAAGTCAGCAACTTTACCCTCTTGGCCATGGAGGCCCCAGAAAGTGTTGAATAACAGAAACAGACGAAAAATGTCTTAAAACCTGGAAAGGTATGTGCACCTGGATCCCAAATAGGACAGAACTGAATGTCATAAAAACTACACCAAGCCTATGGTGGATGTGACATTACCTTGTGATAGACATCCTGCAAGGCTTGCTGTGCCCCCTCTGATCCTGATCCAATTGCTTTAGCATCGTATTTGATAAATGTTCCTGAGGGGTCCATGTGGTACCTACAATCAGACAATAGCTGATTACTTGTGGTCGAAAGATTACGGGTAACATCTTGACAGAACTTCACAGAAGTGACTATGATTATTATATTTACTGATGAATTTTACTTTCCAAGAATTTACCAAAGTAATAATTCCTATTGGGCTGGTATGTGTAGCTTATACATGTTTTTTTGATATACAATTTGAGCAGTTGTGCTTTTGATTATTGAGTAATTTAATATCTCTAGTATGATGGTCCAAAAAGATTTTTTTCCTTTAGAAAAAATAGGTATGAGGTAAATTCTTTGACCTAGAGCTCCCTTTTTGCTAAGATAATTAAGATAATTTTTGTGACTTAGCTACTTCATATGCTAAAAACTGGAAATAATTCTTTAATGATAGCATCATCAAAACAACTATCATATATTAATATGCTTAACTTAACCACATACAGATGTCTCTTGATGAATTTGCAAACAGAGGAGACCCAAATCAGACATCTCCTGTCTGAGGAGACCTTTAATAGACAGCTCCTTACAGATGTCTGATTTGGGTCTCCTCTGTTTGCTCATACAATATTGTAGCTGAGTAGCTCAGATTCCACTGGGTACCAAGTCTATTTTATTTATGACCCTCCAGTACAGAAGAGAGTAATATATTTACAATAATGATGAGTTACAATGAAAAATATGTAACATGAAAGTACATCAGTCATCATAAATATGTGCATATCTTCACAACAACATCATATTTCTCATTTTTATCACCATAAATTCATTCTTCATATACCCCTTAAAAGTTAAGTCACCCAAGTCATAAAATATGCACATAAATTTTCATGAGATAAAGCCTTAAAACTTATATAGAAACTAGATGTGGGTGTTCCTCGGAACACTTGTGTCGCCTGCATTTAAGCATGTTTGATGAAAGAATTGACTAGAAAATAGATCTTTTGACAAATTATTGATAAAGCATAATCTATTTTGTGAGGTACAAAATAAACCAAATAACCACTTAACTGTAAGAAAAATTATGACGTCAAGCACTTATGACGTTAATTATATATATGTTGCAAGTTTGTAGTCATCATTATCATTATTGAGTTATCATTCTTGTGTACTGCACTCAGACCAATGAGATCTATCTACTATAAATGTTTAAGGCAACACTTCAAATACTTTACAAGTTATGCACCACACAAGAATTAAATCCAAAAAAATAAACAAAGGGAAATAACTCCAAAAATACAACAGTTATCATTCTTGCACAATGCACTCCATGAGATCTTTCCACCTGTGAGGTTCAAAGTAATCCCAAATTTTTTCCGACAAAAATGAAGTCTGAGTATCAAAAAGGGCAATAAAAGGAAAAAAAATTGCAAGTCAACACCTCAAATACGTTTCAAAATATCCCCGGAAAAAATTAAGTCTGAAAATTTACAAAGGGCAATAACTCAGAAAATATTAAAGTCAGAGTTATCATTCTTGTGCACTGCACTCCACCTCAATGTGATCTATCCATGTTTTAAGTTTCAAGGTGATACCTCAAATACTTTTTGAGTTATGGTCCGGACAAAAATAAAATCTCAGAATCAACAAAGGGTAATAACTCAGAAAATACGAAAGTCAGAGTTATCATTCTTGTGCACTGCACTCCACCTCAATGTGATCTATCCATGTTTTAAGTTTCAAGGTGATACCTCAAATACTTTTTGAGTTATGGTCCGGACAAAAATAAAATCTCAGAATCAACAAAGGGTAATAACTCAGAAAATACGAAAGTCAGAGTTATCATTCTTGTGCACTGCACTCCACCTCAATGTGATCTATCCATGTTTTAAGTTTCAAGGTGATACCTCAAATACTTTTCGATATATGCTCCGGACAAGAAAGTGTGACGCCGACGACGACGCCGCCGACGACGACGGACAAAGTGATCCCTATGTGTCTGCCATGCTATGCAGGCGACACAAAAATAGTTTTAAATCATGTTTATCAAAGGAATACTACTCACAACTGAGATCCATCTTTATCTATTCCCGCTAGCAACAAAGCCACACCAAATGGTCTGCTCTGAAATATGACGTGTCAATATAGTTTTATTGCTAAATAAGAAAATTCACAATGGTATAATAATGGCAATGCTTTTCTATTTACTTAAATTCCAAACTACAAGAAAATGACAAGTACACAGTACACTCAATATTACAAGAGGATGATCAGATTTTATACAAAACTGATATATGAAACTTTGGAAATGCTTTCTGTCATATCCGGCTTTTAAATGATCAAATGTTCATCTGCATTTCCATTTTCAGAATTAATTGAATCACTCAATGGAGTAAATGTATTACCAATGATTCACTGTTTAATCAGTCATAAAATGAAAGAAGCATTGGCTAAAAATGACAGAAACTAGTGCTGTTAATGAAGATGATGACAGAAACTAGTGCTGTTAATGAAGATGATGACAAAACTAGTGCTGTTAATGAAGATGATGACAAAACTAGTGCTGTTAATGAAGATGATGACAACTGCTTCACTGCCCTGACTGAACCATACAATATTATAATGAAAATTTTGAAAACCAGAAAACTATTAAATGCAAAAGGAAAGGATGGGATAACAAGTGAATCTTATATAACTCACATTTCATTTATGATAATAAACAACTTTTATCCTCAATTGTATGCTTTCTTAAACTGTAAATCCAATGGACTTATAACTGCTCCATGAATCATCTGTACAGATAGACATAGAGAATGACACTAAACTATCTCAGCGTCACGGCATTAGCTGCAATGGGAGGGCTGACCTTTAAACTTAACTGATTTAAGTGCATACAAAAATAAAAGAAGATGGAAAAGGTTCAAAGGTCAGCCCTTGATAAATATTTGAGCTAAGTGTGAGAGGGTTACCATGGTAGCTGGATCAGCATCATCATCCCCGAACGCCAGTGCCAGATTGCTGACAGCTTGTGTAACACTTTCCACTGTCATCTTTTCATTGTATGTGAACCAGTGATTCTGAAATATAAACACAGGGAGTTGTCATCTATATGTAAATGGACAAAGGCTGATCTGTAATATATTTAATTAGGTATCTACATCTCATAAGTTTGTTTGTTTGGTTTAACGTCCCACTGACAGTATTTCAGTCATTTGGAAACTATGTCTACTTGAGACAGATAAAGTGCTGCCCCACTACAGTATCACACTGTAGACATGTGGCATGATACCACACCCAGTCACATTATCCTGACACCAGCCCAACCAGTCCTTGAACTTCCATTATATGATGAGCCCAAGCAAGAGAGCTGTACCAGTACCATTTTTTACACTTTTCATTGAGGAACCTAGCTAATCTAAACACACGTTATTAAACAAAATTCTTTGAATTCATATGATTAGCCTTCAAAATTATTTCTATATCTTTTTTTTTATTTCACTTTCTTAGATTCTTGATGATTGAATCATACCATGGCCATTCAGTTATATGTATTTTTGTTAAAATTTATGTTACATATTTTTAAAAAATTATACAATTAATTATACCACTTCACCAATGTTTATGTCAGAAGGTCACTGTGGACAAAATTCTTTCATGATACTTCAACAAAGAGTTGAAGTTTTGTTTAATCAAAATAATTTAATTTACCACATAAAATAATTTCATTCTCTCACATTTTCATCAAATTTACTTTTCACTGACTCTTAATAGACTGTGCAAATAGGTTAAAGTAAATAAAGAGTACTACTGAAGTTATTTATTAAAAGTAACCAGTCTGAACCTGAGCTTCGACCCTGGCTCTGTCTACAAGTGTACGGGAATCAGCAATCAAACCACTCATGGCACAACCTGGAAAAAAAAATAATATTGAGCATCATAAGACAAGTCTAGATTTCCAAAAGTATTAAATCTAAATTTTTGATTAAAATCTCATTCCTGTGAAATCAAATACCTACAAATATGAATAATAATAATAAGCCTGAAATTTGACACCTTAAGAATACTATAGAAAAGTCAAGAGCACTGCATGCAAATCCCAATGCTTGACTGTTTTTTTGGGGGTTTTTTTATAAAAAAGGAGATAAATTTGGTCAAAATGGACCTTGAGAGTTATGGCCCTTGATGAGAATGTTGCCCATGTGAAAATGAACATGTATGTGAGAAGATAACTGCTGTGACATCTGACAATTACCTATGTGATCATCAACCTCCAGAATCTTCTCAATACTAGATGGCTCAATCAGTGGCGATGTGACCCTTTTTTCTACTGCCAAAACTACTCCTTCATTCGTCTGTATGCCAATAGCTGTTGAACCAAGCTGAGGGAAGAAAAAAAAATGGGGCTTTTAATATTATCTCATTAAGTAATGGTTGCTTTTGCATGGGAGTAATGGACAATCCTACATCCTATTATAAATGACAACCCTAAATAAGAATAGTTAGTAAGACACAAGGATTAAATCTTATTTTAGAGGTTTCACATTTAAATAATCATTTCTGAAACACTTCTTACAATCTATGTGGAAACTTTTTGGAAAAATAATCATGAATTATATCCAACAACCAAATGATCAATGTGTCACTGATAGTCAATGCCAAATTATTATGAATATAATGCAGTTAAAAGGTAAAAACAGTAGGTTTTCTCTGAAATTTCATTTTATAATAAGAACATGTTACAAAAAGTTAACATACCTTTATAGCTTCAATTGCATATTCTACTTGAAAGAGACGTCCTTCAGGAGAGAAAGTGTTCACTCCTCTGTCATACTCTGATCGTGTTAGAAACATCTTTGCCTGAAGGTTTAAAAAGACAGTAGGTTTTATTGTCGACAGAGTGAATATCATCAATTCCAAATATAATGCTATGAAGGCTTTGTACAGATAATAATATAAAGGCATCACAGGGCTTTTTTCCTTTTCAAAATAAGGGCACATATAAAGATAGTTGCAGGACTGGTTGGCCTAGTGTCAGGATAATGTGACTGGGTGTGGTGTCATGCCACATGTCTACGGCGTGATACTGCAGTGTGGCAGCACTATATCTGTCTCAAGCAGGGATCAAGCTAGAGGGCGACTAGGGCGAAGATGTCGCCTTCAGTCAATAAACTTCGCCTCAGAAAAAATGAAGAGCGAAAAAACTTCGCCCTATAACTTTCGGTAAAAGTTCCCTATCATGGCCTTAATGTACGTCCGAAACATGGCTGTGTGCATCAAGGTGTGATTTCTACCATTTGCCGACAGCGTGTAGGCAGACGTCATGTGGTGCTCATTTAGGCCATGTAAGGTCCATGTGTGTAATATGCCGTATGCAAATTCGGCAACATTTGCTCCGCCCACTTCTCTAATTGACATTTACAAAGCGTAACAGAGAAATCGAGTACCAGCTTGCTAAATGTCATCTGTCTCAGCCGAAGCTACTGTGTCAACAAGCTACCAAATATCCATACAAAGAATGATAAATAGACAATTATCTCGTGTTTATTTCAGATAGAATAACTCACAATTTGAGACAAAAATACCTTCATAACTATAATTTTATATTTACTTCACATTTTATTTTAAAACTTGCATTAAATGTCTGCTTATTTACATCCAGATTGCCGATCTTTCTGGTGTCAAATTTGCCGATTTTGTTTTGTGAAAAAATGAAAACAATACTTTTGATTGAGAATAAAAGCTGAAAAGACAGATGTATAGTATTTTGTAGAGTAAATTGAAACTTATTTCAAGCCAAGTTTTATAAAAAAAAAGCACCAGATTTTAGTTGTGTTTCAAAATGTCACCAGTTTTCGTGGATTTACTATGATTTTTTTTAAACGAAAATTAAAACAATATATGATCTTTTTTAAATCTCTTTTTCTTTTGAAAAATTACACTGATAGAAATATCTGGCACTATTTTTTTTTTCTGAATAGATTTTGTTCATATATTTTAGATAATAATTTCTGCATTTTTTTTTAAATATTTGGGGTAATAAATGTACATGCATAGTAAATTTTTATCCTTCACTGAAATGCAAGGATCATGGCATCAATTTTGACAATTACCTGTGTCAGCCCAAAGCTGTAAATAGTTGCAGGTGTTAAATTCATAGAATATGATTTTCATGTCATTGATAATTTTTTACTCATCTTACCCTTAGATCTTAATGACAAAAGTTTAATATAAACTTTGATTTTATCTGAAACATTTTTACATATCAAATAAAGTACATTTATATATATACGTACAATAAAAAAAGATGAAATAATCACTTCTCTCATTTTTTTCAAACTTCTCCCTAAAAATATGATAGGGAGAAGTGACTTCTCCCTAAAATTTCAGTCTAGCTTGATCCCTGGTCTCAAGTAGATATTGTCTCCAAATGGCTGAAATACTGTCGGTGAGACTTTAAACCCAACAAACAAAATAAGCAGGGAAAGTGTACATGTTCCTGACCTAGGAGGTTCACCATAACCAAATCAAGCTCATGAAGATCTTCCCATCTCCCACTTTTTGCCAGCAATTTCCCCTGCTCTAGGCCAGTTTTACGATGTAATAGAAGCTATGTCTATGTGTGAACAAGGTGTAAGGTCAGTGATTTTTTTTTTTTGGTATGAATTTACCACCTTTTAATAATTTACAGAGACAGACATATATAAGTTATTTAAACAGAGAGAGAGAGAGAGAGGTGGGGGGAGACATTTTGTTGTTTTTATGTCTACAATAAAAAGTTGTTTCAAGCATCTTAATTGAAGTGCTCATTTCTAGGTTAACTTACTAACTTAACCAACTTTTCTTTTTTCTTCCCCAATTGAATTACAGTGTTCTGTGTAGTTAGTTTCTTGTAATTTGATCTGCATAAAGATTGGGTAAGACGTTTCTTTCTGAATAAACCTATTAATTCTCTTAGCGGGATTTAAACTCAAGCAGAGAGACAGACAGGGACCAAGAGAGATTATAATTCCAACAATATTGTCTTTTTGATAGTAATTATGAGAAAAGGAAACTTAATGCAATGTAGCACTTGACATAGGATAGAGTATATTAAGATATTTCTACAGACAATAGAAGACCAAGCCAAGTGTAGGCTTCTACTGTCCGGAGAAATGTCTTAATATATTCTATCCTACTTAGGCTCAACTTAAACCTATTGAACTGAAGGCCAGGGCACAATATTCATATTACCCTATTCTCTGTCAATCAAATGTTTCTTGACTGGGTGGAAGGTGGAAAAACGAGATGCGAGACATTGAGATGGATGATTACATTCTGTGAAGACAATTAGCGGGGTTTCATTTTACATCAACATCCGTGTGTTCAATTTTAATTGCCAGTAGAAAAATGTCTCCCCCTTTCGATATAATGGTCCAAACTTAAATATAAGTTTCACAATGCCATAAACATCATTTACTGCTTGGACTTCAACAAGTGAGGATGGCTGGCAGCAAATCTGAATTAATTTTTTAATTGATTTGATCAAGATATTTCAACATTAATAATTAAACAAGAAATTTATTTCTGTTAGTTAGTAAACTGTAGATAGTGTGATGCAATTGGTTTCATTTCCCACAGGTTTTTTTTTTCTTTTTTATGCCAAGTGAACATAAAAGAAGCATCTTGCAGTGATGAAACGCCGGGTCACGAACCAGGCGTTGTGGGTTCAAATCCCTTTGGAGGCGAGATTCATGTCCGTATCTTTCACAATGTCTGACAGCTAAAATTATGATGGGAGAAAGAAAGAGAGGGCAGAAAGGAAATATGAGAGTTACTTGACAGGTGAGAGAGGGAGAAAGAGGGAGATATGTAAGAAAGACAAGAGAAAAAGAAAAACAATATCATTAGCCTGGATTTTACTGTCTATGTAATATGTATGATTACAATTGTGATATCATTTTAGCCGAAAAGAAAAATGCAGTTTAGACAAACTGTTGAAAAGAACTGTGTTAAGATTTTATGTCATCAAAAACAACGCCCTGATGGCAGGGTTTGTTGCACATGCACACTTGAAACATCATTCTAATTGTACTTTTAAGATGGAAAATAGAAATGTGTTCAGTTGAAATAAATAATGGGTAAATATGAATTTTCAAAGCTTCTGATTGGCTGCATATTTTGGGTAACTTCTAATTACAGATATTATTAATTTCTCTGGAACAACTTTCTCTAAGCTCCTGTTCAAGTGGAAAACAAATATTATCGTCTTGCTCCAGGGTTCTAACAAAAGTGTCTGGTGTCAGTCATTGTCTGGCGTATTGACTTTTATTTAGAGGAAAAAAAGACAGCAGTATATATTCAAAAGACTGATATATTTATTAATGCAAGAACGTCTTAAAGTGAAGTCCCAGTCTGCTTTTCGCAAATCGTTTAGTTAAATAAAAAAGAAACATGATTTTGAGTTTGCTGTATCATGCATCCCCCACCCACTGTAACTTATTTAAGGCTTTTTTCATTTACATTGATAATTAAACGAGGAACGGTATATTTATTTGTTATTCGATGATGAATAATTAATGATATTATCTATATTATGACACATATTCATTTAAGGTAAATATTGTCATTTTACATTTTGGAAATATTTCATACTTACGCGAAAATTCAAGACAAACAACCGGCACCGGAAGTAACTATGAATTAAACCCTACAGATAAAAATTAACCGAAAGCAATATAATACAAGCAAGGATATCTGGTTACTCTTTTACTTATATGGCTTTGAAATTACTCTAGTTAAATTAATGTAAGAGTATATTTATTTGTGACTATTTTGTATTGATAAGAAGTTAGAAAATTTGGGAAAAATCAGGACTAATGAATGCTTATATATTTAATTAGCATAAACAGAGATTTAAATTATACCTAAATTAGCTCCGTGGCCTTAAGTGGGTAATAATAGTATTACAAGAACCAGGGTTAGACTCAATATACGGTATCTAGTCAAAAAGGACACAAGTAAAAATGGACGGTGCCAAATTGATCAAAACGGTGCCACTTTGGTTAAAACGTATCCCTGTTAGGTTCTACTTGTAATAGTACAAATACATTGAGTAAAACAGAATATAGATTTATTAAGCATGTACAGTTCATTACATATATATATATATATATAATTTCAACTGTATGAAATAATATTTTTAATAATAATAATATATTATATTTATCCTAATTGCAAATGGTGAAACTGTTGATTATTTTGTCTTATATTTCCATAAATCAAACTGTAATATTGGGTGGGTAAAATATTTCTTGTCGCTCCCTGGAGTGGCGGGGTGGTGGTCGTGTACAAAAGTCGACCAAACTTATAGTATATCTTCCTTGTGCCTATAGTGCTCAGAAATTAAGGAAAGTTTCAGGACAGATTGACATAGTGTCGGGATGTGACTTTTCTATGGATGATCACAGGGCCTTTCATATATGATTGGAAAAAAAAAATAGTACTGTACACATAAATATCAACCGAAAATATTATTCTGAAAGTATACTTTCACTTCTGGTGTAGGTTTATTGTTCTTTTCGCGGATTCGCGATTTTTTCAAATTAATAAGCAAACTTAGGGAGTTAAGATTATCGATATATCTGTATATTTCAGAAGAGAAATGTATATTTTATTGATCCCGTATGTAAATCTTATTTATTTTATTCGAATGATTTGAAAAAAAAAGAGTTGAAACGAGTCGACCCCAACTCAAGTCGTGTCCACCCTTGTAAATATTTATGGGTACAGTACGTTTTATATACATTGTTTATATATAATCATGGGATCATATAGGAGCAACTTCCTCTGGTTTGACATCGCAGTGAAGCAGCAAGCCCTCTTATGACTAGAATAAAGTCGATGGGGTGTTACACCCAATCAGTCTAACAAATATAAACATACTTGGCATATGTGTACATCAATCATCCAATATAGATAAAAAAAAAATACATGTAATTATTTCGGCTCGCCCTTGGGTGGTCGGATACATTTTAAGAACGATCGATGCGATCATGCTATAAAATAGACAATTAGGCCTTCCTTTCTTTCATTCTATATGATTGGGTCATTTTAGACAGACACCTTGGAAATCTCCTTAGGCTATAAACTTGTGTCCGCCATCAAGACTTTAAACTTATTAGTTGTTTCGTCAAACATGGAATTTATTGTTCAAATGATAACAATGATAATATCAGTGATAAACATAGGGTCGCGATGGCCCTAAATTGGTCACCCGAGTCCCATTGTTTACGTTTCATAATCTAAGAAGGGGGGTCTACTGTTTATAGATATTTTGTGAAATTTTTTGCTCAATTAGAAATTACAATGTTGTTTTAAGCAATTCCAAATCAATTTGCTTTTGTGCAGAAAAGACCAATTCAGCCTATATCTGGTAGTTACTATATATGTTTGTCGCTGACGATCAGTTACGTACTTTACCGAAGAGCGACAATAATCGTTCCACGTTTTATACCATATACCATATTAAGTGTTGTCTGTCTTGTGTTCACTGTACATCAATCTGATATTTCTTGATTTTACTCAGGTTTACTCAGGTTTCTATAGGAAAACCTTTAAATAACCCCCTTTTAAACAGTAGGGCCCAGATCTAAGCATAACCTATTAACTACTCCAGCATTACAAAGCCAAAACTGTGCTGAAAAGTACTAACTTCATGAAGGTCATGAAACTGTGTGCTTGAATATGTATTGAATAAAGTTCGGGTTAAGCGATTGTTAATCGTATTTAAAATCAATCAAAGGAAAAAATACTATCGTGTAGACAAAAAAATGTTGGCGCACGCATGGAAGGCTTCTTGAATATCAAACGGTCACAAAGACTAGCAATGATCAATAATTAAGTGTTAGATGAGCTTAAAAATAGACTGTGTCATTTTCAGAAACTGATACTGGGCCCCTTGAACATTAAATTTCAACAGTTTCATTCATTTATAAATTTAGATTTACTTCAAATGACTAAATCGATTATTCTTTAATTATTATACAAACGTAATAATGTAGTGGAAGTTTGTTGCAACAATTTATGAATTTATAAATACATCCTTTATTTATTGCGATGAATACAGCGTTGTATGAATTAGCAGTTTTGTACTGAAGGTATTAAGATTAGAAACAACGCTATTATTAGCAATTAATTATCATATTAGTAAAACATAAATGTCAATAATATGTATTAATACTTAAATATTTGTCCTTATAATAAACCGTGACTCTCACAATTAATACGTAATAATTAGAGAAATAATGCTATTTCATTTTAGACTGTAGGCGAAAGCTGCAGTTTAGCTTTTGTAGCTGGAATTCCAGATTGTCGCAGCCAATTTAACTGCTAACCTTCTAGCACAGTGCATGCAATGGAATTCTGTGATAACCAATTCGGTGTGGGATGTTTCGCAGAGTAACGTTTTTAATGACTTGTGTTTTGTTTTAATATTTTTCTTTTACAATTGTCGGGGGATAAAATATCTGTGTCATTTACGAAACCGACCTGTAACCCAATTCACATATATGAAGATCTACTGTAAGTATTGCATTCCATCATTCATTTTGCTTTGGAATGAACTTATAGTGATAATATAAATTCTTCCTGTTCTATATCCACATAAAAAATAATCTACCACGAACTGCAGTTTTTACTATTCAAACTTATTATGCACACGGAAAGAGAAGTTTATCTGTCCTACATTCAAAATTAAGAATTTTGATAATGATTTGTTATAAACACACACACACACACACACACACGGAATAATCCTAGTTGTGCCTGTCGGGGAAATCTTGAATAAGCCGAGCATTTCTTCTTTAAGTGTCCACTCTTTATTAATCAAAGATATAACATGTTTTGTGCATCCATTAAATTTACAACTTTTTTATTTTGGAGTAATATGATTTCGTTGGAGGAAAACATAAATGCTGTTGAAGCTGTTAAGAAGTTTATAAAGGAATCTAAACGGTTTGATAATTGCGTTTGATTTTCTTCTTCTCTTTAGCTGCTCATTTCTACAGACATGTATAAACACTATTAACGATATTGTATTGGAGCACTGTGCGTTATCTGATAATTTTCAATGTAGTCTAACTTGTAGTCCTTGTGACTCTCCTGGTCGTATGATTTGATAAAATAAAGTAAAGCTATGAAATGTATACAAAGCTTAATTACGAATGATTGTAACAATGATTGACTGTCTCAAATAATACACGTTTAATTAATTTGAGAATCAAAGAATAAAAAAAAAGAAAAAAAAGAGAACAAACGTAATACTGAACACAAAATTATCTCGACAGCCTAAACGAAATTGAACAAGTCAGCCCTATCTTATTTTTCTATATTTTCAACTCTGGTCTTCAAAAAATATCTTTAAACCCTACCAAGTTACACCACACAAGAAAGTGCAATGCTTCCTGGGTGCAACAATAATTATACTTAAAATATTTTACGCATTCCTCCAACTCCTACCTGGACAGAAGGCTCACCAGAAAGCGAAAGAATGAAATTAAGTGTTTTGAATGCATGTAGAAGCTGAATTATCTTTGTCTTAAACACACGCACAAAATTACATATTGTATGTGGAAGATTTATATTTTTCCACTGGGATAAGAGGTAATTAAAGGGAGGTAATTCAAGAAAATATAAATATTTTATAATTACCACCTTGTAGACAAAACTAAAATAATAAAACTGAATCATATATCATATAAAAAATGAACAATTATTCCAACACCAATTAAGCCAGAAGATTACATATGTAATATAAAAGCCTAAAATCGTTTCACTATGGATGTCTTATGTTAGCTAATTTGTACACTGTGAGATTTGCGACTTAGAGGGTCGAGTCCACTACCAGGGTTAATTACGATTTCTACAGCTGCACAACTGATTAACCTTTTCAATCTGGGTGTTTTTTATGCTTGAATTTTTCAACTTGATGGTTTTTATGTTTACATAGGTGGATTAAATTAATATTGTTATTTGCCTTTTGACAATCTGCAGAAAGAAACGCACCCTGAAACTCCCATTTTACGATAAATTATCCTAAAATAATTTATGCAAACCAAGGTCAAAATCCATTTTATATGTGCTTACGTAAAAAAAAATCGTTTTTGTAGTTTATTACCTTCCTGGTAATACATATTACAGCACGTGCTCACATGTAAAAAGACTCTCATTGAGTATTTGCCTTTGAGTAAGCACAACCTTCCTGGTAATACATATTTCAGCACGTGCTCACATGTAAAAAGACTCTCATTGAGTATTTGCCTTTGAGTAAGCACAAAATTTGCATTTTCTGGATTTTTTTATATTTTCATTCAAAGTAAGAAAGATAATATATAAAGAAAATGTACTACCTTTATGTCTATTTTGTAACTCTGGTCATGCATTTTCACACGAACTTGGTTGAAAATGTATAGAGTTTGTAGGATTTTCTCGCTCTTTTTAGTACATGTAGTTTAGTTACTTGTCACTATTTCTGTAAGCGTATTGATTTCTAATAGTGATAAATAACCACTTTTGTAGCATTTTGCAAGTTCGGCCACTAACATTTTCATTAATAAAGATATCAGTTATTTTTATGTTCGAACGTGCAATTGTATGTGTGCTAACACTAAATGCCAATAATAATCATTCGGTTTTGGTCCATAAATAAATTTCTAAAAAATTAATATTAGTAATAGCAAGAGTAAAATCAGTGAGCTCACATGTGAAAATGTGTAAAATGAATGCGTTAGTTTTCTAACTGACTACTCGATTCAAATGGAGGTCCTCGGTTTGCGAGTCCTCAGAGTATATATTA
>CM037782.1:20230191-20254276 GCA_021229015.1 Solen grandis
CTCTTGTTTGGAATTGTTATAGATTCAGTTTTATTTATGATTTTTCTTACTGAGGAAAAGGTTAAGAAGATCAAAAAAGGTGCTCTTGAGTTGAAGAGCAGTGAGCATACTACTGTGCGGAAGGTTGCTTCTTTCATTGGTAGAATTATCAATGCTTTTTATGCCGTGTTAGAAGCACCTTTGTATTACAGAGTGTTGGAAAGAGAAGCTTCGGGCTTTGAATGGGTCAATGGATTTTGACAGGGATTAGGTGAAGACAATTTAATGGTACTGGACTGGTGGATTCAGAATGTAGAACAAAAGAATGGAAAAAGGATTAGACCACATAAAGTTTCTTTCCAATGTTCAAAAGATGCTTCTTTTTCTGGCTGGGGTTCTTATGTTCATGAAAAGTGGTAGATGGATGAAGAAAGAACTGGAAAATTCTTGAACTGTTGGGCTTTAATGACCTTTTTCATCAATAATCATGATATTCATGTGGAAGTTCAAACTGATCATGTTTCTTGTGTGTCATACCTCATAGACATGGGAGGTATGAAATCAATTGTTATGGATAATTTTTCTAAAGAAATTAGGCATTGGTGTTTGGATAGAAACATTTATGTTTCTGCAGTGCACATTCCAGGATATTCTAATTTGAAGGCCGACTTTTACTCCAAGAATTTTTCAGATGCTATGGAGTGAATGCTAAAAAAGCAGGTGTTTTTAAGATTGTGTAAGCAATTTTTTGTCCCAGATATAGATTTGTTTGCGTCTAGGTTGAATAAGCAGGTTGATAGGTTTGTAACATGGTTCCCTGAACCAGGGGCTTACAAGAGTAATGCTTTTTCTTTTTCCTCGGATGGTTTTAATCCTTATATTTTTCTGCCATTTAATCTTATAGGTAGAATTGTAAATAAGATTATTAAAGATGGCATTAATAAAGCAATGGTTATCATTTCGTTTTGGAAAAGTCAGGCATGGTTTCTCTTAGTTCTGTCTAACATATATATAGTATCTTTTCCTGTTAGACTTCCAAGACATCAGGACCTTCTTTGTTTGCTACACAACGGGAAAGTATATCCACTGGGGAAGTCTCTTTCAATGGTTGCTGTGGTGCTATCAGGTAATCCCTGAGAGTAGAGGCGAAGGAGTAGCTCGGATCATTTTATCATCATAGAAGGAGGGAACAAGGAAACAATACGGTCTGACCTTGGAAAAGTGTTATGTTTGGTGTTCTGCAGGGTCATTCTGTCCCTTTAAAACATCTGAAAGTATAGTGGTTAGTTATTTGCTATTTTTACACTGGCAAGATAAGTCTTATTCGGTGTTAAACACACATAAATCTATGTTGTTACAAACTTTGCTGTTTTTTGGAAATTCTTTGTGTTCAAATTGTCCTGATTTCTAGATTTCTTAAAGGGATTTTTCAACTTAAACCTCCATTGCCTAGGTATAGATTTACCTGGGATGTAACAATTGTTTTAAAGTATCTAAGAACTCTGTACCTCTTGGAAGGTTTACCCATTAAGTTGTTAACATACAAGACTGTTGCTTTAGTGGCTTTGGCATGTGCTCCTGGAGCACAGACTCTGGTGTCAATGAGGGTAGATCTAATGAAAGTTGGTAAAAGCAATTCCCAATTTGTTAAAAACTTCTAAGGTTGGTAAGAGATATAATTTATCTATTGATCATTTTCAGAAAGAAATTTATGTGCTATGCATACATTTTTATCTTATATTCGGTTCACTAAGGTGTTAAGGAAAACTGATCATTTGTTTATTTCTTACGTTTCTTTTGACTCAGTGATTACTAGTATGTACTATAGCTTGATGGCTAAATTCTGTGTTGAGACGATCAGGTGTTGATGATACAGTGTTTAAAGCACATTCGTTTAGCAACAGTTTCGGCAGCTTTTGATAATGGATGTTCGTTGAATGACATTCTTAAAACTGCGGACTGGAAGATGGAAAAGAAATTTGACAAGTTCTATTATAGACAGTAGGTGATGGAAAGGGACATAAGTTACAGTAAAGCCATCTTTGGTTCTAAGTGAACTT
Organism: Solen grandis; assembly: GCA_021229015.1. Lineage (NCBI taxonomy): Eukaryota > Metazoa > Mollusca > Bivalvia > Adapedonta > Solenidae > Solen > Solen grandis. The sequence goes on from CM037782.1 coordinate 20,232,231, forward strand.
TAGCAATAGGACTTTTCATTGTATATTTAAGTATGGACATAGGTATAAGTATTTTGTAGGATGACTGGAAATTTGTTTGGATATGTGTTTATGATATATTACAGGTTATGGATGCATGGTGCTATTATTATTTATGCTGTTTTTTATGATAATTGCTTAGGCTATTAGTTTGCTATAGCTTTTTCAGGAGTTTTCATTTTTTGCTTGTGTTATTTTGAATATATTCTGGTGATTAAACAGCTTAATTTGTTATTTTGGTTTTGTTGCTCTATTTAAAGATGCTGATTTATACATGTGAAAGCCGAAGGCTTTACGGATAATAGTGTTCCCTCATCCAAGCATTTTGTGAAGGATGAGGGGTATTATTGAAGTAAAGCCTGAGGCTAGCATGTAGAAACCCTACCCTTAAAGGTTACCCACTGCATGTGATTTTTTCTCGCCCTGTATTATTATTATTTGCAACAACAGTTCTTTAAATTATGAGAATATGCGGGGTGTGCTTCTGGTTTATATTGCAGGGAGGTCATGTGATTTTGAGTTCTTTAAAGCGCTGATACCTGGTCAAGTGTCGGAACGATATGCTGATTTATACATGCTTAGCCTCAGGCTTTACTTCAATAATGCCCCTCATCTGTCACAATATGCTTGGATGAGGGAACATTTTCATTTATAAGTTTATCAAAACATCCCAAAAAAAAAGTGTTTCAAATAAGGTCAGGTGCTGAAAACAGTATGACAAAGGTCCCACTACTACAGGACCTCTGCTGGAGGCATGAAACCACAGCAGGACTCTTCTACCATTACACACTGAACAAAATTTCTAGACCCCCAGTCATAAAATTCATTTTTATTATAAGTACTGTGTATTTTAAGTACCAACTTAAAATTTGGAATGTTAGAGATTGTTCTTTATTTAATTTTACAAGAAATTGACATTTTATTTATTTGACTATGATTTGCCACTTTTGACACAAGGATCATGTGTATTGTGAATTTAGCACTAAATAATATTTCAATGCAAAACACTTTGAATGCCCATCTCAAAAAAGAAAAAAGATGGTGATTATGACCAATGAAGAGCGAGCCATAGCCATGGCATGATGGTGTTTGTAACTCCAATATGACAGGTATAACTAATAATCAATCTATTCCACCATTTACTACCAGTTGTCATTATATCAGGTTGCAACAACTGCTCAATAGACAATATTTTGTACCTAGCAACACTAAGAAAGTCCACATGTCAAGTGTGTGTGTGTGGGAGAGGGGGGGGGGAGTCCAGAAAGCTATCTTATAACAACTTAATAACACCAAGAATCAAACACATAGCCCTGACACTAGAGGTAGAGGTCATAACCATTGCGACATCACATTCATTCAAATCTTTATTGTGTATAATTATACATGTACTGTAAAGTCATTCATTCAGGGTTTTCATTGATTTTTATCCACAAATATTAATCCTTTTAAAACTGCTCAATTAGCAGACCACATATTATTTTCTAAAGCTATTATACAAAATAATGTTACAAAGAAAATGACTTAATTACATATTCAACTGAATTTAGTCATTTTCATGCCATGCCATGTTAGCACCTATGTACATACTCCATCCTAAGGTAAATCAAAATCAGTTCAGAGTAGGCCAATCAATATATATCAGGCCACACAAGAGCTGATAAAATCAAAGTGCATAATGCGCTGAAAAAACGTCAGCAGGATTTGCTTAACTCCAGCATTTAAGCATGGTTGATCTCAAAAGAGGCAATGGTCATATCCCATATAACACGTTTTCCTGCAACTTTACTAACTAGAAGTAAGTCAGCTCTAGCTCTTTTGTTTGATGTTAAATCCACCAGCAGTCTCTCAGTTCCTTGAGGCACTTTGATTTGTTAGCTCACCTGAGCACAACGTGCTCATGGTGAGCTTTTGTGATCGCCTTTTGTCCGGCGTCCGTGCATGCGTGCGTCTTGCGTCAACTTTTCCTTTAAACAATTTCTCCTCCTAAACCACTGGATGGATTTTGACCAAACTTCACAGGAATCATCCTTATCATGACCTCTATCAAAGTTGTTCAAATTATTTTGATTGGGTGAATAAGTAGGTCACAGGAGCTAAAAATAGATTTTTAAAATGCAATCTTAGAAAATCTTCTCCTGCAAAACTGTAAGGCCTAGAGCTTTAATAATTGGTATGTAGAATTGTCTTATGAACATCTACAAAAGTTGTTCAGATCATGACCCTGGGGTCAAAATTGGCCCCGCCCCAGGGGTCATTTTATTTTTCATAGGTTTATATAGTGAAAAACTTTAAAAATCTTCTTCTATGAAACAATAAGGCCTAGAGCTAAGATATTTGGCGTGTAGCATTGTCTAGTGAATCTCTACAAAAGTTGTTCAAATTATGACCCTGGGGTTAGAATTGGCCCTGCCCCGGGGGTCACTTCTTTTACATAGACTTATATAGGAAAAACTTTAAAAATCTTCTTCTATGAAACCATAAGGCCTAGAGCTGAGATATTTGGTATGTAGCATCATCTAATGGTTCATTACCAAGATTGTTCAAATCATAGCCCTATGGTGATAAATGACCCCGCACCAGGGGTTACTTGTTTTACATAGAGTTATAAAGGAAAATCTTAAAAATCTTCTTTTATGAATCCATAAGGCCTAGAGCTTAGATAATTAGCTCACCTGAGCACAATGTGCTCATGGTGAGCTTTTATGATTGCCTTTTGTCCGGCGTCTGTCGTCCGTCCATCTGTGCCTGCGTGCGTGCGTCTTGCGTCAACTTTTTCCATTAAACAACATCTCCTCCTAATCCGCTGAAGGGATTTTGACAAAATTTCACAGGAATCATCCTTATGATGTCCTCTAACAAAATTGTACAAATTATTATGATCGGTTGAAAAAGTAGGTCACAGGAGCTAAAAATAGATTTTAAAATGCAATCTTAGAAAATCTTCACCTGCAAAACTGTAAGGCCTACAGCGTGTAGAATTGTCTTATAAACCTTTACAAAAATTGTTCAAATCATGGCCCTAGGGTCAAAAGGGAAAACCTAGAAAAATCTTCTCATCAGAAACCACATGGCCTTGTGTTAAGATATTGGGTATGTAGTATTGTCTGGTGGATCTCTACTTAAGTTGTTCAAATCATGGCCCTTGGGTGAAAATTGGCCCTGCCCTAGGGGTCACTTGATTTTACATAGGAAAAATAGAAAAATCATCTCCAAATACTTTTGGTTTGGTATGTAGAATTGTCTTCTGAACTACTACAAAAGTTGTTAAGATAATGACCTCTGGGTCAAAATTGCCCTCGCTCCAGGGGTCATTTTATTTTACAAAGGCTTATATAGGGAAAAACTAGAAAAATCTTCTTATCAGACACCACATGGCCTAGAGCTTAGATATAAGGTTTGTACCATTGTCTAGTGGATCTCTACCAAAGTTGTTCAAATCATGGCCCTTGGGTCCAAATTGGGTCTGCCCCAGGTGTCACTTGATTTTACATAGGCTCAGAAACCACAAGGTCAAGAGTTAAGGTGTCTAGAACACGCTCCATTAATTTCAAAGCTAGATCAGTAAGCTTAAAGGGAAAACCTTGTAGAAACCATATGGCATTGTGCATGCAGCATTGTCTAGTGGATCATTACCAAAGTTTGTTTTTAATCATGGCCCTGTGTCAAAATTGGTCCCACTTTAAGTATGTTCATATTATAAACCATTGAAAGCAATATTTCTCAGGTGAGCGATTAAGGGCCATCATGGCCCTCTTGTTTTATAATGTTCCATTACTGTAACGTCACTAGCTAGCATTAGTACCTCTGCACAAATAGACCCACATAGTAAAAGCAGTCAATGAATATGACCAAAATTTAGTAACATGAGCATGTGTAGATACTACTAATTGTGCTTTTATCAACACATAATTTCAACACATCAATTGCAGATTGAACAATCCATGTAAATAAGAATTACATTTACTACCCTACTTTTACTTTCCCATATCTTTTTGGAAAATGCTTTTGGGTGAGTGTAATTTGCAGATAGGTTGTTTTTTTTCTCAAAATGTCATACAATGCAAAAATACATTTTATTTGCATAATAAATTGACAACTAACTAGCATGGTAAGTCATTTTATTCACGTTACTTCTCCATTTCAATGCAATCTCCAATGCACCTTCTTAGTAGCACAGCTATGAATTCCCAATGATCCTTCACATTCACACAGGTAATTCAGACTGGTGTTGACACATTGGTTCCATTCATAATTTGCATATCTTACTAACCTGATGTACACAATTTCAATGCATTGATTCGCTACTGAGGGCGGAGTGATACGAAACTGAAAATCGCTGTGGTATTGTCCAATTTTTTTAAACTGTCACAAGCGCATACATTACATGGTCACTGTACAGAATATATTTACCTTGGCTCGATTCTCGATATATTCCGTACGGTTTACGGGAATAACTTAGCGAAAGGTAGTAGAATACTGAAGAGTATATAAAGTTGTTACAGAAGCAATACATTACTGTCAGATGTGGCTCAGTGGTAAACACAATGCACTTCTATGCGGGAAGTTACAGGTTCTGATCTGTTTCTTGTCTTTACTTTTTTTTAGCTCACCTGAGCATAGCTCAGGGTGAGCTATTGTGATCCCGTGAGTGTCCGTCGTCCGTCGTGCGGCGTCAACAATTTAGTGTTTACACTCTATCACCTCTATTTATTAAGCAATCATCTTCAAACTTTCAGACAATGTTTATGACCATAATGTCTCGATTGCGTTTTATTATGGCTGAGATCGGTCAATTAGGTCAGGAGTTATGCCCCTTTCACTATAAAAAAAGCCAGATTTCACTTTGTTTACACTCTAGCATCTTTATTTCTTAAGCAATCATCTTTCTTGGGTGAGCGATCAAGGGCCATCTTGGCCCTCTTGTTTATAAATAATTAACTGAGATTTATTCTTGCCTGAATATATCATACCATGGGAATCACATGAATTCAAAGCAAAAACATGAATATGTTATGTGTAGTCCCCTTACACAGGGTAATGGCTAGATCTCCTTACATCTGAAGCTAAACAGATATTTTTGAATGTGTGTGATTACTTTTTATAAGAATCTTGGAATCAAGAAAGTTCAGCTTGATATATTGATCAGACTGTTCAAGCTACTGGAATTGGTAAGAGACCTGTTTACAGGATACAGAAGGAAAATAACAAAACTGGATTATTGGCTTCACCAAAGCATTCTAAAAAATTAGCTTAAAAGCCTATTGCTAAAAGAGAAACAAAAGAAAACTAGAATCGCAATCAGAATTGCGATATCATCGGTTTTCGCAATTCAATCACATTGTGACAAAGTTATGCTCCAGACAAGAAATTCTATCAAAGGGGAATAACTCAAAAAGTGCACAAGGTAGAGTTATGGTTCTTGCGCACTGCACTCCGTGTCATTGAAAGGAACATACATATGAAGTTTCAAGTCATTCAAACTTATGGTGACAAAGTTATGCTCCGGACAAGCAGAAGGGGACGCCGCCGCCGCCGAACAAAGTAACCCCTATACTATAGTCAGGCTACACAAAAATGATATTAAGCAAAATCTCCAATAGCAGCAAAACGATAAACAAATTTATTTACATATTACATTTTAGTTTTTAGAAATGCAGTAAATTAGGATTTCTGCAGTTTCGTGTGTTCTTGTCTTCACTCTGAAAGGCGAAAGGTGAAAATTACGAAAACATGCCATATTGTCGTTGTGAAGAAATGAAATATGCCAGGCAAAATAACAAAATTTTAACAGGCGAATGAAAAAAAGTATCGTCTTTGAATGTTTCTTGTTAGCAGTATGAAACCTTTTATGTCAGAACCATTTATCTGTCTTATATTGTATCTTGACCCTAATAGGCGAAAGAATGAAAAGATGCCATATTGTCATTATTTCGCCTTTTGCTTTTTGGGTCAAAGACACAACATATGCCTGGCAAAATAACAAAATTTTAATAGGTGAAGGAAAGAAAAGTTTCATCTTTGAATGTTTCATGTCCTGGGTTATAAACATCAGACACCACGATATAGCAGATTTCCTGTTGTAGTGTTTTCGACTAACAAAAAAGTTGAAGGAACAAAATGACAACACTTCTGGTTTTGCCATCCGTGGTTATACTTAATCACTGAAGAATCTGCTGACATTAAGAACATAGAGTAAATAATTATATGAAAATGTAATACTGAAACTAGATGTGGGTGTTCCTCGGAACACTTGTGTCGCCTGCATTTAAGCATGTTTGATGAAAGAATTGACTAGAAAATCGATCTTTTGACAAATTATTGATAAAGCATAATCTATTTTGTGAGGTACAAAATAACACACACACACACATATATATATATATATTTTTTATTTTTTTTTGGAGGGGGGGGGGAATAAAATATTCAAACAGTGCAATATGTAATAATTTTCCCGAGCACTTTCGACTATACAGTCTTCATCAGAGGAGTGTCAGAATGACTATGAATTCAAAACATTAACTGTAAGAAAAATTATGACGTCATTAAGCACTTATGACGTTAATTATATATATGTTGCAAGTTTGTAGTCATCATTATCATTATTGAGTTATCATTCTTGTGTACTGCACTCAGACCAATGAATCTATGAAGTTTAAAGTAACACCTCAAATACGTTTCGAGTTACCCCACAAAGGGAAATAACTCAGAAAATAAAACAGAGTTATCATTCTTATGCACTGCACTACAAATCCATGAGATCTTTCCATCTATGAAGTTTCAAAGCAATATCTCAAATACTTTTTATGTTATGCTCCTGACAAAAATAAAGACTGAGAATCAACAAAGGACAATAACTCAGGAGAAAAGAAAGTGAGAGTTATCATTTATGTGAACTGCACTCCTCTTCAATGAGATCTATCTATCTATAAAGTTTTAAGTCAGCACCTCAAATACTTTTTGAGTTATGCCCGGACAAAAATAAGACTGAAAATCAACAAAGGGCAATAACTCAGAAAATAGAAAGTCAGAGTTATCATTCTTGTGCACTGCACTCCACCTCAATGTGATCTATCCATGTTTTAAGTTTCAAGGTGATACCTCAAATACTTTTTGAGTTATGGTCCGGACAAAAATAAAATCTCAGAATCAACAAAGGGTAATAACTCAGAAAATACGAAAGTCAGAGTTATCATTCTTGTGCACTGCACTCCACCTCAATGTGATCTATCCATTTTTTAAGTTTCAAGGTGATACCTCAAATACTTTTCGAGTTATGCTCCGGACAAGAAAGTGTGACGCCGACGACGCCGACGACGACGACGACGCCGACGACGACGACGACGACGACGGACAAAGTGATCCCTATGTGTCTGCCATGCTATGCAGGCGACACAAAAATTAGTATGGAAAAGTTCAATTTATATATGATATAAGCAAGTTCTTATGTAAGACATGCTGGAAACTGCTGACTATATACACAAAGCAGGAAACTGGTGACCCTATATAGGATGAGAATCTGGAGGGAGAAACTCAAAGCATTCAAAGACGAAACATTTTGTCCTTTCGCCTTTAAAAAATGTATATTTCGCTTGACATGTTTCGTGTTGTCGTGTCCTTGCCCCGAAAGGCAAAATAAAGACATTGTGGCATTTTTCGTTATTTCGCCTTTCGGGCGAAATGGCAGAAATCAGCCACCACAGTCCCCTGATCATATATACAAATAGAAACCGGAGGGCAAAACCATAGTGCTATCTTATTATTTCGACTTTTCCTTTTGATGCGCAAAAACACGACAACACGAAATCTGCTACAGTGTCGTGTCTTCGCCTTTCAGGTTTAGGGTGCGAACACAAGAACACGACAACTAAAGGGTGCCAAAATGAAATGGTTTCTACCTGCAAACATGAAACATTCAAAGAGGAAAGTTTTTATTCAATTAGGGTACTTTTTTTTGCTTTGCCTGTTAAAATTTCATTATTTCGCCTGGAATATTTTGTGTTTTCGTGTTTTTGCACCGAAAGACAAAAGGTAAAATAACGACATTATGGCATGTTTTTGTTATTTCGCCTTTTGCCTTTCGGAATGAAGACACGAACACACGAAATGTCTAAAATAATCCACCATTGAAGAAAGTTCAGTCAAGTATACAAGAAGCACAAGTCGAATACTTTTCTTTATACATCACAATTTGAAGCAAAAGAAAATGTAACCAAAAAAGATCAAATTTTTATCAATATTACATCACCAAATCATGTTTTTTTGATTTGGTGCAATTTGGTGCCCAATAAGAATACAATATTATAAACTTACTTCATATCCGTATCCTATCCTAGATCATGTGTATATAAGGATGTGTGTTACTGGTTGGTCAAATCACCTATAAGCATGTTGTCATTAGTATATATAACATGACAATCATTTTATAGAAGAAACCATGCCATATCTATATAATCTTTCTCCATTGAAACTTTAATACTTTGTAAAAATCCGTAACACAGTTGTTTTGATTTGCTTTCATGAGTCACCCGGTACCACATTTTTTCTACACGAACATGATACTCTGTTATTAGACTAGCATCAGTTATTGTTTATTACACTATGCTATCTATGTATCAGTGCAGTATTCAATTAATTCTCATGGTACTTCACTGTCTCTCTCCCTGTCTGTTTCTCTCTTTTTTTTTTTCCTTTTTTTTAATCTCACACTTAAATTTAGGTTGATTTAAAAGCTTACTTAGCTGATTACCTGTACATCACATGATGATTTTTTTTGCCTGTAATGCTAATGTTTCCAACCTATGTAAGACTTATGCAATGTTTATAATTAAAATCCCTTAATATTGAAAATTCTTTTATCAACTTTGTTGTTATGATTACGTAAAGTGTCCTCGTTTTCAATACAGTACTGAATGATTTCAATACAACTGACTTTTTAATTTGAAATCCTATTTTTTAAGTATTTTCTACCTAATCAATTGATTACAGCAGTATTATAACTATGCTGTAGTGGTGTATTGTGATTTATATGTTACATCTATGACAGAGAGAGAGAGAGGGGGGGGGGGGAGAGAGAGAAAGAGAGAGAGCAGAAACTGACAGCGATTTATCAAGTTTTGAAAATAATATAAGTGATAAGCTCTGTAATTTGTCTTTCCAACAATTAACTCTGATTTATTCTATTCAATACCATGTGTACTGAATTGGTGGCTACAAAAATCCCCCTTGAAGCCTCCAATTTCCCCTTTTGAGTGTGCATGGATCGTATCGTGTATATGAACCAAACGTGTAACGTGCGCGCACCGTGCACCGTGCGTTCCGTGTCCGTGCAACGTGCGTTCCGTGTCCGTGTAACGTGCGTTCCGTGTGCCGACTTGCACACAAGCCGCACTGTATATACACATAATAAAGTTATTATATATATGAAATTCATAAAATTCGTAAATGATTGTTATGATCAGGGTCTTTCAAATAGTATACTATTTGAAAGACCCTGTTATGATGCAGATATTTTCTAACGCTGAGATGTATTCAGAAATCAAGTAACCTTACAATCATATATACACTTTTAAAAACTTGTGTAGAAAGGTATATGCAAAGGTACACATTACTTATTGTTTGCAAAACTGACTCTAGCATAAAAACATTAATGTTGAGATTTTCATAGCTATATTTTTCATTATGCCCAATTAAATCTATGTGAGAGAGAGAGACAGACAGACAGATAGAGAGGTAAGGATGAGAGCAGAAACTTATAGTGATTTATTCGCTTCAATAACAGTGTACTGCATTGGTAGCTAAGATAAGTCAGTCTGCTTTTAAACATAGCTACCAATCTCCAAAGGCTGACCTACATAATTGATCAGCGGTACTCATTCTACTTGAGATAAGACAGTCTGCCTCTTTGGCTTGCATATACAGGTAATCCTCGTCAGGATAAGAAGCTTTTTTTTCCAGAAACCATTAACTTTGACATGTCATAGATACTACATTTCACAACCGATTTTGATCAAGATTATTTTACTTGAATTATAAGATTTTAAACTTCAGGATAATCACACAAAAAAATAACTAAATTCAAACTTTGAAAACAAATTTACAATTTTTCCAAAGAGGATAAACTTTGAACTGCCATAAAATGACCAAATCAAGCCCGATCTTCAAATACTAAACATCATTTGAAAGGTCTCTTCAAGACCTAAATCTTATCTGCACATGATAACAATGAAATATTTTTAGTTTTTGAGCTATTTGAGGCCGTTTAAAAATCCAATAATCATGATATGACCTTGACCTTTGCAATATTTTTTCATTTTTTTTCTCTGGAACATTCAGGACATTAAACTACATAAAGTGTGAAAATTTCATGGAAAAGGAACAAAAAATAAAATCAGGAGCAACACAAATGTGTTCAAGAAATGTTAATTTGTCCCAAAATTTAGTAAAGTTTGACCGTTTCTAGAAGACAAACAATGCATTTTTCAAAATCGCCAACCCATATATTTTGTGCGTATATGTCTTGCAAATCATATGCAACAAAAAGAACTCTTCTATCTCATCTCTGAAAAAACTGGATAGGTTTTTCGTAGACCTACCCTCATTTTCACCATTTTTTGTAAGGTTTGAACTTTCAACCTTCTGTAGCTCAAAAGATTTATGTACGCCAATCATTGAAATCTATCATATTTTATTAGGCTATCATCAGTGAACATAATGCAAAAAAAACGCATTTGAATCGGACCCCAAATAACAGAGTTACTCCTCTTTTTATGATTTTATACAAAGCGCCCCCTAGCGGAAAAACAAAGACAAAAATGAAAATTTTCTCAACGTAAGGATTAAGTTCATATAAGTAGAAAAAACTGGTAGAAATTTCATAATTGTGCCTTTTTTCTATCATGGCGATATGCCGTTCACAAAAACCGGCGGAAAAATAATAAAAAAAACAACAAAAAAACAAAAAAAAAAAACAGAAGAAGAACAATAGGTTTCGCCCAGCGATGCGAAAACCTAAAAATAAGAAAAATTTACCACACTTAAGTAGAATCAAACCTGTAATCTCCAGCATTGAAGCGCATGCCGTTTACCAGAGTATCACAGCGGACAAAGGTGCAGTGTTACTATTACAACTTTATATACAGTCGACATTGTATTAAGAGACCGCTCAAGGGACTGCCAAAAAGTGGTCGCTTAATGAAATGGTCTCTTAATAGATTTGTTTGGAAATCTAGGCAAACAAGTCATATATATACAAACTGTAAGCTAAATTGTATCATAACGTTAGATTCTATTACAACATGAATATGATGTAAACTACACAATGTTTTGTTATTTTATACCAATAAACAACATCATGTTTATTTTTTGTCATATCTTACAATTTGTTAGCTGTTATGTTGGAATAATACCTTGGATCATTGGCTGAGGTTTGCATTTGTTATTCGGTGGAAAAACACAACATTTGACATCGAAGTCATGGATTGATTCGGACAATTTCAAGAAAAAATATTATTTAGCAATGAGCTTTCTTTATGTCTCTGTCTAACGTAAATCCAGAAACCCCCGATAAATTTATTTCAACTGTTCGCCCTCGTCGAGTATCATAAAACGCAAAGTATATACTTATAGGTATGAATTATTAATGGTACGCATTGCATCCGGAAGCATTAATTTACCTTATTCCCAAATATTCTTTACCAAAATCCGAAGCATTCGGCATTTGGAGGGATGGTTTCACCAATGTTATGTCGCTTAATAAAGTTGATTTTGTGCATAATCTTACATGCTGGGACTTGGTTTATGTGGTCGCTGGTCGCATAATAAAAAAGTCGCTTAATGGGATAAATTGATATAGTAAAAACGTTCGGGCGGGATTTATAACGGTCGTTTAATAAAAAAGTCATTTAATACAGGTGGTCGCATGTACGATGTTGACTGTACTATTTTTTCCCCCATAAACCATACAGAATCTATCTAGAAGTGCTCAAAGATAAATATATTTTGTGCATGTGACCATGAAATGCATGCGCTTGTGACAGGTTAAAAAAATTGGACAATAATTTTGTAAATCAACAAAGCCTGCTTTTGATTTATGGCTATGTAAGATTGGCAGCTACCGCTAGTCTAAAAACTCACTTAAGTGATTATTTTTAGCACCATCAACTGGCTTCTCTATCCCATGCTAGCTGCCTCCTTCCCATTTTGGATCCTCTATCCCAAGTTGGCTCCTCCATCCAATGTTGGATCCTCATCCCATGTTGGTCCTCCATCCCCATGTTGGCTCCTCCATCCCATCCATGTTGACTCCTCCATCCCAATGTTGACTCCTCCATCCCATGTTGGCTCCTCCATCCCATGTTGACTCCTCAATCCCATGTTGACTCCTCCATCCCATGTCGACTCCTCTGTCCAATGTTGACTCCTCCATCCAATGTTGACTCCTCCATCCCATGTTGACTCCTCCATCCCATGTTGACTCCTCCATCCCATGTTGACTCCTCCATCCAATGTTGACTCCTCCTTCCCATGTTGGCTCCTCCATCCAATGTTGGCTCCTCTACCCACCATCCCATGTTGACTCCCCCATCCCATGTTGACTCCTCCATCCCATGTTGACTCCCCCATCCCAATTTTGGCTCCTCCATCCAATGTTGACTCCTCCATCCCATGTTAGCTCCTCCATCCCCCATCCCATGTTGACTCCTCCATCCCATGTTGGCTCCTCCATCAAAATGTTGGCCCCCCCTCCCATTTGGCTCCTCCATCCAATGTTGACTCCTCCATCCCATGTTAGCTCCTCCATCCCCCATCCCATGTTGACTCCTCCCCCATGTTGGCCCTCCATCAAATGTTGGTAGCTCCTCCATCCCCCATCCCATGTTGACTCCCCCACACCATGTTGCTCCTCCATCCCATGTTGACTCCTCCATCCCATGTTGACTCCTCCATCCCATGTTGGCTCCTCCATCCCATGTTGACTCCTCCATCCCCATATTGACTCCTCCATCCCTTCCCCCCCATCCCATGCTTTCGTAAAATAATTCTAGTAAAGTTTATCAAAGTTTCTACTTCGGGTTTCCTGATTCGATATTTAAACCTTTGGTTTTCCATTATTTTAGCCACATTTATATTAGGAAGCATAATGTCGTAAGTTTAAATAGCTATTTCTTTTTTCATATTTCATTGATTTAATTTATTACTTTGGTGTAAATGCTTAAATCACAGCCATATAGTCTCTCATATAAGCAGACACCCTTTTGGCTATTCTTATTTAACGGAAATAGTTTCGCCCTGGAAGATTCTATGTTTTGTCGGTCACGTGACTCGTTGAAAAGTATATAAGGTGGGCCCACTCAGTCTTTCAGTCAGTCTGTGTTCAACTGTCATCAATAAAATCTCAGATAGCACAAGTATATCATAATTGATTGTTAGACTTTGGTATCTCGATGCAAGTTCTGTCTCACAAATAGTCACCTAGCATTGTTAAGGGTGAAAAGATTCAGAACATTCTTGATACCATGGGTTCCGATACATTCTGTAATTTTGGTTTGGGAGCTCATTTAGCATCAATATGATTTGCTTGTCTGTCAGCACAGAGATTGTTACAGGTGTAGGGCTTGTTCATCCTAGGATATTTCCATTCATCAGCTATGAAAATTAAGTGGCCCAAAACATTATTTTTAGATGGTTTTCATCTCTTTAATTTTGCATAGCTCAGACACGGTTAATTGTAGGCTTTCGTGACTGGATATTTTAGAGTTTTATATTTATTTTAAACCAATCTTTGTTGGTTATATTGATTGATCTCTATGATTTTTGTGTCATCATAATCATTTTAATTGGATCATTGGTCTTTAATCATAAGCTAGATAAGCCTAAGAAAAAATAAGTATATGTACATATATTTTTGAATGTTTAGATATAGTTAGCCCCGATACATTTTACACTGGCCCCCCCCTTCCCTTGGCCCATATTGACACCATCCCATGTTGGCTCCTCTATCCCATGCTGGCCCCATCCATTGTTATACCATTCCATGTTAGCTCCATCCCATGTTGGATCTCCATCTCATGTAGGCTCAATCCCCATGATGATTCCTCAATCCGATGTTGGCTCCTCCATCCCTTGCTCGCTCCAAACCATGTTGACCCTATCCCATGTAGGCTCCATCCCATGTTGACTCAAACTCATGTTGGCTCTTCCATCTCATGTTTGCTCCTCCATCCCATGTTGACTCCTCCATCCCATGTTGGCTCCATCACATGTTGAGTCCTCCATCCCATGTTGGCTACTCTATCCCATGTTGGTTCCTCCATCTAATGTTGGCTGCTCAATCCCAAGTTGACTCCATCCCATGTTGGCTCCATCCTATGTTGGCTACTCCATCTAATGTTGGTTCCTCCATCTAATGTTGGCTGCTCAATCCCAAGTTGACTCCATCCCATGTTGGCTCCATCCCATGTTGGCTACTCCATCCCATATGGTTCCTCCATCCTATGCTGGTTCCTCCATCCCATGTTGGCTCCTCTATCCAATGCTTGTTCCTCCATCCCATGTTGGCTCCTTCATCCCATAATGGTTCCTCCATCCTATGCTGGTTCCTCTATCCCATGCTGGCTTCTCTGTCCAATGCTTGTTCCTCCATCCCATGCTGGCTCCTCCATTCCATGTTAGATCCTCCATCCCATGCTGGCTTCTCCAATTATCCATGCTTGTTCCTCTATCCCATGCTAGATCCTCCATCCCATGCTGGCTCCTCTATCTACTGCTGGTTCCTCCATCCTATGCTGGTTCCTCCATCTCATGCTTGTTCCTCTATCCCATGTTAGATCCTCTTTCCCATGCTGGTTCCTCTATCCCATGTTGGATCTAGCTCCTCCACCCATGCTGGCTCCACTCCAAGTTAACTCCTCCAATCCATGCTGGTTCCTCCATCCCATGTTAGCTCCATCCATGGCAAGTGCCCCACCTTCTCTCATCTCATAATCACATTAAAACAGTTGTCACCCTATTCCAGTGGGCTTGCAAAATAACATTTTTTTCAAATGATTGTGTATAACAAAATAATAATCATGACATGATAGTAATAAATCTTAATTTGTAGAATTCATTAAATCTCTAATTGCAAAAAAAACATTATTTTTCTTCATTGTGAAACACTTTACAACTCTTTCTTGTTGCCTCTTATTTTATGGTGTGAGTTTTTGATAACTTTATTGGCTTGGGGCCATGTTGTGATTCCCTTATCATTGTTCTTGTAACATTTTGGACAAGTTGCATTTGGCAGATAGCTGAGATTATCCATTTGTGTAAACGTCATATGAGGGTTTCCATAAAATTGCTGTAATCTATGTATAGAGACTGTGACATTTACTGAACACGTGAAAACACAGAGGCTTGAAGTTCCATGGGGCAATACGATTTTTCCCAGTGCAACTTCGAGCCCCTGTGATCAGCAATTGACTGCTTATTCTGGTACTCTGCTTTGATTTTTAACATACATAACAGGAAACCATTGATTATTATTAGCCCAACTATTGTATTGGCCTTCAGAGTTTGGTTTGTCATTTACCATATGCAGCAATCAACACATAATTCTTTGGAAAAAAATCTGGATAAAACTACTGATGGAATCTATTCATATATGACACACAGTATTTAACAACACTGGCAAGCATGTGCCAAACATTCTTGAAAGCTAAATTCAAATTTTACAGATAAATCCATTCAACGGTACTTGGTTATGATACTGGGGCCAAGACTTGAACAAATCAGTTGGTTACGCAACACATGCTTTGGATAGACCAGCTAATAATAAACTGGGCAAGCCTTCCTTTTAAAAGGAAATTTTATTTAGTTCAACACAGTGACCATTAAAGCATATGGATGCAGAGTTCAACACTTTTTCAGTAACTTGCCCCAATATAACTACTGCACCATCTGTGAGAGATTCATAAAATTCCCAAGATTCTGCCTGAAGGGTCCTGTTACAGAACATCATTGGCTAGATACTTCCTGTTTCTGCCATCCATATGTATTTAACACATTTAACAGAAAAAGTGTCACTTCTTCCTTTATGACTACCAGTTATGCCACACATATAATACCAATTACCAAGATCAGTCTAGGGTGTGTTGTTGCGCCTAAACAATCTGTTTTGTTTCAAATTTTTACTACCAAAATACAGGAAAAAGCTGAGAAATGCTTTGAATGCTTTGGCAATGCAACATACCCATGTATTAAATAAATGAGAGACTGATCAAGATATAAACTGTAGTGCTTAAGAAACAATAAGGTAACAGTGTAAAGTTGCACTTCTTTCAAAATAACATGCTTGCCTACTAACTTAACTATTTAGGTAGTAGCTATATATGAAAATGTATATATCTTACAGGTAAAGTGGTGAAATTCCAGCCAGTAATGGTTCAAAATTGTGATTGACTCAAGTGAGCATCAACTTTTTTTATTATGGTTTACTTAACACATTATCTCCAGCACTGACTATTAACACACTTTAGTTGAATCAACACCACTCAGTGATAAGACAGAAAACAAAATTTGGAACTTTATCTCCACTTTGTAAATTTAGTATGAATATAGCCCAAAATGTTGTCTGATGCAGAAATGTGTGCTTCCATGTACGGGAGTTGCATTTAGCAACCCTGTTAAAAATTACATCTTTTTCCAAATATTCGCTTTTGCATAATACACATGATCTACTTGTCAAAGCATTACCTGAAGTGCTCCTACAGAATCTCAGACAACTTCACAATTTCATCATATTTTCTTGACTTCATATACACTTGGACATTTGGCAACATTGTAAAAAGGATCATTTTTGAGGACACTGAACCACTCGTATACCCTGATTTTCTTCATCTGACTTTTGCCATAAGTGTCCATGATCATGGTTAGCATATCTGATTTTGTTTTTATCATTATCTTCAAACAAGAGGGCCATAGATGCCCTGGATCTCTCACCTGAGTATAGGGTTTCCCAAGGAACATCTGTACTAAAACATTTTGAAATCTGACCACTAGTTTTCACTTTTGAAGGAGATGATTTTTAAAGTTTTAATTTTTTTTTCTTTCCATTGCCATATCTACCAGAGTTCTACATGGATCAAGTTTATTTTAGCAACTTTTGTGAAGGTTCACCCAAGGATCATCCTGCTAAGTTTAATCAAATTCTGTCCAGCGGTTTCAGAGGAGATATCTTTTAAAGTTTTCATTATATACGTTTAAGGCAAATTATCCCTGCCCCTGGCGGCCACCTTTTTTTAACGGATCAGAATAATTCCAGCAATCTTGGAAGAAGGTTACCCAAGGAACATCTGTATATTAAAACATTTTGAGATCTGGCCAGTAGTTTTGAAGGAGATGAATTTTATAGCTTACATATTTTTTTTCTTTCCCTTGCCATGGCAACCAGAGCTCTACATGGATCAATTTTATTTTAACTTTTGTGAAGGTTCACCAAAGGATCATCCCTGCCAAGTTAATCCAGTTCTGTCAAGTGATTTCAGAGGAGATGTTTAAAATGCACGACAGACGGCAAAAGACACACGGTGATCACAAAAGCTCACCTTGAGCACTTTGTGCTCAGGTGAGCTAAAAACAGTGTATATTCTTCAGAAAGGAAAGCAAAATAAGTGTTACAGATTTTTTAAGAGATGCAATATGTGCATACTCCCTGATGACAACCTTGCTACAATGCATAGATAAGAAAGAATCTTTTACTCAAGATCATGCAATTGTTTACAAAAATATCTGATTTACGTATTCCATATATTTTCGTCAATTTTCTGATGTTTTCCATAGACTTTTCTTATGTTTCCATCAACAAATCACAAGTACATAAATTGATGACATAGCAGATAAATAAACTGTGATTCAGCAACGGTTTTTCAAATCCAAATTATTACCAATTACAGAACCTCTGCAGGAATAATCACAAATGTAAAATATAAACAATGAGAGCATTTTGACATTCATACAAAATACTAAATGGCGTAGTTTGATAAACTTTTTGAATGCGTTTAACTGTTAATTATTTTACAGCAGATATTTGCACATTAATATGCACCATTTGCATTAGTCCACAATATTTTAATTTTATTTTCTTTTAAATATTATTGTATCAAAATGAAATATAATGGGCCTTTAATACATATAACTTTATGGAATAGGTCTGTTCTAGTGCCATATTTATGGGTTTTGCAAAAAGAATGTTTTTCACTTCCATTGTTTACAGAAATTTCAGCCCATGATGTTATGTAGGCCTTGAAAAAAGGGCCTTGAAGGGGCATTGCATAGTTTGGGCAGTTTTTGATGTTCAGAATCTTTTGATGTTCAGAATCTCTTTAAAGTCCCAAATTGTTTCACACAACCCTCCTAGCAGTTTATACTAGACCTTCTTGACAGTTCCTGGGCCCTGGAAGGTAATAAAAGATTTTTGCCCCTAACAGGGTTCAAACCCACAACCTTGTCATCCACAGTCATGTACACTGCCACTGGACCATAGTATCCTATCAACAGTAGAATCCCTAGTAATGTGGAAATAACAAACAAGAGGGCCAAGATGGCCCTAAAGACACTCACCTGAGAAAAACTGCCTTCATTGCCTGTACATGTTACTAAATTATGGCATAGTTGTACTGAATACATAATCCATGAGATCATTTACAATTCCACAAACTAAACAGTGCCTGTGGTTGAAATTTGAAGTCAAACTTGACTAAGAAATTATGGCTTTAAAACACAAATTTAAAATTCCTGACCTAATAGGCCGATATCAGCCATAATCAAACTTGGTCAAGATATAATGGTAATAAACATTGTCATAAACTTTGAAGATGATTGCTTAAGAAATGAAGATGTAAGAGTGCAAACAATGTGAAATCTGGCATTTTTCTAATATTAAAAGGGGCATAACTCCTGATCTAATATGCCGATATCCGCCATAATTGAACTTGGCCGTGACATTATGGTAATGAACATTACCATAAAGTTTGAAGATGGTTGCTTGAGAAATGAAGATGCTAAAATGTAAAAAAGGTGAAATCTGCCATATTTTTTAATATTAAAAGGGGCATAACTCCTGACCTAATATGCCGATATCAGCCATAATCAAACTTGGCCCTGAGATAATGGTAATAAACACTGCTATAAAGTTTGAAGATGATTGCTTAAGAAATAAAGATGCTATAGTGCAAACAAAGTGAAATCTGCCTTTTTTTAATCTCAAAAGGGGCATAACTCCTGACCTAATATGCCGATATCCACCCAAAATCGAACTTGGCCGTGAGATTATGGTATTGAATATTGCCATAAAGTTTGAAGATGATTGCTTAAGAAATGAAGATGTTAAAGTGCAAACAATGTGAAATCTGGCTTTTTTTATAATATTAAAGGGGCTAACTCCTGACTAATATGCCGATATCTGCCATAATCAAACTTGGCCCTGAGATTATGGTAATAAACATTGTCATAAAGTTTGAAGATGATTGCTTAAGAAATGAAGATGCTAGAGTGCAAACAATGTGAAATCTGGCATTTTTTTAATATTCAAAGGGGCATAACTCCTGACCTAATATGCCGATATCTGCAATAATTAAACTTGGCCCTGAGATTATGGCAATAAACATTGCAATAAAGTTTGAAGATGATTGCTAAAGAAATAAAGATGCTTTAGTGCAAACAATGTGAAATCTGGCATTTTTTTAATATAAAAATCTATGTAGACCCCTGGGGCAGGCCTAATTTTGACCCCAGGGCCATAATTTTAACAATCTTGGTAATGGTCCATAAGATGATGTAATTCGCCAAGTATCTAAGCTCCAGGCCTTATACTTTCTTACAAGAAGATTTTTAAAGTTTTCTTATTATAACTCTATGTAAAATCATGTGACCCCTAGGGCGGGCCAATTTTGACCCCAGGGTCATAATTTGAACAATCTTGGTAGAGAGTTATAAGATCATGCTACATACCAAAAATCAAAAGGCTAGGCCTTGTGGTTTCGGAGAAGAAGATTTTTAAAATTTTCATTTTTAAAATCTATTTTTAGCTCCTGTGACCTAGATTTTTGACCAATCAAAATAATTTTAACAACTTTGGTAAAGGGCCCCATTATGAACATTCCTGTGAAGTTTTATAAAAATCCAGTGAGTAGTTTAGA
The DNA here is from genome assembly GCA_021229015.1 of Solen grandis. Classification (NCBI taxonomy): domain Eukaryota; kingdom Metazoa; phylum Mollusca; class Bivalvia; order Adapedonta; family Solenidae; genus Solen; species Solen grandis. Next base: position 20,252,426 of record CM037782.1, read on the forward strand.
AGGAGATGTTGTTTAAAGAAATTGTTGACGACGACGACGAACGCACGCACGATGGACAAAAGGTGATCACAAAAGCTCACCATGAGCACGTTGTGCTCAGGTGAGCTAAAAATCACCATTAGCTTCGTAAGCTGATTTGTTTCTCATCATTTTCTTCTCAATAATCAACTGTCAACTGTCTCTAACATTAATTATCAAAAGAAATCTCAGCTCTCAAACTAGCCCAATATCCTGTGCTCTTTAAACTACATTCAAACTTGCTCAATTAAGGGATATCTTGTCTTAAACAACCATTTCATATCTATGGAAGATTATTTATATAAAAATTACAACATGTTAACTTCCAAATGCTTTATGAAAAATTACATGTGCATGCCTGTTTCTCACCTCTAAATGACAAGTGTGAAGTGTTAAATCTTATGTGCTTACTGGCTATTAATATGATAGTATATTAAGACCAAGGTGCTAACTACCAAGTGATTTATTACAGATGAGAAGTGCAAACTTACATGTATGTATATATGCAGACTGCTTGTACCACATTTTTAATAAAAAGTGTATAGTGCTAAATGCTATGTTCTTACTGTCAAATAATACATTACAGATTATGTTTCTAAACTGTGTGTTGCAACTGATAGCGATTCTTAATGTGACATGTAGACACCGAGTTACACATACAATAAAGCACTTGCCAGTAAGCATTTGCAACTAAGCAGTAAGCATTATGCTATAAGCATAATAGAAGCTGGAAACCAGATTGAACAGTTACGTTTTACTAAAATACTGTTGGTGGGACGTTAAACCCAGCATAAGAAACGAAACATCGTTTTCTGTCATATGGTTGATATCATTATTAATATTCCACGTAATTATGTATAGCCGTAAGCGGGCACTGCCACTGAGCTATTGCACTTTCTTAGTGAATATGAAAATTAATTAAACATTAAACAAGTTATTTTCTTTTTTTACATGCATTAAATTAATAATCAGTCATATCCAATAATTTTCTTTCTGGATTTGACCTGTTGGTGGTACACTGGTATGATTCGTCCTGGTATGCATGTGCAATGCTACACTTCGTCGTACATTCTGCAAAGAGAATGCTAGAGTAATCTCTCTTCATTAAGCCGAATGGGCCCTAGTAAAATGTAAATGTTCAATCTGGTTTCCAGTTTCGATTATGTTTAGTGTGTAATGCTTACTGCTTCGTGCAATGTGTCAGCATGATTTTGACAGGTCCTATTATACTTGCATATGAATTATGGTTTTAACTCTTTCCGTTTACATACAAAGCATTTTAAGAATGCAATCAATTGCCATTAATTTACAAATTTTAATAACATATATTCTTGCACTTCTTATTTGGTAGTTAACAGAAAGCATTAAATAATCTTCCATACATATCCCTCCCATGACTTTTTCTTTACTATGACTACTTCTTTACAACAACCAGCCACTGCTTATTTTAAGTGCAGGCATACTCAACAAAGTTAACATGCTTTCAGCGACCACTGGTTTAGCCATTTGCCAAAGGGCATGAGTGAGCAATAAACTGGATACAGATTATCTGCTTAAATAACTTTACCTGCCAACTGTATGGCTCATTGTTTGAAACAAGTTTTACAACATATAATCAAACAAAAATATCTTTGAAAAAGATATTTGGCGTTAGAAAAAAAGAAACCCTACAAAGATATAAAAGTGAAAGAAAGTACAAGTGATGCAATATGATATAGCAAGTTTTAAATGGTCTGTGATTTTAAAATGATGCTAGAAAACGTATTTGTTGCTAAATTTAGAAGATGTAATATACTAGGCAGTTACTAGATTTGTGTCCATACGACATGGAGG
>CM037782.1:20254376-20287167 GCA_021229015.1 Solen grandis
ATCATCCAAGCTTAAATAAGAATGATATTTTTAAAAAATTGTTTGGATCGAAACTGAATTAAAATGTGTTAATAATAGCATAAATTATTAAAATTGGAGCAAAAGGGTGGATATGCGCGGCAAACTCCTGCAAAGGCATAGATCTAGTGAAGAAGGCGTTGAAAGCGTTGAAATGTTATATACAATGCATTGTCGTAATGGATGAAACAAATGGCTGTCATTCAAATACTAACTGAAACATTTAAGAATTTTAAGTGTTCTTTAGTCGGATTGGTACGAGGGGATTTTTTCCGACCAACGTCGCGCTGAGCGTCACATTCATGGGATCACCCAATACATGTACGTTGTTATATTATTACATATTACCTTGAGCACAACACAGCTTAAAAGTTTGTGTGCGGGGGGGGGTCCGGTAGAAATATCAGTGAAGGTGATAAATACCCACACACACATGTAAGGCGAAAAAAAGAAGTTGTCTGTTTCCACTAACTAACATCTCCGAAAAAAATAGGGTCGACTAAACTTTATTTTTTAGTTTTAAGTTTTTTTTTGTTTGTTTTTTTCATTTTTACCGTATTTAAGAGACCTTTGACGAAAAACAGCGTTTTCCAACCGTAATAGCTCGAAAACTACGAAAAAAAGTCTAGGGTCGGTAACAAAAAAAAAATAGTGTCGGTCAGGTTAGTGGAAACAAGTAACTTTTTTTATTACACCTAATTTTGAGCTGATTCTAAGACGAAAATGGACCATACTGTGTAAAAAAAAAAAAAAAAAAAAATCGGATAACTTGGCCTAAACTTTTTCACGAAGTAGGTATTTAAATCTCTGTCTTTTTCAAACAATCATGTTTACCATCATTCACATCCGCTGAGTCTATGATGAGTAATCGATCGAACAATGAAATTTTTTGGACAATTCTAAGTCGAAGAGGGGCCATAACTAAATAAAAATAAAAAAAAATAAAAGAAAAGAAGAAAAAAAAAGAAGAAAAAAAAGAAACAAAGAAAACGGATTTTGCCCGGAGTCAAGTGGCCGTAACTGTGTCAAATATTTAGATCTATACGGATTTTGCCCAAAGTCGAACTTAACCTTGACTCGAGTTATTAATCGGAAAAGGAAAAAAAATCCACCTTGAAAATTTACGTGTGGATATTTTTTCGGCCTACTGCAATATGCCAAATTATGTCCGGGTGGTTTGGGGATTTTGTCCAGCATTTTTGTACTGGTTGTAAACGACTCGTCGAGGGTAATATATTGAACAACCTCGAAGTCCCATTCACAATTAATGATTTCATGGTCTGTGCAGTGTGCAGGGAATCGGTAGAACCAATGGATGCTCCCCGAATAAATGTTAGTTCCAAAAGGCTCTTTTTAAAATTTCTTTCAAATATGTGTGTCAACCAAATATTATAATACAGTATTACAAAGGAAAAAACATGTAGGACAAACGGCAGCAAGAAGGCATCAGAGATTATGGAGTCTTTGGTGTTTTTTTTTAGTATAAAGAATTGCACTTTTGTGAACTGCACATCAATTCAAGTTATCCTCCGGCCAAAATTATATAGGTCTATGATGCATGAATCCGAGTGCCACTTAGGTAGGTCGATTGTATCTGCGCATGCGCTAGGCGATGGTCGCACATTTTTGTGTCTCTCGTTATAAATCTAAAAAACGGATAATTTAACATAATTCAAGTGTGCAAAATGTTTGGTTTCATGTGATTTTATTCCCTTTATCCAAGCAGCTTTATTGTAGAAGTCTGTGATGGCTGCTTAAGGTGGAATTATCGAAAATTTGGGATTTTTTGTCTGTCTTTGTCTGTCATTAGTGGCGGGAAATTTGGATTCTTAATTCACCGTGATCTGGATTAATTAAGGATGTTTTAGACTTGAATGGACTTAAGTGGACTTTTGTGGATTCAGTTATAGGTTAAGGTATGTCATCTTTGCATGAATATTGCTTTTAGAACACATATACGGTTGTCCAACAATAATTAATTATGGATTGTGCGATGAATATTTGTCAATGATATCTAATAAAAACTGTTCAAGGGCAACTCACACATCATGGAGAGAGAAAAAGTGAGTGCATGTAACGGTGAATGCCAAACACCCGTGGTTGGTAATAGTTATGATTACTTCCAGTCACAGCCTACAGCGGGCCAGTCCAGTTATAAGCTCACCTCCATTGAACGACTCACAGAAGCACGTGCAAGATGTGTTTGTGTCACAGTGCGAACGCGTTTTAGTTACTGACCAAAATGTGGAGCAATTATTCATTAACGATGTAAACATTTCTGGACAAATACAACACCTGCAGGGTCTATTTCATGATCTAACAAAATCACAATACATTGATCGCCTTATCTCCGAATTTAATTCAGGGGAATTAAAGTTAGATAGCATGCGTGATGTGCTTTTTGACTCGATAAAAGCCTGCAGTGGTTATCCTTATAGGCAGACATGCGAATTAAAAAGGCGCAGACCAAGGAGAAAGGGTGAATGTGTAACCCAAAAATTGGCCGATGATATATATACTTTGGTAACAGTTCTTGACGGGGGACCATTTGAGGATATAAAGCCGTTGCTAAGCGACCCTAGGTTGATTGACAATTACCAGGACTCTCATAGGGATCAAAGTCAAATTTCGGATATTCAAAAGTTAAAGGAGGTAATAGCTGTGCTACAAGGAGACATGCTAGTGATGAAAGAAGAAATACATAAACTCGATAACATTCTGCGAGATGACATTAAAAAAATGAAAAAAGAAATCATTGAGATTAAGACGGAAACAAATGAGAAAGTCAGCGAGATACAAACAGCTGTAACTACAATCAAACAGGCCTCTGAAAGGATATTATGTGAGAGTAGCGATGGGTTAGTGAGATTGCGTCATGAAATAAAATCGATTCAATCAGAATTCACTTCCGTCAATGATTTACTCGAAATAACAGCCTCAAAACTTCAACAGGACATTAAGACGTTTGACCGACGCATATATAAGATAGAGTCTAAGTTGAAAACACAACAAATTGGTCAAACTAATCCGACAGTACCAACGACAGTGAACGGTACGAGTCTGAAGCCAAGAAGTCAAACTGTTAGCCAAGTGTCTCAGCCGAGAGCACGCATTGTATACAATGGAGCTTCGGGGCAGCAACTCGAGTCACAAAGTTTCACAGGAAATAGTCCGGACCATACTAGTCGGCAACATGAGGATCTGGGCTCGAGCTCGAATATCGTCCGCATTGATGGCAGCACCAAGGTATCAACACCTTCAGATCGCAGGTACAGCGACGTATTGATAAACCATATGGCTTCAAACCCTGTGGATATGGGTACAGATCCTCCGAGACATATTCCTGTGCATATTAGAAGTAGGGCGTTTAGTAAGAGACCACCAGGTCATGCGTTAACACATAGCGGACAGATAGTAGATAGAGATGTTGCACCAGCTGATGATGATTTTTCTGTTTATGTGCGCAAAAAGACCATGAGATATTTCGTTGGAGGCTTTCTTCAGTCTGTGAGTGAGGACATTATTCGCTCTTATGCGAGTAAAAGAGGTGTAAACCTGTCTATGATAACCATTTTCAGACCGAAACGACTCGACACGGCTATTATTCGCGTCAATGCAGAACCAGAGAGCGGTGACCTTATGTTGTCAGGTGACTTTTGGCCGTTCGGTGTCACGTGCCGGCCATGGTTAAGCAAGTCCGCTAGATAGGTTTATGCCCAACTGTCCCACTTTTTGATATTTTGTTTCCCAACTGTCCCACTCAAGATTTTTAGCACCTTGCTGGGTGTGTTTTGATAAGGGATTATAATCTATTTCAAACTACAACACATTAAAATGAATTGAAGTTGTATTATCTGATTTGTTTAGATTATTTTTTTTTTTTTGTATTTTAAGAGGTAAAATTTTTTTTTTTAAAATGTTTTATTAAGGCCTTAATTAAATTAATTAATTTTGTAAACATGCTTCCTTTGATCTCTGGCTTTAAAGCTTATGTGAATTGATAAAGATAAAAAATAATTTGAACTTATTAAGAATCACCTCTGCTACTTTTTTCTTTAAATTGTGTTAATTGATTGGTCCAACTAAAGTCCATTTATCCTGTATATATTGCTAAGTGATTGGATTAAGAAATACAAACAAGTCCTTTGATCTAGCAGTTTACTACTTAAGGTAAACAATTTGATTTGAAGTAATTAACATTTTTGGTTATCAATTTATTGTGACTTTCAAACTGTGATATCTCATTAATGAACTGAACTGTATCAGATACAATATATTTACATTCTGATGTAAATGTCTTCATTTGATAGTAAAATTTCACTAAGTAACATCGTCTGAAATTATAAGCTAAAATGGCAAATGCACAAGTGAGTGTGCAGTTTGTCAAGAACCAACGTGGTGGTGATAGTCTGGTTTACAATGGATTCAGATACCAGGTCAAAAACCGAAAACCAACAAGGGTGTACTGGGTCTGTCATGTCCGAACCTGTTCTGCTAAAATCACAACAGCTGACAACATTCCAGTTTCTGTGACCAATACCCATAATCATGCAGCCGAACACATGGAACTGAAGCGCCATGAAATAAATCAACTCATGCGAAAGAGGGCACGCGAAGAAACCACGCCGATTCCGTCAATATATGAAGAAGTCATATCCAGTCTGAGAGACAGAGAATGGGACGAAGATGCAGAACAAGTCTGCAAAGGATTACCAACCTTCCCCTCCACCAAGTCATCTCTATACAGGGAAAGAGGTGCATTGAGACCGGGGATACCAAAGTCCAGGAGTGACATAGATTTGGATGGAAAATGGACTGAAACGCACACTGGTGAGCAGTTCCTACTGGTTGATGAGGCAGAGAATGACAACAGGATGCTGATTTTTGCTACAAGAACAAATCTCCAGCATCTGGCACAGAACCCAACCATATATGGAGACGGAACATTTTATGTGTGCCCAGACATATTCAGCCAGGTCTACACACTCCATGGATATATTGATGGACACATGTATCCGTTAGTGTTTGCCCTTCTGCCTGGAAAAAGTGAAAGGATTTACTGCAGACTTTTTCAACATCTTCAACAGAAATGCAGGGAAATAGGAATGGAACTGGGACCAGACACACTCCTGATAGACTTTGAGGCAGCAACCAAGCAGGCAGCTCGCAGAGTGTTTCCAAATGTGAATGTGAAAGGGTGTTTTTTTCATTACACACAGTGTGTTTGGCGGAAGATACAGAAGCTTGGCTTAGTTGGACTGTATTCTGAGAATGAGGACTTTAAGAAACTAGGAAGAAGAGCTGCAGTTCTGCCTCTAGTCCCCATACAACATGTTGAAGATGTGTGGTTTGTCGCACTGACGGATGCTGAAAATGCAGAGATTCCAGTGGATGTTTCAAGGTTCACAGACTATGTCACTGAACATTGGGTTGAGGGAGACAAGGACAACTGGAACCATTTCGAGACAGAAGGACCAAGAACAACAAACAACTTGGAAGGCTGGCACAACAAACTAAAGAAAAGTATGAGACAGTCACATCCGAACATTTACAAGTTCTTGGAAACAATACAAAGGATTGAAGCTGCCAATGCTATCAAAATTCTTCAGCACAGTGCCGGAGGAGTGAGAGAAAAGAAGAGGAGGAAATACCGACAACTTGAACAGAGACTGTCTGCCCTGAAACACAAGTACATGGCTGAAGAAATCACTGTGATGGAGTATGCCGATTGTGCATCGCATTTGATTCGGTTTGACGAGTAACTCTGTATAGAACAGATCAGTAGGGTGGAATGTCACAGTTGTTTAAATGAAATGCTTGTTTTCAAATTAAAACAAAATACAATAAATTGTACCACATCCGAATATAGCCCTGTCTTTATTTGATTTGTTCATGACACAAATACTTATTATAAATAATTTTGCTAATAGCATATAACTTATTATAAATACTAATGCAATATATTACTAACCATAAATACTATTGCAAATTGCTCTTAATAATATAAGACAATAAGACAAATAATTGCACTGAAATATTCCATCCATTTAGGTAAAGACTATAGTCACTCATCCATGACAGTCTATTGTTATCCAATTAAGCATGATTCCCAACTGTCCCACCTTGATTTTTACTGTTTTATATAAAAGTGGGACAGTTGGGAAGACACCGCTAGATATGGGGGTCAGAGCAATAACCGTGATCGTTATGGGTATAATAACCAGCTTGATCATGACAGTTACAGGTGGCACGGGCAATAGTTGCTTTACATGGGGACAGTTACCTCCTGGATACCTCATTGTTGTTAACAAACAGCCAACACTTCAGAGAACTGTTATTTGTATGTCTGTAATAGTCACTTGTTGTAATTGTTTTAGTTAGTTAAACTATATATTTTTAATGCATAATTTAAAAATTTGTACATGGAACGCGTCAGGCATTATGTCTAGTGCCTTTTATTTAAGCAACATGCTTAATAGTGAACATTTAGACATATGTGGCATTTCAGAACACTGGCTTAATGAATGCAATCTTTATTTTATGAACAGCATTCACAAAAACTACACTAGCGTTAGTAAATCTGTATCTAGTAATAATATTTTATTACACAGAAATGTATCCAGAGGTGGTGTGGCTCTACTCTGGAATAAAAAATGGGATTCGTGTATTACATCCTTGGAATTAGACTCTGATTGTATTATTGGTATACAAATTCAAATGAGTAAAAATACTTTTATGTATATCATACAGTTATATACTCCTTGCTGTAATCATTCTATGACTAAATACCATGAACATTTAGATATGGTCCGAGATGTTATATATACATACTCCGATAGGGGATATGTGGTGTTAATGGGAGACCTAAACACGCATCTACAGGGTAGTTCTTTTATCAAAAGAAATGATAAAAGGAGCAATATTTTACAAGCATTACTTGATGATAACAACATGATAGCTATTAACACATTACCTCTATGTACTGGTGCTAATTCTACGTTTGTTTCTTATGACGGCCAGTTCCAATCGATGATAGATCATATTGTGGTACCGCGCGAGTGTGTTCACTATATTACCAGATGTCACATACTTGATGACGACTGTTTAAATGTGTCCACACATAGACCCATCATCATGTCTTGGACATGTAATGTAGAGTCATTTAGTCCACAGGTATTACCCTTTCAACCCATTAAATGGACAAAATTGCAATCAGTTCAGGTCGAAAGATATAAAGCAGCAGTTCAAAGTAAGATACTATCTATTTCTTTACCTTGCATAATCGATACGTCATACATAGATGTTCTATATAAATTAATTGTTGAGTCAATTACACATGCGTCTGAACATAGTCTTCCTAAGTCTAAGTTCAAAAAATACTGTAAACCTTACTGGATCAGTCACTTAAAGAGTTACATGAGCACATGAAAGTTAAGCGTGGCACATGGTTAGCAAAAGGTAGGCCCCGCGGCAGTGAGCATGATTCCTTTGCTGAGTATAAAAAAGCTAAAAGCGCATTTCGTCTCCGCCATAGGCACGCTGTTCAAGAATATTTAAAAACGGTTGATGCAGACATCGATCGTGCTGCTTGTATAGACAGTAAACTATTTTGGAAATTGTTTAACAATAAAAGAAAATGTCATCAACAAAAACTCAGTAATGAATTAAATTTTAATGGTAAAATAGTTCGCGATCCATACGAGGTAACTCAGGCATGGGGGTATTACTTCGAGACGCTATACAGCGATACAGGGCACACTTCTTATGAACAAGACTTTTATGATGAGGTAAAGGACACTATATTTAACTTGAAACAAATAGATACCTCGAATACAGATTTAAATAATATAACAAAAACCGAAGTTTTTAAGTGTTTAACAGGATTGAATCGCGGTAAGATGTGTGGACTGGACGGCATTTATAATGAGCATCTAATATTGGGAGGTGACTGTTTATTAAATATTTTAGTTCAGTTTTTTAACATGATGTATACATTTTCATATGTGCCAAAAGAATTAAAAAAAGGACTTATTATTACATTGTTTAAGGGTGGTAACAAGCGTAAAGACAATCCAAAGAGTTACAGAGCAATAACGTTGTCGTCATCTATACTCAAACTATATGAACTTGTATTACTCAATAGACTTCAGACAGAAATAACAATTGATATCAATCCTTTACAAGGGGGGTTTCAACAGGGGATAGGATGTAACATGACGTCATATCTAGTAAAAGAATGTGAAAATTATTGTAAGGAAAATGGTAGTAAACTTTTTGCTTGTTATCTTGATACAATGACAGCCTTTGATAAAGTCTGGCATGATGGCTTATTTTATAAATTGCATCAAATGAAAATTTCACATAAACTCTGGTTGTCTGTAGTGGAAATGCATTCTGATATGTATAGTTGTGTAATGATGAATGGTTACAAATCGCACTGGTTCCCTGTTCTCCAAGGAACCAGACAAGGGGGCTCTTGGTCACCTTTTCTCTATCTCCTGTATATAAACGACCTTATAACGGAACTTACAACTTTAGGTCGTGGTCTGTCAATCGGTCCGTTTAGCGTTTGTGCGCCAACGGTCGCTGATGACATGCTTCTTTTATCATTGTCAATAGCTGGTCTTCAGACAATGATTGATACCTGTTATAAATATTCGTGTAAATGGAGATTTCAATATAATTCATCAAAATGTGCGATAATTGTATTTAATGAGTCAAAGAAATCAATGCTTAAGGCACGTCGTTCTTTTACAATGGGTAATGAGACCATTAAAGAAGTTTTAATGTATAAACATTTAGGCGTAGTAGTACAGCCAACTCACATGTCATCTAGTCGAACGTCTACTTATATCACGCAGCTTAGAAAAACATTTTTCAGTCTGTTAAATTGTGCATTTTATGATAATGGATTAAATCCAATCACATGCAAACGGATATATAATCAAATAGTTTTACCTAAAGCGTTATGAGTGTTTGTATAATCTTTCGCAGTCAGAGATCACAAATCTTGAACGAGCTCACCGCTTATGTATTAAATCGTTTCAAGGTATGGCAATCAGGACAAGTACTGATATTGCATTAAGTATGATAGGTTGCCTACCCTTATATGCTGAAATTGATTTAAGGAAACTTTCGTTCCTTGGCCAGCTATGCCGTGTAAATGGTAAATATATTTTAAAGAAAATATTTCTATACAGATGGTTTCAATTTCGTTTGAATAAGTCTGTTTCTGGTTTTTGTTCTGATATTTATGCCATTTTAAGATCTTACTCTCTTGAACACTATATCGACGACTACTTAGATACAGGTATATTTCCCAGCAAGTATAGATGGAAAGTTATAATAAAAAATAAGATTTGGAATACAGTGAAAGACGCCTGGTATCAAAGAATAAGTGCTCAAAATTTTGTACGTTTTAGATCTATTCATTGTCAGTTTGGTGTATCATCTATTTGGACTTATGTGTCCAATTATCCTCGAAAAGTGTACAATTGTAAATCAGTAGCTAAATTTATAACGTACACATCTCGTTTTAATGAATCTTGTATAAAATGCCGTTTAATCACCGGCGATGTCTGTCTTACAGACCATATACTTCTTGATTGTCAGGCACTTGAATCACACAGAGTCAAACTTTTTAGGAATGTTGAAAATGCTTTTGGGAGAAATGTCGTTAATTGCTTAAAATCATTTGATAGACAGTGTCTGGTTAACACTTTATTGGGAGTTAAATGTCCTTTATAAGTAACTCTTATTTCCTGTAATTATGATGCATTTTTAGGTTTAGTCTTTAGTTATATTCACAAACTCTGGCTTGAATATATTAAAAAATGATTTTCCAATTTAATACTTAATGTATACACATTATTTTTTTCTTCTCACTGGTCTGATGAGAAGTTGATATAACGTGTATATTTTCAGTCATCTCCCATGTGTCTGCAATCGATTTGTCAGCTTATGTTTCGTTTCGATAAGATGACAACATATTCGATTGATATGCTTTAACCTATTTGTGTTATTTTTTATTCATTTGAATTTATACGCTAATATGATTTTGTATATTTTTGGAATATGACATCGTTATCATCATCATCATCATCATCATCATCATCATCGTCGTCGTCGTCATCATCATCATCATCATCATCATCATCATCATCATAATGTATATGCCTCATGTTTGTGTAAAAGTATTTTCAGCGTCTTATGCAGCAGCTTTTACAACATCATTATCATCTTCATCATTTGTGATAATTTGTATCATGTTTGAAAGATTAGTTAAAACATTAACTCATGTTTATCCATATCCATTGTGTATTGTTGCAGTGACACATAGCTGCTACTCCGTTATCATCATCACCATCATCATCATCATCATCAACAACATCTTCATCATCATCATTGGATCATTTGTCATTATTGTTTTTTATTTATCACCTTGAATGATGTCTTCATGTAAGTTATCTTTGTGTATCGTTATATTTAATTGCATATATATTTTTTGTAATCTTCAGTAATGGAGGAAATAAAGATATACATATATGCCCTGCACATCTGCCCTCGAGCGGTATCGCAGTGTATAGAAGAATGTGCATATACCTCTGATTTAAACATATCCAGAGTTCTCCCCCAAGTCTTCAAGGACATAGATATATAGGAAAATCAGGCTACTTAGACCCATTTACCTATATTGTAAAATTATATTCTACATAACGTTTTACAATTAATGAGCTATGTAATTTAAAGACCCATTAGGATATGGAACGCCAAATCTTCATAAACTCAAATATTTGAAGATCTCTTCAAATATTTAGATATATCTTCAAATGAATGGTTGATCTCTACAAATCACTTAAATTGTAGATCTCTTCAATACATTTGTAGATATCATTAATTTATTATATCAATGATACAATTGTTGATATCAACAAATGATTTGAAGATATCAATAATTATATATATTGAGATCAACAATTGATTTGTTGATATCATTAATTCATTTGAAGAAATCTCCAAATGATCTGTTGATATCTTCAAATGATTTGTTGATTGTTGATCAATAATTCATTATTTATGTATTAATAACCTCCCACCCTATCCCCCTCGCGGCTCCTGCAATTAGGGTCCGTCTGCTTGTGAGATATATGTAGAGCGTGGGTCTATTTTTAGTAACACAGCCAAGAATCTGTGTGCAACACATCTCTGTGTGTAAAGAGGAGATATACACTTCAGGTCTGTGTTCGGTAAATTGACAGGTATGTTTATATTGCAGTTTCTTCTTTATGTCTTTTCTTTCATTTTGAATGATTATATTTAGTCGCACAACGCTTTACTTGATTAGGCCTAATGCAGTTTGGATATGTCCTAGTTATAATTATCTGGGATTAAGTATGATCATGATACTGATCACTGATTCCTCCAAAATTTCATTTATTGTCGATGGTTTCTCTGTAAAATTACGTCCCACTCGACGTCAAATATTGCAATAGTGTAAATAGCCCGAGAATACCAATATGGCTAGAACTCTTTAGGTGACTCTCCAAGACGTACCACACCCCATAGGCATCCGGCTCATAATCCATTTTGACCTATATTCATATACTATAGTATTATATATTACGCACCGGATGCCATTGTACAAGACCTAATATAATTATATAAACATAATGTTTAATAGACCGGTCCTAATAAATCATTAATTGTCATTATCGCAACTTAGCTTAAGTAAATTACTGTAGATGCTGCAATGAATCATTTAAAAAAATAAAGGTGTAAATGATAACAGACTATTCAAATACAGCAATCATTTGGCTATTGATGAGCAGACTCACCAGTAAAATTTATGAAAGTCAATAATATGTATACAGTATATTTATTCATATTCTTAGATAGTACACACAAAAGACCTTTAAGTAGTAAACACAAAGGGAACTAAGCTGATAGTCACTAGGTCTCCAGCATTGATTTAATACATGTTAAAATACATATTTCACTGTAAAATATACTCAGCTACATTGCTAGGAAATTTAAATCTCTGACTCAAATTATGTAATTCATATTCACCCTTGCAAATTAAGCCATGCCATTACATAGGGACACATTTGAATATATTTATTATTGCTGCCATGTGTCACTGTAACTTTTTAAAGGTTTCTAATCATGTCCAACTCTGCTGTTTATTATGAACCTTACTTGCTTAAATTGTGAATATTCCCATATTAGGATAAAGTAAGATAATGAACACCAGGCATAATCAGAGTTTATACTGTGGGGGATTTGGAAAGTTGGAAACCTTTACAAAGATTTGCCAAAAGGTTGGAATATTAATACCGAATGTGCTCAATTTTTCTCAGAACTGGAGTCCAAGCTTGAATTCCTCCCCAACATTATTTAACACTTCGTAATACTTAAATTGGGTAGAAATTTTACACATATTGTTTATATCATTCCTTTTTTTCTCGAAATATCTGAAATATTAGATTATGACTTTAATAAGTAATTTAAGGAACAAAATATTTGACTAGAGACACAAGAATGACAAAATTCAATCAAAAGTATGAAACTGAAATACATTGCAATAACCATGCATGTTTATGCTAAAGGTAAGTATACCCTATATGGTTGGTGATATTCCACCCAGGATTCCAATTTAGGGCCTCCGTGGCCGAGAGGGTAAAGTCGCTGACTGAAACACTCACTCAGCCCCTCAACGCGTGGGTTCGAATCCTGGCAGGGTCATTCGGATTTTCATGTGAGGAAGCCTTCCAGCTGGCTTGCGGTAGGTCGGTGGTTCTACCTGGATGCATTTGGGGTCTTCCTCCACCTGTAATTAGCTGGATGTCGCTATATGACTGAAATACTGTCATTTGTAAACTCAAATAGTCAAATAGTCAGGATTCCAATTTAAAAGATATAGGTGAAAGCCTTGAATACACGTAATGAATTGAAAAAGTAGGGTTAATATAAACCACTATTGTTGCTTAACCACTATTGCTTTCACATACTATTGTTTCTTACATGTTTAGCTTTGATTTTTCCTTTTCGCATTGTTCCATTTCCCTTTCTTAATTTGATGTTAACAGTGGTCTTTAAAAACAAAGCTACCAAAAGGAAAGTATTTAAAAGTTCTTTGTGGTTTAAATACAAAGTGTTTCCTAAAACCAACTCACTCTATAACTTCCAACCATTGTTTTATTATGGTGACAAAGTAACCGAATACTCACACTAGTTATCTGTTTCCATGCATGAGGGAAGTGAATCTTTATCTGGGGCATTGTTAGGGCCAAATTCCAAGTGCTTCCACATTGAATTTGGGGTCAGGGGGGTATAAAAAGTACTGATATAAATTGATGAAGTAGCTTTTAATTTCTTTTCATACTTTGTAACACCTTGCCTAGGTTGTTTTCTGTAGAAAAGTACCCATGTTTAAACTGGATACCGCACACTTTTTAGGGGGCGGAGTTTCCACGCCCATGCATTAACTGATGAAAAACCATGCAGTTATCCAGATAACCGCGCAGTAATGGCAGACCATGCAGGTATCCAGATAACCGCACAGCAATGGCGGACACTCGGTTTATCAGATATCTACACATTATTGTGACCTCTCAAAATAATTGTATTCCCAATACCCTTCCTGTAGCTGCATGGTCCTCAGTATTCATCCTTATACAGAGTTTGCAATAAACTTTTTTCCACTACTGTTTTTTTTTTTTTTTTCTAGACCATTACATATTTTCTATATTTAAGCTTAAAATATTAAAATGAAGTAGACATTAGCAGTATGGCCATACTATGTGATATGTCAAGTCATTTTAAGCGGTCATAAGCAGAAAATTTTGCCTTGACTTGAAAAATGCTTAATGTTAATTTTTTTTTCACCCTCTTTAAGAGGATATAGCGCATTCGAAGCAAAAAATTGTGCCTTGCTCATAGGCCTGAATGATTCCTTTGTTTGATGTAAAGCCTAAAAGGGTTTCCAAACATTCGGGAAACTCTTCAAACCACATCAGTAATAATGTTCTTCAAATATTAGAAACTGACCGGTTTGGTTTCACTGAATTCAGACTTTTTGAAAAAGAAAAGATCTGTCGTTCAGATCCAAGGTCAAATGTGAGACTAATTCAGTCAGTACATCCTTCTCAATTCAAATTTGCACAACTGTACAGAAGGCGCGAATTGGAGGGTTTGTTCGGAAAGAGTTATTTTCATGGATCAGACTACAGGGATATTTTATATCGCATATAATTTCTTATAACCCTTTCCCTCATATAGACTCATTTTGACGCACTCAATAGGTACCACATAAAGCCTGATCTGCAGAAAACCACAGTTAAACCTATGTTGTTCGCATAGGTCTTTTCATGATTTCCTCTAACTTAAAAGAGACAATATCAGAAGCTTGCTGACATACAGACCAAGGCTTGAAATACTATCTAACTTTCTCTTGGCATCTAAATTTAAAATTTATTCTCTCTTTCATTTAAAAACCGAAACCATTGTTGATACATTTTTAGGTTTCAATATCAAGCGAATTATGTCTGAGAAGGCAGCGTTAGAGACAGCGAGTGAGAAGCCAGCGGTGCCTCTACAAGAGAGTGAGCCAGGAATGGTTGAAGGCGGGGCGGAAGAAGGCATGCTGCTGGAAACCCATCAGCCATCAGGTATATTTTGTGGAAAAAAATTTGCTCCCCTGTGAGCCATTGAAGTCATATCACATGATGGTATTGTTATGATATTGGTAGCATATATAAACTGCCTTGCTTTCAGTTACCAATAAAAGTCCATAATGTTAGCTAGCGTTTGCATCCCTGTTTTATCATAGCATATAGAAATGTAGACAGGAAACAGTGTAAACAGTTTTGAGCGTTATTGTTAACTGAACGCAGGGCTGGTTTACCCTTTACTTCATGAATATTCATGTGTAATTTTATGACTTGAATATTGACAGAAATTTAATTGGAAAATTAAACCAATGACTTGAATAATGTGATGACTCAGTGTAGAATCAGTTCTTTGATATTATTGCCAATGTATCAAAATGAGTCATATGAAGTAAAGGAGGTTATAAGTATAGTAAGTATGACAGTGTAATATTAAAAAGTTTGAGACTTGACTGCACTCATTGCCAATTTTGTCCTGTTGATTGTTTAGTGGTCTTGCTATTCAGAAGTGAAATTTTTGAAAAACAAAATGGATATATATATATATATATATATATACACACACCATTAGAGTTTGTTTATGTAAAATCAGAGTTCTCATGCACATCTTGACTCCCCCTGGAAGATCCATAGATCAAAAGAAGAAGAGAAGCAGAACTCTGGTTACCATGTCAAAGGAAAAAAACTTTAAAAATCATCTCCTTCAAAACTACTGGCAAGATTTCAAAATACATGTATTTTAGAACAGATGTTCCTTGGGTAACCTATACTGGGGTGAGCAATCCAAGGCCTCTATGGCCCTTTTGTTTTCTTGGTTGGATCAATACTTTGTGCTTCAGACAGTTATGGAAAATTCTTGCCCCTAACAACAGGGTTTGAACTCAACTTTTAAGCCCATAGTCATGTGTGCTAGCTTTGCCCCTAACAGCCTGATGGCACAATCAGTGCATTTTCCAGATTAGTATATACTGATTTCGAGGCCTTATGGTGAAGGCATCCGCTTTGGGAGGTTCGATCCTCGGCAGGGGAACGTTCTGATATGACCGGTTGGTGAGCTGCCAGCTAATTAAATAATGGTTACTGGTTGTCTTACTGCCTTGTGCCTGGCATATAGGAGGAAACTGGGGAGGTGCTTGTGATAGCAAAGAAGTGTTTCATAAGTCAAAACTGGCTGGCCCTTTCAGTAGGGGTGACACTGTAGTAAAAAAACACTTTATATGCAGCAGAAGAAAGAATGAGGTGAAATAGTATACAAATATTTAAACCTTTACCTTATATAGATACATTTTGACAAACAGAGCAGGCCCGTATCAGACAATAGCAATCTGATCAGGGTCTCCTCTGTTTGCTCATACATGTTCTAGCTAAGACTCTACACTGTCTGCACAGCAAAGAAAAATCCAAAGTTTCATATACCATTTAAATTTCATTAATTCATGTTAACCCTTTCCCTCATATAGACTCATTTTGACGCACTCAGTAGGTACCACATAAAGCCTGATATGCAGAAAACCACAGTTAAACCTTACCAAATTTAATTACAAAATCCTCATTTCCAGACCACTGAGGAGCAGCGGACAGCAGAAAACCTGATCAACCTGCGAGTTACTCGCAGGCTGATCTGGTTTTATGCTGTTCGCATAGGTCTTTTCATGGTGTCCTCTATGAGGGAAAGGGTTAACCAAATCACAAAGCTACTCATGAATATTCATGAAGTTCAGGGTGAATATCATGGTTTGTGATTATGAGCAAGTGCATAGATATACTCAAGTAAAATGCAAGTGAAATGCGTAACACGTTCATGTCACCTTGTCATTATAAAGGTGTGTTGTGTATTAGGGCTGCATGTTTAGATATTCCATACACACACAGGGAAATGATTTTGATAACCCTTGATTAATGCAGTCTGCATTAAGCTAGTTCATTTATCATTTGAATGTACCGGAAGTTCTTTGGGAACTTAATTTGTAACTACATGCAGTTGAAGGTTGTGGCTGGCAAACAAAACATGTAAATATGAGACAAAATATGCATAACTTATGTTGTTCAGTCTGGAACATGAACACATGGTTGTGAAGCCTGGACCCTGAACACAGGGTAGTGCAGTCTGGACAAAAGGGTTATGCAGTCTGGACTCTGAGCTAAGGTTCCTGAAGTCTGGACTCTGAACAGAGGGTAGTGAAGTCTGGACTCTGAACACATGGTTTTGTGATCCGGACTCTTTTAGTCTTGACACATAACAAAGGGTAGTAAAGCCTTGAAAAGCGGAATAATGATAACTAAAAAGAAAAGCATGTCATTAACAATCTTCAGTGGACTTTTGTATTTGGAGCATCTTTGTGTATTGCAGTTTTCTTGTTAAGTAGTCTAGACTCATTTGTAACCATAAAAAAAAATAAAAATGAAGGCATGTTTCATTCTTTATCTTTTATCTAGATATGCAATATCTATTTTATATTTCAAGTCATGTTTATTCCTAAGTATTTAACCCAGGTGACTGTTTTTACTTCAGCTCCAGTAATAATATATTGCACAGTATTTAACCCCAAGTGACTGTTTTTACTTCAGCCCCAGTAATAATATATTACACAGTATTTAACCCAGGTGACTGTTTTTACTTCAGCCCCAGTAATAATATATTACACAGTATTTAACCCCAGGTGACTGTTTTTACTTCAGCCCCAGTAATAATATATTACACAGTATTTAACCCCAGGTGACTGTTTTTACTTCAGCCCCAGTAATAATATATTACACAGTATTTAACCCCAGGTGACTGTTTTTACTTCAGCCCCAGTTATAATATATTACACAGTATTTAACCCCAGGTGACTGTTTTTACTTCAGCCCCAGTAATAATATATTACACAGTATTTAACCCCAGATGGTTTTACTTCAGCCCCAGTAATAATATATTACACAGTATTTAACCCCAGGTGACTGTTTTTACTTCAGCCCCAGTAATAATATATTACACAGTATTTAACCCCAGGTGACTGTTTTACTTCAGCCCCAGTAATAATATATTACACAGTATTTAACCCCAGGTGACTGTTTTACTTCAGCCCCAGTAATAATATATTACACAGTATTTAACCCCAGGTGACTGTTTTACTTCAGCCCAGTAATAATATATTACACAGTAGTTAACCCCAGGTGACTGTTTTACTTCAGCCCCAGTAATAATATATTACACAGTATTTAACCCCAGGTGACTGTTTTACTTCAGCCCCAGTAATAATATATTACACAGTATTTAACCCCAGGTGACTGTTTTACTTCAGCCCCAGTAATAATATATTACACAGTATTTAACCCCAGATGACTGTTTTACTTCAGCCCCAGTGATGATAAGCCCAGATGCAGAGACGGACGCTACAACTCAGTGTGCATGTGTATTGCAGACGTTCTCTGTCATCTTCATCATCCTCTTCTTCCCCTTCTCACTTATTTGTTGTCTCAGTGTGAGTATATTTCTCTCAAACTTCCTTTCTGTCAGCCTGTCGCTTTGTTTTATGTTGTATCTCTCTGTTAATCTGTCCATTTTATACTTACAATTAGATGAGCATTTGTTTTGATATTTGATATAATTCTAACACTTTCAAACTCTCTATTTTTAACATTATTTGGCATCTGTCTCGGAAAAATCTAAGTCAAGGCAGCAGAGTGGTTAGAACATCAGCCCAGGAATCTTGACTTTGATCCCCGGCCGTGACATACCAAAGTCATAAAAAATGGTACTAGTATTTGTCCTTTGCTTGGTGCTCAGCACATAATAATAAGGGTAGTTACAGGACTGTTTGGCCTGATGTCAGGATAATGTGACTGGGTGTGGTATCGTGCCACATGTCTAAAGCGTGATACTGCAGTGTGGTAGTACTATATCTGTCTCAAGTAGACATTTCTTTCATTTCATTAAGTACATAAACTTGTTTACCATCGCTGATGATTAGATGTTTGTTAGTAGTCATCTTTTCATTGTTAAAGGGTGAAACAGTTTAAACAAACCATAAATGCTCATGTATAGTGCACATTTCTATGACTTATATTTCAATTTCTGAGAAGGGGTGCACGAATATTCATTTTATTTTCGAAGTTTTCCAGAAAACTACCCCATCTACTAAGAAACCATATTGGCGAAGTCTATGGGCATATTTCATAGTTTAAATCAGTACTAAAGCTTTATCATATATGCTTGCCTGAAAATTATTGCCTGTTTGTGATTTCTAACATATTATTGTGAAATAAATGCCTTATGTCTTCGATCACCTTCTGTCAGCGCTATATGATTCCTCTAATTCTTATTTCATAATTTATCGTCTCACAGATGGTTCAAGAGTATGAAAGGGCCGTCATCTTCCGGCTTGGGAGGATCCTTCACGGAGGGGCAAAGGGACCAGGTATGAATCTGCCCTGTTTTAACCCTTTATCTCATGAATATTCATGTACAAATTAATGACTTGATGAATATTGATTAACTGAACTTTAAGTGGTGTATGAAATCATTAATTTTTCTTTGCCACACAGACTGAGTAGAAACTGAGCTACAATATTGTATGAGCAAACAGAGCAGACCCTGATCAGACAACCTCAGCTGTCTGATCTGGGTCTGCTTGGTTTGCCAGTGCGTCAAAATGAGTCTCTATGAAGTAAAGGGTTAATTAAAGCTTTATTTTTTCACCACTTTTAACCATCAATATGAGACCTTCCAAATACTAGTGCTCTTCGAATGTATGACCTTAGCTTTTCATAGCTCTTTTTAATTATGGCCGTGTTTAAATGTTGCTATGATATATTTGAGTTTCAACCGAAGATGTACAGAAGTGTTATCTAGAACCAGGGACTTCTGTCTTACATGGACAGTAAGGGGAATACATTATATAAAATGGTGGAAAGCAATGGGTTGCCTGTTTGGACATTATGGTTTTCTCTTGCTATTCTGGTTTAGTCTGGCTTCTCCAGTTTCCTCCCACATCAGGGACAACAGGTGCCAATGAGAATAACCCCCTACATGACAAATGTTAACACGTAGCAAGTTTTTTTCCACATGGCAAATGTTTACACATAGAAAGTGTGTTTTTTTTAATACATAGCATGTGCTTATATACACATCAAATGTTAAAACATAATTGATTACACATAGCATAGGTTAATTACCACATAGCAAGTGTTTACATGTAGCATATGTTAACACAGAGAAAGTGTTTACAGTTAGCATTTGTTAACACATAGTGTTTATAAATAGCAAATTTCATATACCAAACATTATGATAAACTCACATGGATAAACATATTCAGTGTATATATAGCGGATCTTACATGAATATTTATCATTTATTTGATATAAAAGAAATTATATGAAACAGGTTATATGATTTTATATTTTGTGACATTTTGGCAAACAAAATATGAAATCATATAATAAATTTTATTCTTTTTATATCAAACAAATACAAGTGTAAGATTCTTTCTTTCACATAACCCCAAAATGCATAATTTTCCTGTCATCTTTGTCTGTTTTTAATTATGTTGGTAAAAGCCATGACCAGTTTACTCCTATAGGATATTAGAAACAAGTAAAAAAGAAGTTCCACTAAGACGCTTAATATTTATTTGGATGTAAACAGATCATAATATTCTTTCAATAAAACACAAGTAGAATTAACTGATACCATCTGGCTCAATTTTTTATCGCATGAATTACTATAACCATGCTTGTATTTATAAATGTGCGTAAGAATACATTTGACTTTTTGTGTGTGGTACTCTTTGTTGATATTACATATGTGAGAAAAAATTACATCGCTATATTAGCATGTAGACAAGCTAGGCTATGTGATAAAAGTTACATAATTCTATAGAGAATAACTGTATTCAAATAAAACAAGGGAAGTAACCTACATGCAGTCATCAGATTTCCTTTAGTGAATCCAAACAGAGTTCTGTGCCAAGATGTTTCAGTTTGTTAAGCTTTGAGTGTCATTATAACCTCTTTATGGTTGGCATTAGGTTAACATATATTTCTTCATATCTACCATGTCAGCATTTATGCTTGATATGGTGCATGTAAAACAGCACTCTCTTACACATTGGCATACCTAACATTCACCTCTGTGGTGGGCTCAGAAAGTAGTTCCGAATTTGTGCAATCTATAAATAGAAACTGTGATGTTGTTCAGACAGTTGTTGAAATTTTGAATCTCATGTGATTCACGCTGTTTTTCTCTCAGCACAAGATTCTCATCGTAATGATGCACAATGCTATTCAGTCTGTCCATTTCATTTATTTACAATAGGACATCAGTTTAAAAATATACGATGAGATATTGAGGCAATACTCATTCTTTCAAAGAGCGGTCAATGCAAGGAATGTAAACCCCTCTCAAATCAATCACCTACACAAGTACAATATCCGGCTGAATCTGTAAATATTTACATCTGTGGATTGTTCCCATCTGCATAATAAGGCAGGAAAAAAGTTCCCATAATAAAAATAAGAAATATTATCTTCCATATGTTTTATGATGAAACAAAAATTAATTCATCAATGTTTCTATACTTTAGATCCTTAAAATACACCTCAATGGGCATTAAATAATTGTTTTCTGTTTTAACAAGATTTTTGTCTTTGAGTTCATTGTCAGAGATGGTTTAATGTGAAATGAACGGAGATTGGTTAATCAGTAGCCGCAGCAAAACAGCACCAGCAGCAATGCCATTCTATTTTTTTCCCATATTTTGTCATTTTCCATTTTTATTGTGTTCCTGACATTTCAGGGTTATTTTTCACCTACCCCTGCATGGACTCTATCGTTAAGGTTGACATGAGGACGGCAGCTCATGACATCAAGCCACAAGAGGTGTGTATACAAGGCAAGCTTTCATTTTAACAATTATTTTTAATTGTAGCTAGTCGCCGATGATCAGTTACTTTTCTGTAGAGCAACAATAATCGATTTATATATATCCATTCTGCGATGTTGTTGTAAAATTTTATATCATACCATATCATGTGTTGAATATCCCCTTTTAAACAATAAGGCCCAGAACAAACTATAACCTATTAACTGCTCCAGCAATATAAAGCTAAAACTGTGTCGAAAACTATTTCATGAAGTTCATGTAACTTTGTATAAATAAGTGCCTTGCTTGGATATTACTTCTGGTTCAAGCAATTACTGGTATCAATTGAAAAGTTAATGATTATACCCCCTCAGATTGAACCAATAATTGATTGTGCAAATAACAATTTCAATCACTATTACTAATCACAATGGTAATTAATATCTAAGAAACATACACAATATCCCTATACCATTAAAAATATGAAACAGTGGATACATTTTAGTTGGATAAAATCCAAGCTAAAATTGAAGATACATATATATAAAACTCTACATTGTTACAGACCTGTTAATATGATGGATCACACCTTTGATAAAGTAACAGTATCTTACATTCTTGAAATGCTAACACACTTAGAGATGTTTGCCAAATGATTCAGATATTAACGAAGGACCATGTGACTGTGGCGGTGGATGCTGTGATCTACACACGTGTGGTTGACCCCATATTGTCTGTGACACGTGTCGATAACGTTATTGGCTCGTGCAAGTTGTTAGGGGCAACAACTCTGAGGAACATCCTTGGCACCTACACTATGACTGATTTACTAGCTCAGAGGGATGCTATTAACACAAAAATGAGGGTAGGTAATTTTTCCTTCAAAAAGTATGTTGTTTACGGTAGCTATCTTTTTTCATCAACATAATTATTTTGATCTTATTCCTAGATTGTTTGTATGAAAATGCCTTTGTGAAATGTAAATTAATTATTATTTTCTGTTTTTATGTTGTTTGTTTACTTACTGATATATTTTCTAATATTTCAAGGTAAACAATTAACTTTATCAGTTTACATATGAATCTTCAGAAAAAGTTGATTCTTTTTAGCTCACATGAGCACAACGTGCTCAAGGTGAGCTTTTCTGATCGCCTTTTGTCCGGCGTCCGGCGTCCGTCGTCCGTGCGTGCGTCCGTGCGTGCGTCCGTGCGTCCGGCGTCAACAATTGCTTCAAACAACATCTCCTCCTAAACGGCTTGGCCAATTTAAAAAAATATTTTGCAGGAATGTTCCTTGGATGAAGCTCTACTAAAGTTGTATAAATGGTTCTGGTCCATTGCATAATTAGGTCACAGGAGCTAAAAATAGATTTTAAAAATGCAAACTTTGAAAATCTTCTTCTGCAAAACTGCAAGGCCTAGAGCTTAGATATTTGGTATGTAGCATCATCTTATGGGCCACTACCAAGATTGTATAAATCATAGCCCTATGGTGATAAATGACCCCGCACCAGGGGTCACTTGTTTTACATAGAGTTATATAGAAAAATCTTAAAAAATCTTCTTCTATGAATCCATAAGGCCTAGAGCTTAGATATTTGGTATGTAGCATCATCTTATGGGCCACTACCAAGATTGTACAAATCATAGCCCTATGGTGATAAATGACCCCGCACCAGGGGTCACTTGTTTTACATAGAGTTATATAGGAAAATCTTAAAAAATCTTCTTCCATTAATGCATAAGGCCTAGAGCTTAGATATTTGGTATGAAGCATCATCTTATGGGCCACTACCAAGATTGTACAAATCATAGCCCTATGGTGATAAATGACCCCACACCAGGGGTCACTTGTTTTACATAGAGTTAAATAGGAAAATCTTAAAAAATCTTCTTCTATGAATCAATAAGGCCTAGAGCTTAGATATTTGGTATGTAGCATCATCTTATGGGCCACTACCAAGATTGTACAAATCATAGCCCAATGGTGATAAATGACCCCACACCAGGGGTCACTTGTTTTACATAGAGTTAAATAGGAAAATCTTAAAAAATCTTCTTCTATGAATCAATAAGGCCTAGAGCTAAGATTTTTGGTATGTAGTAGCATCTAATGGTTCATTACAAAGATTTTCAAAGTCTTGGCCCTACGGTGATAAATGACCCTGCGCCCAAGTCTTCTCTGAAACCATATGGCCCATTGCTTAGATATTTGGTGTGTAGTATTGTCAGGGGTAAAATGTTTTAGATTAAATTATATCAGAATCCTTGTCTGTTTAAAAACCTTGACATCAGTTGAAGCAATGGTACTCAGGTGAGCGATTCAGGGCCATCATGGCCCTCTTGTTTCTTAATATTATTCTATATATGGCTATTAAACTGTCAAATTTAGTCAGATTCATAAATATAGATGATTTTGATTGATCCAAGCTGTTGTTAAAATGAATTTGTAAAGCATCAACCTGAAGTGAAACTAGTATCTCAACTAGTAAGGCTTACTTGGCTAGTCACTAGAACCTGGCATTTTATGCTGTTATGGTACCAGCTTGTTACAATTACTCTGCTGAAGTCACTGGTACCAACTTGTTGAGGTTACTCAGCTAGTCAGTGGTATCATGCTTTTGCATTTACTTTGCTAGTTACTGATACCCTGCTTGGTAGCTGTCTTAGATATTAAGTACTAACACACTTACAAAAAGATTATATATCCCCAGGCTCTTCTGGATGAGGCAACAGACCCATGGGGTGTCCTTGTGGAGCGAGTTGAGATGTAAGTAGTACACTTGAACAACAAAAAAAAAATCATATGTGGTTGGATCCCCGGCTGCGACATACCAAAGTCGTAAAAAATGGTTCTGTTTTAGCTCCCTTGCTTGGTGCATATAAGGCCACATGTCTACGGAGTACTGCTACAGCATGGCAGTACTTTGTAAGTAGACATTGTCTCCAAATTACTGAAATACTGTTGGTGGGACTTTAAACCCAACAAACAAACAAACATATCATATGTGACACACGACTTTATTTCTTGACAACTTCTTAAGTTATTCATAGAATAGTTATTTTATTTTCGTATGATGTGTTTATCCTTTGAAATTTAAATGTATGATATATTTTTGTTACATTGCATGTTCTTTAAATCATATTGACTGAACATATGGTGTTCAAGCATCTTCCCTTAAGGTATGCGTAGCACGATAGCAAACACAGACCTACCCAACATAAAGTGAAACAGTTCTCGGTGACTGAGAGGTTAAAATGTCCCCCTTGGGAGAGGGAGGTCGTGGGTTCGATCCCTAACAGAGACATACCAAATTCATTAAAAATGGAACTTGTGGTTCAGCGTATATACAGGATAGTTCCAGGACTGGTTGGCCCAGTGTCTGGATAAGGTGACTGGATGTGGTATCAAGCCACATGTCATCCTCATGATACTGCAGTGTGGCAGCACTATATCTGTCTCAAGTTGACATAGTCTCCAAATGAATGAAAGGCTGTTGACGGGATGTTAAAAGAAAAAATATATATCTTAACAACATCACTTTGCTTGATTGGTTTATAGATTGGTCATTGTGTAATAAGAAAGTAAATTGTTGCCAATACTCTATGCTTCAACCTCTTAGTTCTGTTTGATTTGATGAGTGGATTTTGATCTTACTCCAGCACTCTGTTATGGCATATGTGGATCCTAATCAAACTGCACATCCTCAGTCTTATCAGGATCTAGATGTTACCCTTTTTTTTCACTCAAAGATCAAATCATAAAGGCACATAGTACTGGTTGATCTGGATTTAATTCTTTTGCTTCACTTTCGTAGTGTAACATAATTTATAGTAACACTGATTGAAGTAAATAGCATCGTTTTCTATTTCATTTTGTTTTTATGTGGATAGGGAGATAAAAATGTTCTTGAGTGTTTTTTCCTTTATTTTATGATTCAATTGATAATGGCAATACTTCAAAGCTGAAAAATGAAAATGGCAAGTTCCTCATTGAATTTCATAAATTCTCTGGAATGCTGCATGTTTTCAGAACGGACGTTACCTTGCCATCACAGTTACAGCGGGCAATGGCAGCAGAGGCTGAGGCAAACAGAGAGGCAAAAGCCAAGGTATTGTATATAAATAGGGCATGTCTTTCTGTACTAAGGGGAACAGCATACTGGTGTTAACAAAACTGTCCTGTAATAGTCCATAAAACTTGTGACTGAGATCAGGATGTACTTTATAGATCAAACAATCAATATATCAACCCAGTCCAATAACCTACTTTATGTGTAACAGTCCATTGCTTCTTAATACAGTCCAATTACGATCATTCAAACGGTCTGCGGACTGACTGAAATGTTCGAAAAATTGTGTCATCCGAATTACCGTGTTTACCTACCGGTGGACAATTTGTGTATTTGTTAGAAATACACATTGTGACAATCGGTTGGCGTCTTATATACATGTATATAAAATATAGAACTATATACATGTATATAAAATATAGAACTATATACATGTATATAAAATATAGAACTATATACATGTATATAAAATATAGAACTATATACATGTATATAAAATATAGAACATGGTCTTATGTTTTATTTTATTCTTCATAAAAATCATGATTCACATATAAAAGCACAACACTATCAACAATAATGATTTACAAGCCTTATTTGTAACCTGGGCCCTTCACTGAATTACTCGGAAAGTGAAAATTACCAATCCTGATTCAGCTTTCCTCCCAGCTAACATGGACTCTTACTCAATTACTCGGAATAATAATTGGTAATTACAAATGCATCTGTAAATATACGAATCGTTGTTATTAATAGCATGATAATACTCTTGCAGAGCATACGACAAAAGTAAAGTGAAGTTTGGACACTCACACTGATATTTATAGTTAAACAAAAATTCACTCAGATTGTTTGTTAAACACTCTTGATAATCAAGTGACACCTGTCAACACATGATTCTCAACGGATTGCATCATCTTAATTGAAGTAACCGCCAATCAATTAGTTCTGTACACATAGGTGTGAAAAATATGCTGGCGTGTAAATTATGGTGACACAGCATCCGAACTATTGTGTCATTGATCAACAACTTGATTGCTTGTTGGATCTGTAATAAAAATTCGAATTGCCGCATTTATCCGAGTAATTGTAAAATGAATTATTGCATCTATTTTATATGAGATATATAAGAAAATTGGGCCTTTTTTATAATGCCGTCAAAATGAAATCACGCATACCGAATTATCGTAAATGGACTGTATGCAATAGTAAGCATCATACTCTCTCTGATCTTTTGTATATTGGATACATAAATGTGAATGACTGACCTTCAAAAGTTCCATATGAGCTATGGTTTCATTCAGAGAAAAGGCCTCAAATAGTTAATTAATTGATTGTAAAATCATATATTTCACAAGGCAAATATTTTGCAAAATGTTTCTTTTGAAGTGATTTATGAGCTAACATATTTCCTGGTTTCTAAACTTTTTGTGTCACCTGCTGTAAGCAGAGGTGACACATAGGGATCACTTTTCCACCATTTTTCTGTCTGTCTATCCGTCACACTTTTTCTGTCACACTTCAGCAGATGACACACATATTCCAAAGAACACTCTTGTAATTTCTACATATTTATAAATATCAATACATTTGAAAAAAAAATATAAAAGAACTTATCGATCTCCAAAAGAAAGAGGTAGTCACAAAAATTCTAATTTACATTGTCAATAAGGTGCGATATGTTTGTTTTACAGATTATATCTGCAGAGGGAGAAGAAAAGGCCGCCAGATCTCTGAAAGAAGCTGCCATGATCATGATGGACGCCCCGGGGGCCATCCAGCTGCGGTATCTGCAAACCCTGAACACCATCGCTGCAGAGAAAAACTCCACCATCGTCTTCCCGTTGCCAATGGATCTGCTTCAGTCCTTCACACAGCCACGCCCCTCAATGTATGTACAGCCGCCTCCTGTCAATCTCTCACAGCCAACACCAGGGGGCATGCCTGTGGTGCCTGGAAACGTCATGCCTGTCATTAATGTACCCGCCATGCCGTCGCCGGGTGAACCTGTGACATCAATGGATCCTCCTTTGACATCCTAGAATTTTTGTTGTGGTTGGAATACATACTCATTTTTTAGCATATTTTTTAGTATTGATATTGTAAAAGATTAATGCCTTAAACATGTATCAATTTTTAACGTTTTACACAATGTAGAATATTTACAGAAATGATAAATTCGTTTAGTTATTTCTAAAGTTGGGTTCTTTGTATTGGCATACTACATTATCCCATTTTAACACCCCAGGGCTTTGTTATTTCCCTCATTAAACTAAGTTTGCAAAACAAATGTCTAATGAAATGTCTCTCTTAATATCCACTTGTGCAAAATTGTTAATTCATCAACAAATTTAAGTTAAAAGTGTTTGTTTAGATATTGTTTCAACCAAGGATTTAAGGTTAAGTCTATTTTTGTAAATAAAAGATTGAATGGCATTATTTAACGTTTGTCTGATATATCTCTATAAATGAGGAGGTGGGGGGGGGGCTTAAAGAGGAGGTTATGTGGTATTTAAAAATCATCCTACAAAAGTGAGTTGTAGTTTTTTGTAATGATATTGAATCTCAGTAGTCTACATACAATGTTCTTCATGTTTTTACAACTCATCATAGTGAATGCTTTGTCGGTCATTAAATGGATTTCTAATGTTATGGAAAAATCATCTTTGTTTTTTATATGACGTACTGTCAGCATACAAGTGTCAAGTGGCATACAAAAGGAATACTGCTAAGAGTGGTTCATTCCAAAGCAGTCTACATATGACTTACCTAGGTTAAGAAAGAATTAAAGCTGCCGTTATCATTTGTAGGAGCCTCCATGGCTGAGTGTTTATAGTTGCTTACTTTTGCTTAGTTCCTCTCTGCTGTGGGTCCAAATGCCAACAGTGCCGCCCAGAATTGTCATGTGAGGACGCCATTCACCTGACTTGCCATAGGATGGTGTTTCTACCCAGGTGCCTCTCTATACTCAGGGTATTTCTCCACCTGTAATTGCCACCTGCTAGATGACTGAAATTCAGTTGAGCCTGTATTAGCAGCCACCTGTATTAAGCTATCAACCTGCATTTAGCAGTCAGTTTTATTTTAAGCAAACTATAGCATTTTGTTATAGGTTAACCATTACTTAGCGGCCACCTCTGTTAAGCGGCCACTTTCTCTTGTTCCCTTGACTGACCGCTTAAGAAAGGTTTGACTGTACAGTTGCAGAGGTGATAAACTCCAGCATCATAAGAGTTCTCTTTGACACTTTAAGGATAGGTATACATGTATTTTTTAGATTTGCTTTTTGGTAAGGTCTGTTTATGCCTCATGCTGCAATCTTTACGGTAATTGTCATTGTATATAAATAACCACAAAATCCTCATTCTGCTGTTTTCTTCATGACAAGGTCAGTATATATGACCTATAAACAAAGACTGGATACTAGTCTAAATCTCACAAAAGCATGTAATAAACTGCCCATTTTATGCAAAGTCATGTTTTAAAATACCTCCTTTTCTGTTGAAGATATGTAAAAGTAAATTGTATCTTACACTAGAACATTACATTACCATCAAAATGAGACCTTATGTATTAAAATAATTTAAGAAATTAAAATGTTTTATGTAAAATAAAAAAGTTCCTGCATGATGATAACTATGCGAAATGAGTTGTTTTTCTGCTACGCTGGTTGAATTAAACTTATTATGTAAACATTTTTTTTTAAATGATTCAAACAGAAGATAATTCCTTGCAGTAGAGAAATGATTATTTAATATTATGGTTATAAATGCTTTCCGCTGTGATTTTGCCAATGTTTGAAAGTTTGCAATATTCCATGATCTGCTGTGTGCTTAAACATTATTTTCCACTGGCCTTTACAGGAGTAATTTATCTCTGTTTAATAGGTTTTTGGACTAAAAGTGAATGAGAGATAATGCATCACGGCATCTTGTACAAAAGAATTAGGACTTATGACCTGTTTTGACTTTCTTGGGTTTAACTCGCCAAGTTCATAGTTAATTGACAAGTGTTTGCCCATGGCAAGTGTAAATGTGTGACAACACAAAACACATGCTTGCTTTTTAATGTACAAAGAACAGTGACAAGTTGCTGTTTTTGTGTTTTAACAAAAGAAAACGAGTTTGTTTGGTATACACAATTATAGCAGGTGTTTATATTTGAAAAAAAATTCCCTGCAGGTGTTTAATTTGGCATTTGTTCCTTGTAGATGTTTATATTTGACAAAATTCTCAGCTTCTCAGCAGGTTTTATATTTTACAAAAATATTTAGTAAATCAACATTTTGGAGTTTACATCTGACAAGAGCATATAAGTTTATTCCTAGCAGGTGTTTTCTAAAAGAATGTAGTATATACATCAATTGTTTACATTTGACTAAAGATATATTTCCCTAGCTGTTGTTTTCAATTGACAAAGAACATATTTTAGCAGGTATTTAAATTTGACACAGGATATGTGATATGTTCTTAATAGCAGGTGTTTCCATTTCACAAAATATATGTAGTATGTTGTTTACCCTTGACAAAAATGTGTTCTAAGCAGGTGTTTAAATTTGACAAATGCTTGTTGCTATTAATATTTTGTATGTTTACATAGTGGCAAAGCTGCAATTTACTCAAACAATGCATTGTAATCATGATTAGTATTAGAATTGTGTTTTTTATAAATTATTTTCCCGATATATCAGTGTGCATGGTGTAATAATATGTAATACATGTAATGTACATTTTTATATCAAAATTTGTAATAAAATCGTGTAAATTAAAGTCGTCAATTTAGAAACAAATTATAACCACCCAGTAGTCTTGTTGTGCGTGCATCTCTACAGCAGGAGATCCTGCGGCCAACTTCTGGTTGTGATATGTCAAAGCTGTAAAATTGGTATCGGTTCTCCATTGCTTGGAAGCAGTCTGGTTCATAAAAATGTAGTTCGTCGGTTCCTGTTATCTGTTGCATCACAAAACTTGATGGATGGATGCATGGACTCTTTAACAACATTTCCTGGTGGCAGAAGAATTGTATGGGTGTGAGGAGGAAGTGGTCACACAACTAGGAACTGATAATATTATCACCTGTATGATTACGAATAGATCATATAAAGTCATAATGTAAACATCGTCGAATATCAAGGCCGATCGATAGATCATCTTCAGGCCGTGGTTATTACGGCTAAATTTGGTCGTTTTAGGGTGTGTCAGATCGCGCAATTTTATTTGTCGCATCACGTTTTTAAAACCAATCATAAAGGCAGTTGTATACAGCTGCTGGACGCAGTCATTTATTTTATTGTTTACTTTACTTTCAAGCCTGCGCGCCGAAGAGACGTTGCATTTTGATTGGTCGATAATTTAATCAATAACTACTGTCTTGCCTATTTCCCCACGGCACGATGCCATGAAGTGAAAAGGAATGTCAGCCGGGGGTATTCGATGATGTTATGTAATTTACTTTAGAATATGAATCGATATCGTATTTATATCAAACCGCTGACATTGATGTTTGGTACTATTAGTAACGTGACATTTGGTACACACCATGGTCACGTGGTCACTCAGTATGGCAGTGATTGATGCGGAGCCAATCGTCTGCGCTGGTGTTTGAATATTTCAAACAAGAAGATTACCAATCATGTACACCGGCAAACTCCGGCATAGTAGATTGGCTCCGCATCTGTGCGAGATCTCTTGCGTGGAGATTGGGACACCGGTCCGGAAGTGTCTTAAGAAAACAGCTGTACCTTTAGTGTTCTACTGGAGTAGTAACAGGCTGTCAAGACGAACATTGAAGAGGAAGATTTGTCAGATGACGGGTATTACAAAGAAGTAAATCAACACAACACTGTAGATGGTTTTCAATCTTTTTTCTGATTCTGATAAATAGACGTTTTTATCAGAAACAAGTCTTAATATACAAAGTTAAGAATGATATGGTACCAAGAATTACTTAACATTTTTCCCCAGAACTGCAGATAATCCTTTACATTACAATTTAAGGAATACAAATGACTTTATTAACCATCCTCGTCGCACTGTTTTGTTTGAGAATTCGTTTGTTCCTTCCTCCATTGAGTCATGGAATAATCTCCCTGAACATTTACGTAACTGCCCATCTATTAGTCGTTTTAAATGTGTGATTTACTAGTGTCCCAGTCTCGGTTAAGAAACAACTTTAGTTACATTAAACGTGACCTGTATGATAATCCCCTATCAAGTACTGACTCGTGAAGTAGAAAATGCAGAACATTTTTTCTTTCGATGCAGATGCTATTCAAATCAACGACATAGCTGTTTACTAGTACACATGTGTTACATCCATTAAGCACAAAACTTCTATTTTTGGGGGATTCCCGACTTTCTCTTCAACAAAACATTGTACTCGTTGAATCTGTCCACCAATATATTGAGTCAACCAAGTGTCAATACCAATACGTACCCTATAACAGACCCCCTCCATATGCAATATATTGTATCTTTACTTTCTTATTCTCTCGAAAATTTTTTCTCGTCTCACAACTTAAGCTTCTCATGACAATATCCGATTTAATTATTTTTACAATGCCATATATTTGATACAGTACACGAGGACATTTATTCTGTATAAACCATGAATGTAAGAACTTGTTCGACCAAAAAAATAATTCCATAGCTTCTTCTTTTTCTCTTGCTTTCTTTTTGTTAGCTCGACTATTCGAAGAATATGAAAGCTATTGTAGTCGCCCTGGCGTCGGCGTTGCAGCTTTTGGTTTAAGTTTTGCATGCAAGCTACTATCAACCTTATATCTCAATAACCATTAATAGTATTGACTTGAAAGTTTATAAATATGTTCAGGGGCATCAGACAACCAAGTTAGATAACTCTTGACTGAATTAAATATAATTTATGTTCCCTTTTTAACTTAGAAATTTTGGTTTAAGTTTTGCATGCAATAGAAAATTTGGTTAAAGTTTTGCATGCAAGCTACTATCCAGCTTGTATCTCAATAACCATTCATGGTGTTGACTTGAAAGTTTATGAATATGTTTAGGGGCATCAGACAACCAAGGTAGATAACTCTTGATGGAATATATTACAAATTATGGCTCCTTTTTAACTTAGAAAGTTTGGTTAAAGTTTTGCATGCAAGATACTCTCATGCTTTTATCTCAGTATCCAATCATGCGATTGATTTGAAACATCTTTAATATGTTAA
>CM037782.1:20287267-20337267 GCA_021229015.1 Solen grandis
AAAGAAAACTTCATTTTAGGATTAAAGAGTTTCAGGATGAGATAGAAAGTTGAAACTTACACAGTTTGCAGTTCTACAGAATTCCTACATATATCTTGAGTCGTGACGTCATATTACGTCATGTGACGTCATAAGCATACTTCTTAATTTTCATTTTAGGGCAACGATTTTGACATGATGCCAGTTGTTCAGAATAAGGAAGATTTCAGAGTTAGGAAAGTAAAGTATACGCTTTTGAACAAAAGAATTTTCAGTACCCTATGACGTCATGTCACGTCAGAGCTAAAAATAGTGAAATACTTAGTTCTTATCATTTGCACTTATTTCGGAATATAATGTCAGTTGTTCAGCATGAACATGAAATACTACCAGAGGTGAATCATTACATAAAACTTCTATCTCCTGCTTTTTGCATTAACACAGCTTGCAGAAAGTCCTATCATTCGTTTTCACGAATGACATCTAGTTATTATTCTTTTTTTCTTCCTAACTAAACGCTTATTTTTCTATGTTGCAATACTCATAGGACGATGAAATTTTTATGACTTATTAGTCACGTTAGGAAATTTTGATTTCTATGATTTTCATATGCCTATGACGTCATATGACGTCACATTTGAAATATGCTACAAAAGTTTGTACGCGGTCTACAGCCATTGTTTGTGAACCGATTTTCATCAAATTTTCACAGATTGTGTATATTAAGTTCTAGTTGTGCATCCCGGTGTCCGTTTTTCAAAATTCGAAAAGTCCTTGGTTCTATAGCGAATCCAAGATTCGAACCAAGGTCGTAAATTTTTAAATGCTTATAAAATCTGTCCTATTTAAGATAGAAAGTTGATATTTAGTCAGTATATATGTCTCTAGAAGTTTTGTGAAAATAAATGTCATATGACGTCACGTGACGTCATTATATGATAATGTATTTCTAATATTACCAAGAGTATTTCTATATGTTGAAATTGTCGAAGGGCTATGAAAATTTAAGGACAAATGATTCAGACGCTGGTATTTCGATTTCAATGATTTTCAGAAGCCTTTGACGTCATATAACGTCACATTTGAAATTGACTACGAAAGTTTGTACACGGTCCAGAGCCATTATTAATGGGCCGATTTTCATCAAATTTTCACAGAATGTGTATATTACGTTCTTATTGTGTATACCGGTGTCCGTTTTTCAAAATTCGAAAAGTCCAAGCATCTATGGCGGATCCAAAATTCTAACCAAGGACGTCAATTTTTAAATGCTTATAAAAACTGTCCTATTTGAGATAGAAAGTTGAAATTTTGTCAGTTAGTAGGTCTCTGGGTGTCTTAACAATCATATGACGTCACGTGACGTCATTTTTTATTATTATTATTATTCTTTTCTTCTTCCTAACTAAACGCTTATTTTAATATGTTGCAATAGTCCTAGGACGAGGAAATTGTTATGGTTTATTAGTCACGTGAGGAAATTTTGATTTCAATGATTGTCAGCACCCTATGACGTCACATGACGTCAGAGCTAAAAATAGTGAAAAATGGTGTTCGCGCTCTACAGCCGCCATTTATGATCAGATTTTCTTCAAATTTTTACAGATGATACATCTTAGAACTTAGGTGTGAATATTTTGTCAACTAACCTTAATTCCGAAAAACCGAAGTATTGTGGCTGAAGTAAGATTCGAACACAGGACCAAAAATTTCATTTTAAGGTTAAAGAACTTCGGGATGAGATAGAAAGTTGAAACTTTCACAGTTTGCAGTTCTGCAGAATTTCTTAATATATTTTATGTCGAGACGTCATATGACGTCATAAGCATACTACTACTACTACTACTTATTTCGTTTTTCTTCGCTTATTTTTCGCGGAATATAATGTCATTTGTTCAGCATGAACATGAAATACTACCAGAGGTGAGTCATTACATGAAACTTCTATCTCCTGCTTTTTGCATTAACACAGGTTGCAGAAAGTCCTATCATTCGTTCAGACGAATGACATCTAGTTATTATTATTATTCTTTTTTTCTTCCTAACTAAACGCTTATTTTTCTATGTTGCAATACTCCTAGGACGATGAAATTTTTATGACTTATTAGTCACGTGAGGAAATTTTGATTTCTATGATTTTCATATGCCTGTGACGTCATATGACGTCACATTTGAAATATGCTACAAAAGCTTGTACGCAGTCTACAGCCATTGTTTGTGAACCGATTTTCATCAAATTTTCACAGAATGTGTATATTAAGTTCTAGTTGTGCATGCCGGTGTCCGTTTTTCAAAATTCGAAAAGTCCATGGTTCTATAGCGAATCCAAGATTCGAACCAAGGTCGTAAATTTTTAAATGCTTATAAATTCTGTCCTATTTAAGATAGAAAGTTGATATTTTATCAGTATATAGGTCTCTAGAAGTTTTAAACATTTTGTGAAAATAAATGTCATATGACGTCACGTGACGTCATTATATGATAATGTATTTCTAATATTAACAAGAATATTTCTATATGTTGAAATTGTCGAAGGGCAATGAAAATTTAATGACACATGCTTCGAACGCTGTAATTTTGATTTCTATGATTTTCATATCTCTATGACGTCATATGACGTCACACGTGAAATAAGCTACAAAAGTTTGTACGCGGTCCAGAGCCATTATTTATGAACCGATTTTCATCAAATTTTCACAGAATGTGTATATTAAGTTCTAGTTGTGCATCCCGGTGTCCGTTTCTCAAAATTCGAAAAGTCCAAGGTTCTATAGCGAAACCAAGATTCGAACCAAGGTCGTAAATTTTCAAATGCTTATAAAATCAGTCCTTTTTGAGATAGAAAGTTGATATTTGGTCAGTATGTAGGTCTCTCGGAGTCTGAAAAATATTTTGAAAATTTGCATCATATGACGTCACGTGACGTCATTATATGAAAATATATTACTAACATTAACAAGATTATTTCTATATGTTGAAATGGTCGAAGAGCAATAAAAATTTAATGACATATGTTTCACACGATATAATTTCTATTTCAATATTTTTTATAAGCATATGACGTCATATGACGTCACACTTTACATATTCTACAAAAGTTTGTACGCGGTCTACAGCCATTACATATAAACCGATGTTCATCAAATTTTCACAGAATGTGTATATTAAGATCTAGTTGTGCATCCCGCTTTCCGTTTTTCAAAATTCTAAAAACCATGGTTCTATGGAGAATCCAAGATTCGAACCGAGGTCGTTAATTTTCAAATGCTTATAAAATCGGTCCCATATGAGATAGAATATTGATATTTGAACATTGTGTAGGATTATAGATGACTGAACGATTTTGTGAAAATAAACGTCATGTGACGTCAGATGACGTCAATACATGAAAATCTATTTCTAATATTTACAAGAAAATTTCTATATGTTAAAATGGTCCATGGGAATGGAAATTATATGACATTTTGCTTCAAATGTTGATATTTTTAATTCTACAGTTTTCATATGCCTATGACGTCATATGACGTTACACTTGCCAGATGCTACAAAAGTTTGTACGCGGTCTACAGCCATTGTTTATGAACCGATTTTCATAAAAATTTCACAGAAAGTGTATATTAGGTTATAGTTGAGCATCCCGGTGTCCGTTCTTCCAAATTCAAAAATGCAAAGGTTTTATGGCGGATCCAATATTCGAACCATTGGCGTCAAATTTTAAATACGTATAAAATCGTTTCCAGATGAGTTAGAAATCTAATATTTGGAAAGTAAATAAGTCTCCAAGAGTGCTTTACATTCTCTGAAGATGAACGTCATTTGACGTCATATGACGTCATAAGGTCAAAAATTATTTCTGATATATACGCGTAAATTTAATATGTTGTTAACTTCCCAGGACCATGAATCTTATGGTATATACTTTAGAAATGCTTTAAAATGCAATGTAATTCATATTAATTTGACGTTATATCACATCAGATTTGACGTCAGGACAAAAAGGTTTTACGCGGTGTACAGCCATTATTTTTGGACCGATTTTCAGCAAATTTCAAAGAATGTATATGTAACGCTCTAGTTGTGTATCCCGGGTCCTGTTTTACAAATTCGAAAAGACGAAAAGGCAATGGTTGTATGGCGAATCCAAGTTTCGAAACATTGACGTCAAATTTCAAAAACATATAAAATCGCTTCGAGATGATTTAGAAAGTTGATATTTGGACTGAATATTAGTCTTTAAGACTTATTTATATTCTGTGAAGATTAACGTTATTTGACGTCATAATGTCAAAAAGAATGTTAATATATCTACGCGTTAATTTCTATATGTTGCAAAGTTGCAAGGAGCATGAAAAAATTACTTGATATATTTAAGATACTTAATATTTCATTTCATTGATTTTCTTATGCCTATGATGTCATGTGACATCAAACTTGACGTTATCTACACACTCTTGTACGCGGTCTACAGCCATCATTACAGGATGGAATTCGAATTGTAAGCGTTTTAAATAAATTTGATTTGTAACATAGATTATAAAAATAGTCCAAGTTAAATAAATCGATATAAAAAAATGATTTTCAGTTACTTTTGCAATTTCCTCCAAGTTAAACGGTTTATTTTTCAAAGTTCATTTAAGTTATGGCCATACAAAAGCAAGTTAAAGGATGCAATTTCATATCCTCTTACTGTTTTTGCTTTTAAGTATTTGACAAATGTAGCAGAAAGTCCTATCATTCGTATCAACGAATGAAATCTAGTTATTATTATTATTACTAAACGCTTATTTTTCTTTGTTGCAATACTCCTAGGACGATGAAATTTTTATGACTTATTAGTCTCGTGAGGAAATTTTGATTTCTATGATTTTCATATGCCTATGACGTCATATGACGTCACATTTGAAATATGCTACAAAAGATTGTACGCGGTCTACAGCCATTGTTTGTGAACCGATTTTCATCAAATTTTCACAGATTGTGTATATTAAGTTCTAGTTGTGCATCCCGGTGTTCGTTTTTCAAAATTCGAAAAGTCCATGGTTCTATAGCGAATCCAAGATTCGAACCAAGGTCGTAAATTTTTAATTGCTTATAAAATCTGACCTATTTATGATAAAAAGTTGATATTTAGTCAGTATATAGGTCTCTAGACGTTTTAAACATTTTGTGAAAATAAATGTCATATGACGTCACGTGACGTCATTATTTGATAATGTATTTCTAATATTAACAAGAATATTTCTATATGTTGAAATTGTCGAAAGGCAATGAAAATTTAATGACACATGCTTCAAACGCTGAAATTTTGATTTCTATGATTTTCATATGCCTATGACGTCATATGACGTCACACTTGAAATATGCAACAAAAGTTTGTACGCGGTCTACAGCCATTGTTTATGAACCGATTTTCATCAAATTTTCACAGAATGTGTATATTAAGTTCTAGTTGTGCATCCCGGTGTCCGTTTTTCAAGATTCGAAATGTCCAAGGTTCTATAGCGATTCCAAGATTCAAACCAAGGTCGTAGATTTTCAAATTCTTATAAAATCGGTCCTATGTGAGATAGAAAGATGATATTGGGTCAGTATATAGGTCTCTGGAAGTCTTAAAAATTTTGTGAAAATAAATGTCATATGACGTCGCGTGACGTCATTATATGATAATGAATTTCTAATTCTAACAAGATTATTTCTATATGTTGAAATTGTCGAAGGGCAATGAAAATTTAATGCCGCATGCTTCAGATGCTGAAATTTCGATTTCAAAGATTTCAGAAGCCTGTGACGTCATATGACGTCACATTTGAAATTGACTACGAAAGTTTGTACACGGTCCAGAGGCAATATTAATGGGCCGATTTTCATCAAATTTTCACAGAATGTGTATATTAAGTTCTAGTTGTGCATCTAGGTGTCCGTTTTTCAAAATTCGAAAAGTCCATGGTTCTATAGCGAACTCAAGATTCGAACCAAGGTCGTAAATTTTTAAATGCTTATAAAATCGGTCCTATGTGAGATAGAAAGATGATATTGGGTCAGTATATAGGTCTCTGGGAGTCTTAAAGATTTTGTGAAAATAAACGTCATATGACATCACGTGACGTCATTATATGATAATGTATTTCTAATATTAACAAGAGTATTTCTATATGTTGAAATTGTCGAAGGGCAATGAAAATTTAATGACAAATGATTCAGACGCTGAAATTTCGATTTCAATGATTTTCAGAAGCCTATGACGTCATATGACGTCACATTTGAAATTGACTACGAAAGTTTGTACACGGTCCAGAGCAATTATTAATTGACGATTTTCATCAAATTTTCACAGAATGTGTATATTACGTTCTTATTGTGTATACCGGTGTCCGTTTTTCAAAATTCGAAAAGTCCAAGCATCTATGGCGGATCCAAGATTCGAACCAAGGACGTCAATTTTTGAATGCTTATCAAAACTGTCCTATTTGAGAAAGAAAGTTGAAGTTTTGTCAGTATATAGGTCATAGTATAAATGTTGTATGTAAACTACATGTGCAAGATATGGGCGGACTTTTATTAAAATTCACAGAATGTGTTCTATTTGTGCTATTTTATATAGAAATAGAGGAGATAGAAAGTTGCAATTTGGACAGATTATCTATTATGTCATCTTCTATATATACTATATAAAGCAGATGTTGCAGAAAGTCCTATCATTCGTTTAAACGAATGACATCTAGTTCTTATTCTTCTTATTCTTTTTTTCTTCCTCTTGTTTTTGTGTTAATTTCGATGTGTTGCCAATGGCCCGGAACAATGAAATTTTATGGCCTATATTTCAAACCATGAGCTTTCGAAGGCAATAAATGTCACATTCATATGACGTCATATAACGTCAGATTTGACGTCAGGTGAAAAAGATTTTACGCGGTCTACAGCCATTATTTCTGGGCCGATTTTCATCAAAATTTCACAGAATATGTATGTTACACTCTAGTTGTACATCCCGGTGTCCGTTTTTCAAAATTCGAAAATGCAATGGTTCTATGGCGAATCCAAGATTCGAACCATTGACGTCAAATTTCAAATGCGTATAAAATCGCTTTCAGATGAGAAAGAAAGCTGGTATTTGGACAGAATATAAGTCTCTACGTCTTCTTAATATTCTGAGATGATAAACATCATATGACGTCATAAGACGTCATGAGGTGAAAAGAAATTTCTAATTTTTATGTGTTAAATTCTACATGTTACAAAAGTACGAGCACAATGAAAATTTAATAGCCAATGTTTCACATATAACATTTTGCGTTTCAATGATTATCATTTGCTTATGACGTGTTTTGACGTCAAACTTGACGTCGTCTAAAAATGTTTGTACGCGGTCTACAGCCATTATTTCTGGACCAATTTTCATCAAATTTTCACAGAATGTGTATGTTACACTTTAGTTGTGCATCCCTGTGTCCGTTTTTCCAAATTCGGAAAGGCAA
Source organism: Solen grandis (assembly GCA_021229015.1). NCBI lineage: Eukaryota > Metazoa > Mollusca > Bivalvia > Adapedonta > Solenidae > Solen > Solen grandis. Next base: position 20,294,722 of record CM037782.1, read on the forward strand.
AGATTTTATGGCAAATCCAAGATTCGAACCATTGACGTCAAATTTCAAATGAGTATAAAATCGCTTCCTGATGAGTTAGAAAGCTGATATTTACAAAGATTATAAGTCTCAAAGGGTCTGTTACATTCTGAGAAGATGAACGTCATTTGACGTCATGTGACGTCTTAAGGTCAAAAAGAATTTCTTAGATCTATGCCTAAATTTATATATGTTGTAAAGTTTCCAGGACCATGGAAATGTAATTGCACATGCGTCAAATCATGTTCTTTGGAATGCATTGAATTTCATATTTATGTGACGTTATATTACGTCAGATTTGACATCAAGACAAAAAGATTGTACGCGGTCTACAGCCATTATTTTTTGACCGATTTTCATCAAAATTTCACAGAATGTACATATTACGCTTTAGTTGTGCATCCCGGTGTCCGTTTGTCCGAATTCGAAAAGTCAAAGGTTAAATGGCAAATCCAAGATTTGAACGATTGACGTCAAATTTTAAATACGCATAACATCGCTTCCAGATGTATTATAAAGTTGATATTTGAACTGAAAATTAATCTTTATGACTTCTTTTTATTCTGATAGGCAGAACGTCATTTGACGTCATATGACGTCAAAAGGTTATAAAGCATTTCTAATATCTACGCGTTTATTTCTATATGTTGCAAAAGTCCCAGGGGCATGAAAAATTAATGGCATATATTTTAGATACTCAATATTTCATTTCATTGATTGTCTTATGCCTATAACGTCATATGACGTCAAACATGACGTTGTCTACGAAAGATTTTTTGCGGTCTACAGACATTATTTTCGGACCGTTTTTAATTCAATTTTCACAGAATGTGTAAGTTTCGTTATAATTATGCAGCCAGGTATCCGTCTTTCCATTTTCATAAAGGCAAAGGTTCAATGGCGAATCCAATATTCGAACCATTGACGTTAAATTTCAAATACGCATGACATCGCTTCCAGATGAGTTAGGAAGCTGACATTTTGACTTAATATAAGTCTCTACGTATTTTTTAACTGATAAGAAGATGAGCGTCACATGACGTCATGTGTCGTTACAAGTCCTAGACACTTTTTTACTGAAATTAAACGGTTTTTACGGCCTGTAGACCTGATTTTTTTCTTAATTTGCATGAATTTTTTTACTGACGGTGCAGCATTAAATGTTATGGCATAATGCTACTTCTGTTTCCAAAGAAAGCAACGGTCAAGGTCATATTTCAATTATCGATTTTTTTTTTTGGCCTTAAATATCTCTAAAACAATAAATATTTTATATAGACACTATGCATATAATTTGAAGTGCTTTGAAAGACCTTTCAGCTTTTAATGATCGGGGTTGAATCAGTTGAATTATGGCTGAAATATGAAAATTCAGTTAGCCTCAATGCGTTTAACAGTTTATATCTCAAAAATTTTGATTTTCGAAAATATGAATAATATTTGTAGAGCAATGATGGGTCGTTCTTTTGATGCTTTGAGTTTAACGATTGACCCAAAAATCATGGAGTGATGCAAATAACAAACTTTGTTTATGCTATTTAATGATAGACCAAGTTACACATGTATATTGCAATCAAATTGAATGGATTTTAAAGACATTTCTTTTGGTAACTAGATTACTGAAATAAGTCAACTGAAAGTGATGTCAAAATAAGAATTGATGTTTAGTTGATTTTGCATGCAATATAAAGCTCCTACATTTGACAAATATAGCAGAAAGTCCTATCATTCGTATCAACGAATGAAATCGAGTTTTTTGTATGATTTCCTTGAAATTCTGTCTGAAGATGCAGTATTAGATTCTATGGAGCCATGTCACTTCCGTTTCCGGAAAATCCAAATGGTCAAGGACATATATCAATTATCGTGTTTTTCTTCGACCTTAAATATCTCAAAAACGGTAAATATTCTATCGAGGCACTATATGTATAATTTGAAGTGCTTAAAAAGACCTTTCAGATGATATTTAGTTTTTAGCTCACCTGAGCACAACGTGCTCATGGTGAGCTTTTGTGATCGCCTTTTGTCCGTCGTCCGTCGTCCGTCGTCCGTGCGTGCGTGCGTGCGTGCGTGCGTGCGTCGTCAACAATTTGCTTTAAACAACATCTCCTCATGAACCGCTGAAGGGATTTTGACCAAACTTCACAGGAATCATCCTTATGATGCCCTCTATCAAAGTTGTACAAATTATTCAGATTGGTTAAAAAAGTAGGTCACAGGAGCTAAAAATAGATTTTAAAAATGCAAACTTTGAAAATCTTCTTCTGCAAAACTGCAAGGCCTAGAGCTTAGATATTTGGTATGTAGCATCATCTTATGGGCCATTACCAAGATTGTACAAATCATAGCCCTACGGTGATAAATGACCCCGCATCAGGGGTCACTTGTTTTACATAGAGTTATATAGGAAAATCTTTAAAAATCTTCTCCTATGAATCCATAAGGCCTAGAGATTAGATATTTGGTATGAAGCATCATCTTATGGTTCATTACCAAGATTGTACAAATCATGACCCTATGGTGATAAATGCCCCTGCACCATCGGTCACTTGTTTAACATAGAGTTATATAGGAAAATCTTTAAAAATCTTCTATGAATCCATTAGGCATAGAGCTTAGATATTTGGTATGTAGCATCATCTAATGGTTCATTATCAAGATTTTCAAAATGGTGGCCCTTTGGAGATAAATGACCCCGCACTAAGTCTTCTCCTCTGAAACCATAAGGCCCAGTGCTTATATATTTGGTGTGTAGTATTGTCAGGGCTAAAATGTTTAAGATTGAGTTATATCAGAATTCTTGTCTGTTTAAAAACCTTGTAATCAGTTGTAGCAATGGTACTCAGGTGAGCGATCCAGGGCCATCATGGCCCTCTTGTTGATGATCGGGGTTGAATCGGTTGAGTTATGGCGGAAAAATGAAAATTTGGTAACTCCCAGTGTGTTTAACAGTTTATACCTCGAAAACCTTTGATTTTTGAAAATATGATGATGAAAATTATTTGTAGAGCAATGTTTGTCCGTTCTTTTGATGCTTAAAGTTTAATAATTGGCCAAAGATTCATGGAGTACTGGGGAAAAAAAACGAAATTCGTGCATATAGCTTTGGTGATTTTTTCATTTTTCAGGAGGTTTAAGAGCTTGTATCTCAAAAAGTATTGAAAATATTCCTAAACATAAAGCGTGTGAATGTAGAGAATTTTCAGACGATTATTTTGGTACCTTAAGTTTTGAAATTGATCAAAGTATAACGAAGTTTCATCAAAAATATGATTTTAAACATGTAGAATTTCAGCGATTTTGCCGGTATGTAAGAGTTTAAGGTTTTATATCTTAATAATCTTTGGAAATAACTGCACTAATTTAGCGAGTGAGATGTAGAGGATCTTAAGACGATTATTTTGGTACCTGGAGTTTTGAAATTGATTAAAGTATATGGAAGTTACATCAAAAATACGAATTTAAACCCAATTGTAATAATTTTCAGAAAATATCCTACTTTTGCTTTCACCTTAATTGAAACATTTTTGAATAAATGTAAGTTTACAGATATGTATAAATTGCAAAATAATTTTTTTACTAATATCATATTGATAATACTAGGTAAACAAGTGTTGACAATAATTTAATGGTGTGTCAATTCTATTCTTTATCAATATAATAGAGTACAATAGAGTCCCCAAAGTAACAACCGGAAGTATTGAAATAAAAAAAGGTCGCCCTCGTGTAAAAAGGGGTTTGCAGATTAAAACTTTTAAAAATACAATGTTCTACAAATAATCAAACGGATTTACTTGGCATAACCTTAATTATAACTTGTAAAAGTGAATCAAGCTGGAAATGACATCTAAACCACACTGAATATCTAAATACAGACATTACACAAATTGATTACATGGCATGTTTACATCGAGACGAGTGCAAATGTGACACGGCGGTTTAGAGAAATTCCTGGCGTAATACATTAATTTGGCTAGTTGATAAGTCAAATAAGTCAGTCAACTATCAAAATTTATGTGATTTGTCAGAGAACGCTGCAAATCATCAAGAGCCAAGACAAATACAAAGATAAGTAAAATTAGTAATGCTTTGGCATTGCATTATTGTCTTTTTAAAAAACCTGAATGGACTTTTTTCTTAAATGCCTGTGGTAAAATTCTTTTTTCAATTTATTTTTGTTAATCAAAAAATAGGAAAAAAAGAAATGCTGAACGGATGTTTATTTTAACCCAAAACAACATTGCTCTTTCTTTTTTTACATCTTGTAGGTTTTGATTTTGAACATATTCTGTCGTAATGCGACAACCATCAAATTACAGGTCATCTTTACTTAACAAATGTCCAATTATACTGCTAGTTCATTGGTGTTAAAATTTACATGAACTAAGTATACTCCAAAATGTAACGAAACAGTCAAATCTCTATTGAAATACAGCTCTTTTAAGATTATATAATAGCAAAGGATTTCAATCATGTACTTGGAGAATATATACACACGCGTGTGTATTTCAGGGCATGTAAACATGGATCCCAGTAGGGATTATGATATGTCGGCAAATAAAAGCATGTTGCACATCAACAGGCTAGACGCAAGCGCATGGGGAAACCCCATTATGAAACCATTGTGAAGTTGAACTGAGTAAACGGTGAAGACAAATCATTAACCATGATAATATGAGTTTCAATGTATGAAATATGCATGCGTCCGACGAGACGCACATAATTTTGATTTTTAAAGTGTGTGTCCTCGGGAGAGATCTGATTTACATGTAACTTAGTGTTTTATATATTTACGCACACATGTACTTTTCATTATGGCAAAAACATGTATGCCTAATATTGCAAAAGAAATTAAAAAAAAAGAAAAAAAATCAATTAGGTGTAAAAAAACAAAAGGAAAAAAAAAACGACTGGGACTCAAACATGTATGCCTTTTTTTCTAATAATTATTATATATTTTAATTACAGTTTATTAAAAAAAAAAAAAACCTACAATTTATATATTGTCGGCTATTGCTGCAAATTCCAGCCAGTTATGGTTCGAAATATCTAAGCATTAATTGGGAATTTGTCTTCTGCATAATTATTATCTGTTTTCATTACAGTTTATTAAATACAATATCTGCAGCATCTATTATCAATACATTTTTATTTAGTTTTGACTTCCATATCGCAATCATTCTGAGTCTAAAATAAACATGAAAATTGTCACGATTGAGTGTTAAGAGAGAAAATAAATTTTGGTCTTTTTTCTCTGTGTAGTAATAAAGAGGGAAATCTAACAAAAAATAATTTCTAATATAGCCCCGAACTGTTGTCAAATCCAAAATGTGTGCTTCCTTATAACAGTTTTGCAAAGAACCCTGTTCTAAAAACCTTAAGATTTTATATTAATTAATATGATACTAGGTTTTTATTGATTTATTTTTGTTTTGAAATGAAAACCCCTGTATACCAGCACAAATAAATTTCACTTGAGTTGTCTCAAGGACCGCAGAATTATTGCCCTGGTTTCATTTTTGCATTATCTCCCTTTGGTTAATTTTGTTTTTCTTGTCCGGAACGTTGCTCAAATATTATACAATGTATTGATTTGAATTTTAAAATGTAACCAGAATCTGATGGCATCTAGGAAATGTGCAGTGTCCAAGAACTGTAACTCTACCTGGTCCCATTTTTAATTATCTCCCTTTGTTAAATAGCTTCTTTTTTTTCTTGTCTCGACATTAACTTGAATATTATACATGGTATTTACTTGAAACTTAAAATGTAAACAGATGGCGACTAGGAGAAGTGCAATGTCTAAGAACTGTGACTACACTTTTATACTGCTGTGCCAAATAACCATAACTGATTCTCTATCCACTTTAAAAAGTGACTACTTACTTATTGATTGCTATCATATATAATACAGGTATATATGTATACAGGTGCTTATCTATGCTCCGCCTGGAGTCTGGCTTCTCCTGTATCAAAGCATTTGCGGGGCTATTAATCACCCACAGTGCAGACATAGGTGCCGATATCAGTGCTATATTGGCCCGATAACTTCTGCTGACTGGGTATATTCTGTAGTTAAAGTCAACTATGAACTAACCTATAGTACTTGAGGGTACTTTTCTATGTTGAAGCGGAGACAAAAGTTGGCAGTTTTGTCTTGGTTTTGATGCCTTCAGTGATGTTTTGGTCACATGGTTTTGCTACACTGTAAGTTTAGCATTTTTGGAAAATAGAAAATACCCTACTTTCACTTTTACATAATTTTAAACATTTTCGGAAAATGTAATTGGCAATGGTCCAGAACAGTGAAAATTGTATGGCAAATATTTCAGACCATGTCTTTTGAATGCAATGATTTTAAAAATATGACATCATAAACGCTAGATTTGACGTCAGTTAAAACGTTTGTACGCGCTCTGCAGAATTTATTTTTGAATGGATTTTCTAGAAAATTCACAGAAGGTATAAGTTAGGATTTTGTTGTGCATCCTTACTTTTGTTTTCAAAATAGTGAAAAGACCGAGGTTCTGTGGTGAAACCAAGTTTAAAAAAATATGACCTCGAAATTAAATTTAGTACAATCTGACTAAAGTACACGATCTTCCTACGTTCTTATGTAGCGTAGCGTTTATATAGGAGATGACTTTCATCAGATTGAGTACACCATATGAGATAAAAAGCTGAAATTCACAAATATTGTTTTTAAAGGTTTTCTTAAGATTTTCATAGGCCGGAGGTCATTTGACATCATGGGGTTATTACATGTTTTCATTTCTCGTGCAATAAATTCAGTGGGATCCCAATGGTCCAGAACTACAAAAAATTAAGGGCATATATTAAATATGCTGAATTTTCGTATGCAATTATATTCACATCCATATGACATCAGAATAGACGTCGGATCAGAAAGTTTGTAAGCGATCTGAAGCATTATAAATTGATGAATTTTTCGAAAATTTTCAAAGAATGTATAGGTTACACTCTAGATACCTAATATTTTCTGCGTATTCCGTATTAATAATTTTCAGGTTGTTTGAGTTTTAAACGGTTTGCAGAAAGTCCTTTCGTTTGTCGTGCAAACGAAATTTAGTTATTATTATTATTATTATTCTACTTTTTTCTTCCTTTTGAGGTTCAAATTAAAACAGGTTACCGACAAGGCAGCTGCATGAAATTTTAACAGTATGCACAGTGACATTGGCGCTTTTGATTGGATCAAATTGTTCTTCATGTGATGTCACGTGACGTCTGGTTCAAAAAAGCTACCAAAGCTTTTACGCGCTCTACAGCCGTCATTTCTTGACCAATTGACTTGATTTTTTCACAGAATGTATGGATTGCCATTTCGTTGTGCAGGATTATATACATTTTGCAACATTCAAAAATACCCAGGATCTACGGTTGAACCAAGTTTCGAACTTAAGACCTGAAAATGTAGTTAAGTATAACGAAGCTTTCAGATAATTTGGACAGAACATGTGTCTTATCAATTTCTTAAAGCTCTGAGAAGACTGACGTCGTATGACCTAAAATGACGTCATGACGCGTTTTAAAAAACAAACTTTTAATCCAAAATGTAGGTGCCTTAACTTTTGACCGATTTGCATAAAATTTTATCTGAATGTACAACATAGCATCTCATTTACCTCAGTCACTTCCGTTTCCGGAAAATCGTAAAGGTCATGGTCATATATCAGTCATTCGTGTTTTTATTCGGCAAAGTGTATCTCAAAAACGAAAAAATTCTACCGGAACACTTGGATAGTGCTTTGAAAGACCTTTCAGGTGATATTTAGTTTTTGAAGATCGGGGTTGAATTGGTTGAGTTATGGCAGAAAGACGAAAAGTGTACTTTTAACGAAATTGAAACGCTGTAGTTTCATGAACTTTGAGTTAAAAGTTTCGATTTTTTCAGGATTAACACACTGAAAAGTGAAGTGATGTATACTGCAAGGAATCTTTGTTTGGTCACGTGATTATGACGTCATGCATATTTAAGCAGAAATTATTTTAAAAAATCACATAAAATAGGCAAATTGATGTTTGAAGTTGAAATTTGCACGAATGCCGTAGCCTACAATGTGCAAAAAGTCCTGAAAATTTCAAGTGATTCCGTCAACAAACATGGCAGATATTCATGTTTTTCGGATAAGGGCTTTTATACGAAAATCTAGCAATTTGAAGTAAGAGAAGAAGGCGGTTATTGGGTTGGTTACGATCCGGACGTTCCTACGTAGGAAAGAGTGTCCGTGTTGAAAGGTGAATTGCGATGCGTATTTGAGAGAATGAGGTGCATTTTAGGATGCAATGGTGTACACCAGGACCGATAAGCATATTGCCTTTGTTATAACGGCTTTCTTCAAACTTTTATTAGGGCTTTCTGCCTCAAGTGGAAAGACCTATTGGATTTGTTATGTTTTTTCTTATTATTAGGGCTTTCTTTCTGCCTCAAATAGAAAGACCTATTGGGTTTGTTATGTTTTTTCTTATTATTATTAGGACTTTCTGCCTACAGGCAGGTTTGTACTGTTTTTTATTCTTCTTCTTATTATTATTATTATTCTTTTTTTCTTCCTCTTATATTTGTGTTAATTTCGAGGTGTTGCCATTGACTCAGAACAATGAAAATTTTATGGCATATATTTCTAACCATGTGTTTTCGGATGCAATGAATTTCATATTCATAAGACGTCATATAACGTCAGATTTGATGTCATGTGAAAAAAATTTACGCAGTCTACAGTCATTATTTCTGGACCGATTTTCATCAAAATTACACAGAATGTGTATGTAACGCTATAGTTAGGTATCCCGATGTCCTGTTTTCCAATTTCAAAAAGGCAATGGTTCTATGGTGAATCCAAGATTCAAACCATTGACGTCAAATTTCAAATACGTATATAACGCTTCCAAATGAGTTAGAAAGCTGATATTTGGACTGAATATTATTAGTCTCTAAGACTTCTTTCTATTTTGTGAGGAAGAACGTCATATGTCATTAATGTCATATCTTTTGCTTATAACAGAAAAAGTTGAAGACCGATTTGAATGCGATTTTTTTCATTCTGTTTCATGTTGACAGCCTAATAAAATATGATAGGCTTCGAGGGTAAGTGTGGCTGAAAGTTTTTGTGGTACGGAAGGTTGGATGTTCGAACCTCGCAAAAACCTGTGCAAATTAGGGTAGGTCTATGAAGAACCTACCCATTTTTGTTAGAGATCAGATAGAATAATAATAAATAGATTTGCAAGACATATAAAAAAAAAATGCAAAGGTCAAGGTCATATTTCTATCATTGTTTTTTCTCCGGCCCAAAATAGCCTTAAACCTAAACGTATTTTATCGAGAGTATTTGGACAAAAGTTCTTGAAGACCTCTTTCCAGTGATATTTATTTTTGAAGATCGGGCTTCATTTGGTAATTTTTCGGCAGTCCAAAGTTTGATCTTTTTTTTTTACAATTGTAAAGCACCTTTTAAGCTTCAAATTGTGACATTTAAGAAACAGAATGTTCCACCCATGGATATTGTATACTAAACTGAACTATTTGCTGCATTTCTAGGTACATAATTGTAATATTTTAATCAATTTTGTTTCTCATTTTGCCGCTAAAATCTTGTCTTGCTTAAAATCACTCTTTGCTTATAACTGAAAAAGTTGAAGTCTGATCCAAATGCGGTTTTCAGCATTCTGTTCCTTGTTGACAGCAAAACAGACGTGAGATAGATTTAAAAGTATCGGATACGGGAAAATATTTGCGCTAGAAGAGGTTGAATGTTCTAACTTTGCACAAAAAAAAACTGTGCAAATGAGAGTAGGTCTACGAAATACCAGCCCATTTTTGGTTTGAGATTCGATAGAAAAAATTTTGTTTGCTGCATATGAATTATAGGGCATATACGCACACAATATATGGGTTGGTGCATTTAGAGTATGTATGGTTTGTCTACAGGATGCGACCAAACTACACCAATATTTAAAAAAAAATATCAAAAACGTGACTTTTTAGGTTTTTTGAAGCTCCTGACTTTATTTTTTGTTCAATCTTCATGATATTTTTACAGGTAATGTAGTTTTATGATTTAAAGAGTTTCACAATTTAAAAATTTAAAAAATGCATTTGTCAAGGTCATATTATGATTATAATAATTTTCTTCGGCCAAAAAAAAGCTCTAAATAACTAAAAATATTTTACTGAGAGAATATGGACAAAAGTCTAAGTGCTTAAAGAGTTCTTTCCAGTAATGTTGTCGTTTTGTTGTCGGCATGATTTGATTATTTTATGACAGTTCAAAGTTTGATCAATTGTTGATCAATTAAAAATAAGTTTTATGCTTCAAGCTGGAACTTTAATATTCGAGTCATGCAACTTCTATACTATACTAAATGAAACTTTGCAGACTTTGTAGCATTACTAGGCACCAAAGACTGTTGTATCCGCAAAAACCGATGCTGTCGCGTTAGCTACTCTAGTATTTTCTTATTTTCTTTTCTTTCTGTGCCAATCTTCAAATTAATTTAACAAAAATAATATAATATAGGCAGTGAAAACTTGGCACAGTAGTGTCAAATATTAGTAATGGTTTTCTACATATATGTCCGTGAAATCACCGTAAATATAGTATTAGATATTGACGTATAGTTTTGGTCAGGAAGTTCTAATTTGTAGGTCCCTCCTCCTAGAAAGCTGAAATTTGAATCTAACTTTTCACAAAGAAAAGTTTAGTCTACCCGGGACGAGATGACAAACATACCACGTGACCAGTTTAATGCGATTAATTGCGCAATGTGTTGACTGCAGACACGCTAAACATGCCATGATATCCAGGCGTTCTTTTTTTTTTTTTTTTTGTCTTTTTTTTTGCACGTATCTACGTATCTATAAGGTGACTGAGACAAACTGCTGAAAAGTTGAAAATGCTTAATTATTGCATCATATAAACATATCAAAACCTTCATTTCTAAATTTAATTATGGAAAACAAATCCTTGTAATAGTTTAAATTGCAAAGAGACAGGTAAAATGTGAGAAATTTTTTACAGGTGAAGCATTCCCCCAAAACTGTTTAATTTTTCATCTGAGTGTTTTTTATGTATAAAAAGAAGTTAAAAAAAAAAAATTTAAATTAAAACAAGTGTTAAAGATTTATATAAAAGTGAAAGCTACTGCTAATATATAAGCTCAGTAAAATAGACAAAAATATAAAATATATACATATTTATTATATATTACAGTAAAATCCTTTCAATACTGATCAAGTGTTTACTCGAAAAAGAGCCTAAATTTGTGTGTTTATGCCTTTCACAGAATAGACTTTCAGGAGTACTGGACGAGCATTCCATCATTTTGGACCAATTACTGAAAATGATCTTACAGTCATCTAGCCTAGTCCTAGATTGAATTGTTATCTGTCAATTGACAATCATGTAGAAAGATACACACCCTGAAACTACCATTTTAAGATGAAATATTCTAAAATAATTTATGCCAACCAATGAAACAGATGTAGTTTCATTGCCTTCGGTTGTTAACCAAGATTTGATTTGTTAAAAAATTAGGTCAAATTCAGTTTTTTACAGCTTAGGCAAAAAGAAAAAAAGTTCCGTTTCTGGTCTCCCGACCGATCCCTTTTTTTAACGGCTGACCCTAAAGATTTTTTCCATGGAAGAACTCCCACAAGGCAAACATTTTGTTTTTGTGCTGTCTGACAGCCACAGCAGTATAAAAAAGATTGGAAGCTTTCTCAATTTAGATTTTGAAGTTGGTGCCATCGGGAGTTAGAGGTTTCGTCGACCTGTCATTTTGTCAAACTTAATATAAGAGATGTGAATATGACTTGTTTACTGGCAATTTCTACAGTCTATTAACATTTAATGGATTTTTAAAGATAAAATTTAAACGAAATTCAATACTGAAGTTTATATATAATAATTACATTCTCTTTATTTGTGTATATGAGTCCTGATTTGAAAATATGCCTCTGCAGCAATTAATCATAATAATTATTGTTCAGTACAAAAATATAATACAAAGTTTCACACATTTTTTTATTTGATCATATAATAATAATCATAAAGTTGATGAAATCCATTTTGTCAGCAGAAGATTCAGTTTGACAAGATGACAGGTTGACAAAACATCCATAGTTCATGCACTCCAGTGGCATGAATTAAAATTGTTTACCATCAGACCTAGGCTAAAACCCAATTTTTATATAAGTCCTGCAGCATATTTATGGACAACACAAACAATCCCGGATGTATATGATCACAAAGACATATCAAGTGAAAACCTTTAATAAATTTTAGCTCACCAGAGCACAACGTGCTATTAGGATTACCCTTCGTCCGTCGTCAACAATTTGCTTTAAAAGACATCTCCTCTGAAACCGCTAAGTAGGAATTGATGAAACTTGGCATGAATGATCCTTGGGTGAACCTTAACAAAATTTGCTAAAATAAACTTGATCCATGTAGAACTCTTGTTGCAATGGCAACCAACACCATTTTATTTTAAAAACTTTAAAAATCATCTCCTCTGAAACCGATGTTCAGAATTTAATTTCCTTTGGTACAAATAGTCACCTCATAGTCATCTACCATAATTGCTAAAATGAAGTCGATCCCTAAAGAAATGAGGCCTTCTCAGGGTTGGCAAGTTTCCTTATATACTCTATAGAGAAGAAATTAAAAATCATCTTCTCTGAAACCAATGGTCAAAATCTAATTTCATTTGGCACAGATGGTCACTTAATGTTTTCTCTACAATATTTGCTAAAAATCAAGTTGATACCTTAAATAAATGAGGCACAAAACCCAGCCAAATCATTGCTTTTTAGATTTGTAAGGGAGATAATCAATATTTTATATTGAAGCTTTAGATTTTTTTTTCTTTTCATTTTTTTTGTTGTTTTTTTGTTTGTTTGTTTGTTAACTTTATACCAGGTTAAAAGACACAAATAACTATAAGGGTATATAATATACTTCTCCGTTTAGAGGTTTCTCTGTTGAGTGTTTGAAGTGCCTTAATTATTATGTTTTGAAGTAATTTGTGCAGTTATTGACTAAGTTGCTCATGGTCTTCTACTGTCATTATCTCTAAGACATATGACCTGCTGATGGTTGGCCAGTAGTTCTTGTAAGGGAGATAATCAATATTTTATATTGAAACTTATAAATACAGAATATTGATTAACTCCCCTTACTGATTTAATTTTTTTTTGTATTGTTGTCGTAAATATATTATGTGAATTGTTTCATAGAGTTTGATCAAATTAATATATGGTATAAAATTTTCTGAATATAACTGCGAAATCAACAGTGTTGCTTTAGATTTTTTTGTTTTTTTTTTGTTAACTTTATACCAGGTTAAAAGACACAAACAACTATAAAGGGTATATAATATACTTCTCCGTTTAGAGGTTTCTCTGTTGAGTGTTTGAAGTGCCTTAATAATTATGATTTGAAGTAATTTGTGCAATAATTGACTAAGTTGCTCATGGTCTTCTACTGTCATTTTCTCTAAGACATATGACCTGCTGATGGTTGGCTAGTAGTTCTTATTAAGTCTGCATAGAAATTTAGAAATTATAATTTTTTATTTGGAATTTTAATCAGGGTTAAACAACATTGTCTAATAAAGTGATGGTACTCTGGTGAGCGTTCTAGGGTCATTATGGCCCTCTTGTTGAAGATTGATATCGCATGCAAAAACTTTAACCAGAAATTTACTATTAAAGTTCACAAAGAGCTACATTAAATCTAGTAAAAAATCTATGCCACTGTTCAGAGCCTTGGAAACTGACCTTCAATTATGACCCTAAAGACATATGTGATATTCATATGAAAACATTTAGCAATTTTGAAGTTTGATCTTGCATAAAAAACTATAAATGGGCTACTATACAGTTATTATACATGCTAGGGCTATGGGTCTTAGATATTGACCTACAAATATGATCCCAAAGACGTATGAAGTTGCAAGAAGATACCTCTATTGGTTGATGAGATATGAAGTTGCAAATGAAGTTGCATGATATTAAAAGTTTAACCAAGAAGTGTTACGCCGATGTACTCCTACTTTTCTTCCAATAATCGTCGAGCTTAATACTTTACAGTGTGTACTTTTATAGATAAACTGTAATGCCATATCAAAAGCTATTTGATGAGTCAAGTGATGTTTAGGAAATTCTTATACAACAGTTGCCTACTACAGCATGAGTGTATGTATATATTTGTATATATGCATATATTGTATCGGAGGAAAAAAACATCAACATATCCCTTGCTATCTTTCTCCATTTGTTTGTGTGGAGACCAGAAACGAACTCTTTTTCTTTGCCTTACGCCAACAACTGACTGATTGGGGAGAGAACAATATCTAAAATAGGCTAAAATACAGAAACATTGAGCACGCCATCATGGTAGACATTGGACTGGACAATACGCATATATACCTCAATACGGCAAACATCTCGCCTTGAGAGAAATGTTAAAATGGTTATAAACGCTAAATGGAATGATTTTCACGTGCACACAGACGATTCAGGCTGCACGACATTTTGTCTACCTGGTGTCGATACGGTAGACTTTACACCTTGACCAGTCATTATATTGGGACAGGGGGGAGATTTAGTGGTCAAAATATCCCAAACCAGAGTTTTCTATGCTCATTGTAATATATATATGTATATGAGTAGTGTCCACCAAAATATTTTGATGTTCAACCATAACATGACACTTAAAAGATCGGCAAAATTTATTATATTGTTCAGTGCTGTTGTATTTTAGACTAGTTTAGACTCCCCCACACCAAACATTTCCCGATAGAAACACTGGTCAGAATATGAAGTTCAACCGCATCGACACATTGTCGTGTATATTTTGGCTCTTGTAAACAAAAAGGCTAAATCGGTAACATCGTTTAATAAACAAAGCCTGTTTTTAAGTTAGATAGGCTCAATCGGCTTATAGAGATAGTTTTTTAGTGGAGTACCAGGCTATATAATTGTATCCAATTTTATAAGATATTTTCAGTTATTGTTGAAATTATTATTAATGACTTTCATAATGACAGTAAGTACATGTATAGTTAAATTAATTATTCTATTCGTCAACAATTGCTTGTGGACACTCTAGAGGCCACAGCTTTGGCCCAATTTTCATGAAAATTGGTCAGGTTGTTGTCTACATAATATCTCGGATGAGTTCGAAATTGGGTCATGTGGGGTCAAAAACTAGGTCACCAGGTCAAATCTTAAAGCATTTTAGAAAATCCTTATGAACACTCTAGAGGCCACAGTTTTAGCCCAATCTTCATAGAATTAAGTCAAGATGTTCTTCTACAAGATAACTTGGATACGTTCGAAATCGTTTGGGTCAAAAACTAGGTCACCAGGTCAAATCTTTAAAAATCTACGTGAACACATTAGAGGCCTTAATTTTGGCCCAACCTTAATGTAATTTGGTCAGACTGTTTGTCTGCATGATATCTCAACAAGTTCGAAAATGGGTCATATGAGGTCAAAATCTAGGTCATTAGCTCAAATCTTAGAAAATATTGTGAACAAATTAGAGACTAAATTTTGGCCCAACCTTCATAGAACTTAGTCAGAATGTTTATCTACATGACATCTCGGATGAGTTCGAACATGAGTCATATGGAGCCAAACAGTAGGTCACCATGGCAAATCTTAGTAGAACCTCGTGACCACTCTTGAAGCCACCTTTTTGGCCTATCCTTCATGAAACTTGGTCAGAATGTTTGTTTCCATGAAATCTAGGATGAGTTTAAAACTGGGTCACATGGGGTCAAAAAATAGGTCCTCCTGGCAAATCTTGTGAATACTCTAGTTGTCACATTTTTTGCTCAATTTTCAAGGCTTTTTTTTTTCAGAATGTTTGTTTACATAAAATCTTGCATGAGTTCGAAATTGGGTTTGGGGTCAAAAAGTAGGTCACTATGGAAAAATTAAGAAAGACCTTGTGAACACTCTAGAGGTCACATGTTTAGCCCTACCTCCATGTAACTTGGTCAGAATGTTTGTTTACATGAAATCTCGGTTGAGTTCAAATCTGGGGCCCATGTTGTAAAAAGGTAGGTCACCGGAGTATATCTAAAAGTAATCTTGTGAACGCTCTAGATGCCACTTACTGCGCTCAGTCTTCATGGGTCTGAAAGTTTGTCTACATGAAATCTTGTATGATTTCGAAAATGGGTCACTTGGGATCAAAAAGTAGGTCACCTGGGCAAATCTTAGATAAAACCTTGTGAACACTGTAGAGACTACATTTTTTGTCCCAGTCTTCATAAAACCTGATAAGAATGTTGTCTGCATGAAATCCTAGATAAGTGCAAATTCAGTTAGGATCAAAATCTAGGTCACTTAGTCAAATGTAAGAAAAACGTAACAAACTCTTTAGATGCCACATTTTTTGGTAATCATGCCTTATACAGCAATCTTACTCAGGTGAGCGACGCAGGGCCATCTTGGCCCTCTTGTTTAATTTCCGAATTGCATTATATATTTACCCTTGTTTGTTGGGATAATTTAGTTCATCATTATTTGCAATAAAGTCATTATTACTACAAAAATTTATTTATCATAATTCAAGGCCCGTAACTCCTCACCTAATAAGTCAATATCAGCAATAATCGAACATGACGGAGAGATCATGGTCATAAATATTGTCATAATTTTTTAGGATAATTGCTTAAGAAATGCAGAAGCTATAGTGTAAACAAAGTGAAATTTTGCATCTTTAGCTCACCTGAGCACAAGGTGCTCTCAAGGGTAAGCTTTTGTGATCGCCCTTCGTCCGGCGTCCGTCGTGCGTCGTCAACAATTTGGCTTGTTAACACTCTAGAGGCCATACTTTTAGGCCAATCTTCACGAAACTTGGTCAGAATGTTTGTCTCCATAAAATCTTGGACAAGTTCGAAATTGGGTCATTTGGGGTCAAAAAGTAGGTCATGAGGTCAAATCTTAGAAAAACCTTGTTAACACTCTAGAGGCCACATTTTTAGCCCAATCTTCATAAAACTTGGTCAGAATGTCTGTTTCCATAACATCTTGGACAAAGTCGAAATTGGGTCATGTGGGGTCAAAAAGGAGGTCACGAGGTCAAGTCTTATAAAAACCTTAACACTCTAGAGGCCACATTTTTAGCAAATCTTCATGAAACTTGCTCGGAATGTTTCCCTCCAAACAATCTTGGACAAGTTCGAATTTAGGTCATGTGGGGTCAAAAACTAGGTCACGAGGTCAAATCTTAGAAAAGCCTTGTTAACACTCTAAAGGCCACATTTTTGGCCCAATCTTTATGAAACCTGGTCAGAATATTTGTTTTCATAAAATCTTGGACAGGTTCGAATATGGGTCATGTGGGGTCAAAAGTATGTCATGAGGTCAAATCTTAGAAAAACCTTGTTAACACTCTAGAGGCCACATTTTTGGCCCTATCTTCATGAAACTTGGTCAGAATGTTTGTTTCCATAAAATCTTGGACAAGTTCAAAAGTGGGTCATGTGGGGTCAAAAAGTCAATATGAAAAATCCAAAATATGTTCATTTATAATCAGATGAGCGATTCAGGGCCATCATGTTTTATATTAAAAGGAGCATAACTCGTGACCTTATAGGTCGATATCAGCCGTAATCAAACTTGACCGAGAGATTATAGTCATAAAGAGTTTCATTAAGTTTGACGATGATTGTTCAAGAAATGAAGACGCTAGAGTGTAAACAAAGTGAAGTCAAACTTGCCCAAGAGATTATGGTCATAAATATTGCCATAAAATTTAAAGAAAAGATTGCTTAAAAATAAAGATTAGAGAGAGTAAAAAATATGAGATACAGCCTTTTTTATATCAAAAGGGGCATACCTAATTACCTAACTGGCCGATATCAGCCATAATCAAGCTTGGCCAAGATATTATAACTATAAGCATTGTCATGAAATTTTTAAGATGTTTTCGCCAGTTCGACCTAAACTTTTACGATGATATCTCAAGTACCATTGACGTGTTTGACCTCTGGAGCTACACCAAAGTCGACTGAGCGATACTTGAATGCAAGACACCGTAAACTAAAAACTAACAATCCACCACCTTCTTTGACAACTGATGTACAGGTAGTGATTGAGGCCGCCGTGGTTAAGTGATAACATAAATGGATAGCCTGAATAGCGTAGTGGTAACGCGCCCCGTTTCTAACAATGCGTTCCGGATTTGATTCATGGTCACGTACATGTGAGGGTACAGTGGTCGACCGTCCAGACACGTGGGTTTTCTCCGGGATCTCCGGTTTCCTCCCACAATTATGACCATATACGCCGCCACCAGAGCCATCGAGAGTGATTAATATAAGTTGTGACAACTTGTTTCGCAATCGATGTAAAATAAATAAAGTTAGACGTAAAAAATTCAAGTTTAGGCATTCTAGCTGGAACTCGAGAAACATATACAAGTCATCTTAATGTTAACTTATTGCTCGTTTGGTCTCTGAAAGTTAAATCTACATGCACTATATTCAGCCATTTTCACATATGAAATGATGAAATGACGTTTAAACAAGAATCCGCGACATAATATATAAGTTATATTGCTAAAGTGACATACATCATGCCCCCCCCCCCTCCAAAGATTCCACAAATATATCAAAGTTAGTTTGCTCTGGTGTCATTTTCTGATTTCTATACACTTAAAGAGATTCGGAATAGACAAGGGTAAATAAAATATCCCAAAATAGCTTATATATTAATTAAGATCTTTGTACTTGCGATAAGAGAATATGTATTCTAAAAGCTAAATGCTTCTCCTCTTATCTGTTCATCAGAATCACATTAAACATATGATACGCGATTATGTGGGTTACATTCATAGCAAGTCGCACTCATACCATTTACGTTGAAGGACAGGATTTGAACGTTCAGAAATTCAATACGGTGATAAATTTACAGGTTCGGTTTTATTGAATTATTTGCTATACGGCACCTTTGAAGAATTCTATTATTAAGCATAGAGATACGCGCTGTACACATTTTCGATCGAGTAAATATTTATCCAGTATAAAAACGTCAGTTCACTCCACTGTGATCAGTCACTTAGATTTACCCCCACTGCAGACGTCCGCCTCATCCATGGTGTTTTTCTTCTTGTGTTTCAGACTCATCTGTCGATACACGGTGTCGGATTCTAGGATTCTACATTTGTAACGAGGTTTAGTTAGACAAGACTAGTAACGACGTATAAGTCTTTCGAGAGAACTATTGCTGTAGTGTCGTAAAGTGGTCTAATACAAAA
This sequence comes from Solen grandis, assembly GCA_021229015.1. NCBI lineage: Eukaryota > Metazoa > Mollusca > Bivalvia > Adapedonta > Solenidae > Solen > Solen grandis. Next base: position 20,314,041 of record CM037782.1, read on the forward strand.
ACATCATAACATACAAGTTACGAATTCTAGAAGCACATTAAAAGGTGAAGTTGCAACGGAAATATTGGATTTAAATTAGAGAAATCAGCGATGGGAGAAATCAGCGAAGGGAAAATTTATGAAAATGATATGTAGTACGTTGTCTGAAGGCAGGACTAGATAATAATCAGATATTAGATATCAGCAAATATACGGTCGCCGGGAGATATATAAAGTGATGAACAAATAGAATAACTTTGAAGAAGTATTTTGTGGGAAAAATGAAGAGTTTTGATGATATGTCTATTTCACAAGTATTGTTTTCGTCACCAAAGAAAGCAAAAGATGGATCCTATTACAAAACCAGACATGAAGTAATTGTTGAATCTAAAGGAGATTACCAGAAAGGGAATTTGCCACGTGCTACGTCATCTAAAAATACAGGATCTATAGTGACGCCGGAAAAAGGCGTTGCAGACGACATTATTGATGCAAATCTGCCGTCTGCGGACTATTTTAACAGAAGCATGAAAACAAACAAACGAAAAGCTGCTGCCAGAAGAAATCTAATGGGCTCAATTTACACGAAACACAATGACGTAAAGCGCAGTTTTTCTTTCGTCGCAGGAGAGCGCACACAAGTAGAAATCCGTTTTCCTAAAGTGTATTTCACTAATAATATCAATGGAAACAAATCTCAGCACTACAAATGTGACCAAACTTCTTACTCTCGTGGCAGCAGACGCACAAGTGTTCTCAGTTCATATCCTTACTCACCGATTTCAACGACAAAATCAACAGAGAAATACTCCAGCCCACGAAGGGCAAGTTCGAGCCATAGACTTAACTTGCCTGAAATTATCATGGAATTCAACATGGAAGCAAACAGTAATACAGATGTTGATGGAAAGCGCGACACGAGCATGCAACTTTCGGAATCAGACGGCGATGAACGCGTGTTTGGCGCACCTTATGAGGAACTTCTAAATCGACCACGCAATATCATGAATAACCCATGCCGAGCACGGCACCGACCTTTGACCCCGGGACTATTAGAATCCTTAAATAAATTGAAGTTGCCGTCAAAAGTCAAAACAGAACAATGGATAACAGCATCTCTTATTTCTAAGAAATCATATTGTGATGAGTCATATAAAAATGGAAATTTAGACAATGTAAATTTAGCTATACCGAACTGGATATACACCGATTCCTGACGTTGTCCTGCTCCTTGGTGTACCGAGCAACAACTTAATCAACTGCTTCATGACAGTCGGGTTCCCAGTTCTTTTAGTGTTAAACTTTGAGTAAAATAATTGGTGCTATTGAATCTTAGTTTATTTCCACTACCATCTGGTAAATTCATTAAATTTGGATAGTATAAGGCATAATGTTTTGTTTAGATTTTTAAAAATGAATGAGTGTTCGTTCCAAATTTATTGTTATACATGTATTGTATTAATAATTAAGTAATGGTATCAAATCAACCAAAACATTTCAAATTCCTCATATTCTTTTGGATGGAAAATATATAAAGTCTAAGGTTAAAATTTGGTGAGTCCGGGTAGTCAGTCTAGCGAATAAGCCCGAGAAAACTGCTCATTTTGAGCAGCTCAGTACCGTTATACAACACAGCGGGAAGTGTTTGATGTTAATGGCTAAATGACCTGTGGTCAGTCAAACTGATAGGAAGGGCTGAATTGGGTCATTCCAGAACCTTACTGGAGATTTGTAAATCTCCTCACCAAGTCAGAATAACATTTTGAATTGACTCCTCTTTACACTTGTTCACAGAGTATAAAGGTTAGCATCTGCATAAATCAAAGCACTGAGTGCATTTAGAGAACAGGGTTTGTTGCATTGTTATTTCAGTAGATTTGATGAACAAGGATCAACATTTCTAGTAAATTCAATGTTATAAACCTTGCATAAACACAGTTGTAACAGGAACAGTTGAACGCAACAATATTCTAACAATATACATATTGTCACTTTACTCCCACGTTTTTTTTCTTGCCAATATTTTATAAGATTTATGTCAATATGTGTATTTAAAAAATTAAGCAAATATAAATCAATGATCTCTATGTATGGAATCTTTTTGACTTAATTAATATAGGTAAATTGATAATATTAAGTGCACCAAAAAATATACATTCATGTGTACATATATATTAAATATTGCAAAAGAAAAAGCATGTGAGCGCTGGATTTGAACTCGCAACTTTCTTTTACTTGGCACTGAATTCTAATTTCCTGGCTACTGAGGTAATACTTTTGTGAAAATTGTTGTATATCTATGAAGATAAACTTGTGAAATGTTAAAGATAAACTAGTGAATTCTTTAAAGATAAACTTGTGAAATGTTAAAGATCAACTAGTGAATTCTAATTAAAACTTTGCAATTGAATCGCTTGCGCATTTACTGTTTTATTACAGTTTATTAAACATGTTATCTCCAGCATCGATTAGGGATTATTAACTCATTTAAATTCAGTTTTCACGTCAGTAGCACAACTGATTAAAGATTTACTAAAGAATTACACCCCTTAGTGATAAGGGGGTATTCAAGGGCTTTCTGCCTCAACTTGTTATGTTATTTTTTATTTTTTTTTATTATTATCTACTTTTTTCTATCATTTGAGGTTCAAAGTAATACAGGTTGCCGATAAGGCAGCAGCATGAAATTTTAAAAGTTTGCACAGTGACGTTTGCCCTTTGAATGCAGCATTTTTTTTCTTCATGTGACGTCAGGGTTGAAAAAATGAAAAACAATCATTACTGGACGGAATAGCCTCATTGTTTCACAGAATGTTTATTTTACGTTGTAGATGTGCGCCTCCATATACGTGTTCCCAGACTCAAAAAGACTAAGGTTCTATAGTTGAACCAGGTTTCGAACTTTGGACCTGAAAATGTATTAATAGTATTACGAAGCTCTCAGATAATCTAGAAACTTGAAATTAGGGCAGAACATGTGTCCTATAGATTTCTTTCAGCTCTGAGAAGACTTACGTCATATGACGTAAAATGACGTCATGACGCCTTAACAAACTTACAATTCAAATTTACGGTTTTTAGCTCACCTGAGCACAAAGTGCTCAAGGTGAGCTTTTGTGATCGCCCTTCGTCCGGCGTCCGTCGTCGTGCGTCGTGCGTCGTGCGTCGTCCGTCGTCCGTCGTCAACAATTTGCTTTAAACGACATCTCCTCTGAAACCGCTGGACAGAATTTAATGAAACTTGGCAGGAATGTTCCTTGGGTGAGGCTCTACAAAAGTTGCTAAAATAAAGTTGATCCATGAAGAACTCTGGTTGCCATGGCAACAAAAAGAAAAATAATTTGAAAACTTTGAAAATCATCTCCTTCAAAACTACTGGCCAGATTTCAAAATAATTTGGTACAGATGTTCCTTGGGTCAACCTCTACCAAAGTTGCTAAAATTATTCCGATCCGTAAAAAAACATGGCCGCCAGGGGCGGGGCTTATTTGCCTTATATGTATATAGAGAAACCTTTAAACAACATCTCCTCTGAAACCACTAGACAGAATTTGATTAAACTTGGCAGGGATGATCCTTGGGCCAACCTTCACAAAAGTTGCTAAAATAAACTTGATCCATGTAGAACTCTGGTTGCCATGGCAACAAAAAGAAAAAAAAATATGAAAACTTTAAAAATCATCTCTTCAAAACTACTGGCCAGATTTTAAAATAAATTGGTACAGATGTTCCTTGGGTCAACTCTACAAAGTTGCTAAATTATTCCGATCCGTAAAAAACATGGCCACAGGGCGGGGCTTATTTGCCTTATATGTATATAAGAAACCTTTAACAACATCTCTCTGAAACACGGACAGAATTGATTAACTTGGCAGGGATATCCTTGGGTCAACCTTCACAAAAGTTGCTAAAATAAACTTGATCATGTAGAACTCGGTTGCCATGGCAACAAAAAGAAGAAGAAAAATGAAAACTTTAAAAATCATCTGCTTCAAAACTACTGGCCAGATTTTAAAATAAATTGGTACAGATGTTCCTTGGGTCAACCTATTTATCTCAGATGAGCAATTTAGGGCCATCATGGGCCTCTTTTCTGCAGTTCAGGCTACCTCTCCAAAAGTTGATCCTTTACAGATCAGATTTACAGAAGTTGAATATTTTTAAGTGTGATATTTTGTTACATTTATGCATAAAAAGAATGCATCAGCTCATAAACAAAACAAGAAATATGTCTTGGTAGCTTAATAAAATGCAAAAAGTTACATTAAATTACAAGGCCACTTATTAAAGAGAGAGAAGTCTAACAGAGAGAGAGAGAAAACCAGCTAGAAACAAAAAATAAATTGTACCCTTAGATGAGATTGTCCACTAGTCCGATAGGTCATTTGGGTGATTCCACTACATATGCAGAGGTGGAGAAGATAACATTACCACAAATACCATTCCTATAGCTTAGTCTGACCTACTGGCAGAGGTCACATTTTCTGGACTGTGTTGCCCCACTGAGTTAGTGCAAAAACTACATAACCTGCTACTATGTATATGAGATACTAGGCTAGTTTTACACAAAGCCACCTGATAGAGATATAAGGGTTATTGATACTATCCTAAATCAGCAGCAGCATCAACATCATCATTAAAGTGAATGTGGGAGGGGGGGGGGTGAATATGCAGATTGTCTGCCTTTACTTTGGTTCATGTCAGTGTTCCAGTACACAGGGATTACCAAACACCTCTTAAAAACCACAAATGAATGATTAAAAACACTTTGTAATAAATTGCAACTTATTTCTTAATAATTAACCCTTTTCCTCATAGAGATCTATAAAATATATGTACCTATGTGAGTAGCATAAAACCTAATCAGCCTGCAAGTCCAACTGTTACTCGCAGGCTGATCAGGTTTTATGCTGTTTGCTGCTCCTTAGTGGTCTGGGGATGGGGATTTTACAATTAAATTTGGAAAGGTTTAAGTGGGGCTTTCTGCAGATCAGGATTTATGTCAAAATGAGTTGAAAAGTTATGAGGGAAAAGGTTAAGGACCATCTCTCTTTTTGTCCATTTTCAATCAGCAGTACCACACTGAAATCTCATGATCACTGTTTTTTTCCATACTATTGCTAAAATGGGTAAGAAAAACTGTCAAGTTCCTGAGAAACATGTATATCAGTATGATACATGTATACTAGGTTGCATATAGAGCAGTGGTACTCAGGTGAGCGATTTTAGGCCCTATGGGCCTCTTGTTTAGCACTACATGCCTTAGTTATTGGGCGATTGTTTGAATGTGCAACAGTGCATCTCATTGCCATCAGTCACTTCCGTTTCCGGAAAATTGCAAAGGTCAAGGGCACGTGTCAATTATCGTTTTTTTCTTCTATCGTAAATATCTCAAAAACGATAAATAGTCTATAGAAACTCTATGGGTATAATTTGTAGTGCTTTGAAAGACCTTTCATGTGATATTAAGTTTTTGAAGATCGGGGTTGAATCAGCTGAGTTATTGCAGAAAAACAAAAACTTTGCTACCCTAAGTACACTTAACTACTTATATCTCGATAATTATTGATTTTTGTTGATAAGGGTATGAATATTATTTATAGAACAATGCCTGGTCGTTCTTTTGGTGTTTAAATTTAAAGATTGATTTAATATTCATTACGTTACAGGGAGAAAACAAAACGACATGAACATATTTTCCCCGATTTTTGCCATTTTCTTAAGGTTGTTGTTGTTGTATTGGGGTTTACCGTCACTGCGATAGTAATTCAATCATATAGCGACGTCCAGCTAATTACAGGTGGAGGAAGACCCCGAGTACACAGAGGTACCCGGGTAGAACCACCGACCTACCGCAAGCCAGCTGGAAGACTTCCTCACATGAAAAATCCGAATTCCCGACCGGGATTCGAAACCACAGCGGTGAGGGGCTGAGAGATTTGTAGTTCTAGACTGTAACCGCGCGGCCATGGCGGCCCCTTTTCTCAAGGTTTAACCGCCCATATCTAAAAAGTGGTTAAAGACACATATATTTATATTTGGAGTGAATTGTGGGGAATTAGAAGACCTTCCTAAGGGTACCTAGCTTTTTAAAATTCGAACTCATATAAGGAAGTTACATGAAAAATAAGAATTCATTTAAACCGTTCTTTCATATACTTCTGCAGTTAGTCCCACTCATTTGATTTCTTTTTTCTTTTTTTCGAAGAAACTGTTAATTTTTGAAGAAAAAAAACATTCAGAAGAATATTTGTAGCGTGATGCAATGCGGATCTAATGGTATGCAAATTTTGATGATCGGAACATTGATTATAAAATTATTTGTCGAAGGGCAATAATTGACATGAACATCTTTTTGCCGATTTTTGCAGTTTTCTTGAAAAAATAACTTTCTATATCTTAAAAACCGTATAAGAAAAGTTAAAACATGAAACACGGGAAATGTTGGAAATTTGAAGACCTTTCTAATGGTACATATCTTTTTAAAATTGGACATCATATTAGGAAATTACATTAGAAATAAGAATTCATTTACACCGTTCTTTCATGCACTTCTGCATTAGTCCCAATCACTTGATTGCTTTTTTTCTAAAAGACTATACATTTTTGAAAATAACATAAAGAACAATATTTTTAGCATGATGCAGTGCGGTTCTAATGGTATGAGATCTTAATGATCGGACCATTAATCATTAGGTTATTTGTCGAAGGGCAATAATTGACATGAACATCTTTTTGCCGATTTTTGCCTTTTTTTAGGAATAACATTCTATATCTCAGAATCCGTAACAGATAGGTTTAAAAATGAAGTAGGTGAATGTGGAATTCAGAAGACCTTTCTAACGGTACCTAGGTTTTTAAAATCAGACATCATATAAGGAAGTTACATGAAAACAAGAATTTCCGGAAAAAAAACGTTTCACCATCACTGTCGCGGGGTCCTCTCTGAATGACACAGAGTCACAGGGAATTGTGAGTTGATTCCTTGTATTGTCCAGTATTTTATGTTCCTTCTGTAAATTATACTTCACAATCTCCTAGATTTCACAATACTAATTAAAGACCCATTAAATGATTCAATTTTCATGAAAAAGAAAATATGAAATAACATCTAAAAATTGTAGACCAACACAAATGGTTCAAAATGTGTAAATATATGCTGTAAAATAACAGTTACACGCACTGAATATGTTGATCAAATTACGCTATTTAGTATTTTGGATGGCTGTCAAAATACTCTCATTGTTAACATTTTGCATTTGCGAGTATTCTCGAAGACAGAATGTAATCGGGAGTAATTGAATTTGAAAAACCGTCGTCGAATCACAATTTATTCATCTGCTACGCCATCAATTTGTGCACTCGTGATACGTTAACAGAGACATACGGATCGAATGTCTACAGAAAATTGAGGAAGATATGTGGGATATGCAAATTAGTTATTTTTGTTAACAATTAAATGTTCTTAAATAAAAGACTCTTTCTTATTTATGCATTGGAGAAGCGTCTCCTAACAAGTCTTTAACACACACTTTGCTTTTCAGACCGGAAAATACATACTTCTTTTTGGAAGTGTAATGGGCCTTTAAGACTATTCAAGATAAGTTCCATAAGTCAATATAAGATCATGCAATACATGTACTATATTTTTACTCTATCAGACTCCTTTTCTAAGACTATAAGTCTGCACAAGACTCCATAAGACTTTAGACTCCATATAAGACTGCTGAAAATTCTGTAAGAATTACTTTATATTGCATTGAGGGGTTTAAAATTAACCAAAGAAATTAAACACGTATTTGACAAGTTAATAGTTACAAAATATAAAATAGCATCTAGGAGTAAAGTTAACTTATCAATGTTGCTTCAACTGCACAATAATTATCTTATCAATACTTACAACATTTGGCTTTCTACAATAATACTTTGTCATCGGTTTTTGTCTCAAGTGATTAGATCAATTACTGATAGTAGGTCTTCTGCGACAAAAATATACTATTGTTTATACATCAAAGTAAGAGGTGTCGACTCTGATAGAGTTGAGCTGAATAAACAAAACCTGAATCTAAAAATATTCAAACAAGCCTATCATCATTGATACTACAAAAATACATTATCTTTTACCAATGACTTTTACCAAACATACATGTATATTATTTACAAATCATACATGTATATTACTATCTTCATTTTCATTTGATAAAACTTAGGATGTAAAAATGTCATCGTGGCACATATAAACCATTCTTCTATCATAATTATGCTATTTTGAGATTTGAAAATGTGTTGAAATAATGATTCTGTGTGCTGTAACTGTGTGTTTAACACTGAAATATGACTTTGTCACCATTTATGCTTGTTACTCAATAACCAAGAAATGTTTAGAACACATGTGTCACATGCTAGAAGAAGCATAGAAGAGATCAAACCCATAACCTTCTGGTCCCTGATGAGGGAACGCTAAAGTTGCTGTACCACAATGCTCATACATGCATATGGATCAATCTGGTTGCATTTTGTCTTTTAGGTGTTCATTTTTATATGGCCAAATTAAAAAAAAAAGAAAAAAAAGAAAAAGAGGAAACAGGACAATGTATGAGGCCATTGATATCCATTTTACGGTCCTACTTAAAAACGTCATCCAGGATTTTGCGCCATCCATGCGCCGTCCAGGTTTCTATAGCGCACAAACATATTCACCATGTCTGTGTATAGCGCCACCCGCTTTATTACAGGTCGTATAAGTATAAAATTTCACCAGTAGCTTTATAATATTTAGCATTTTAAATCATGTGTGCAAATTTCATTGGTATATTTTATTTTCTTTATGAGTAGTAAATGGATCGGTTTGGAGGCAAACAAACGGGCGCCATTTTGTTGACTTAGTTTCTATTTTTAGTAACAGGCGGCCATCTTTGTTACTATTTATAGTAACTCATTTGCATATAAGCATTTTAGGGTATGACGTGTAGTGGCCATGTTGAAGGCGGCCATTTTATTTCTTATGTGTGTATTGCGCATGCGTGGTGGCCATTTTGGATTATAGTATGACATTATGAGCTATATTTAAAATGACATCATGATCTATAGTTAGAATGACCTTATCGGTAGCATCAATTCATCTTTGTCTCAATGATGTATAGAGCTGACTTGTACATTCGACCTAGGGCTTGATCATGGGCAGTGAGGGTCAGGTCCTTAGCCCTAGGCGGAGACTCCTGATGTACAATGGACAATTCAAACACTGTATAAGAAAAAATCACTATTTTAAAAATAAAAAGGAACAAAATACATTAAAATAAAAAAGAATAAATGTATAAATATGTAATATAGAAAATAAGAAAAACTAAAAAAATACATAAGTCAAAATAAAATGATACTTTATTTTCAAAGAGAAACACTTACGATGTGAACAGTTTCCTATCTCCCAAGAGAATGAATACATTTCCGGTAACTACTCTGATGTGTTTTCCATTTTTGGTCAAAGTGTTTCCGGTCTCTATTTTTAGAACAAGGCTTGAGGCAGCCAGATTCATTAAAATATTGAGGGGCCGCCGTGGCCGAGCGGTTACAGTCGTGGACTACAAATCTCTCAGCCCCTCACCGCTGTGGGTTCGAATCCCGGTAGGGACTTCGGATTTTTCATGTGAGGAAGCCTTCCAGCTGGCTTGCGGTAGGTCGGTGGTTCTACCCGGGTACTTCTGTGTACTTGGGGTCTTCCTCCACCTGTAATTAGCTGGACGTCGCTATATGATTGAAATACACTCGCAGCGACGGTAAACCCCAATACAACATCATTAAAATATTAGAACAATTTGAACCCGCCCGAGGTGGATAATGATTAACAACATCGTCTGGTATACAGACCTAACTTGTGCTATCAACCTAACAGAACTAACATTAAAATGTTCTAATATCATCTATAACCCGAAAACATTTTCTGGTGCTCAATGGAAAAGTAAAATGATGGGTGGTCATTGTATGCTGTTTTCAAATGGAAAAATGATTGTGAATGGAAAAACTAAAACTGTGAAGGAAGCAAAATTACGTGTGAGACGTTACGCTCGTGTATTACAGAAGATGGGATGACCTGTTCAGATAGGACATTTCTACGTCAAGACTATATCCGCCTCATTCAAAGTAGAAGGACCTTTAGACTTGTCACAGATTGTGAAACACTACCAAGGAAGCTATGAACCGGAACGATTTCCAGCCGCCATGTTTATTAAAGACTCTGTACATTTTACATGTTTTCACTCTGGTAGTGTTCTTATGACTGGAATCAAATCTGAGAAACAATTGTATGATCTATGTTTACCTGTACTTATTAAAATACCATTATTGTAAAGTGTGTTTGGGGGACCACCCTAATCCCCAACATACTATATTCAGCGGGGTCAATAAAATGTAAAATTGATATTTTGTGTTGTTATTTATGAAGGTAAAGAAAGAAAAACAAACATTTAAATCTTATGTCTACTCATTTTATTTCATATTTACACAAAACGATTCACAAGTCGTTCATTATAGACCAAGTTAACAGTGTCAAAAGATTTTAAATACGTTTCATACTCCAACCGTGGCATCGGTGGACCACATAAAAGATACAAAAATGTCCACATGTCACTGTTCCATCCATTTGTTGTCTTGTCTGCCGATACAACACCACCAAAATGTCTCAAATGACTCAATCGATAGTTCAACTGCTCTGTATTCATGATTCCAACGTCACGTTTCTACTGGCACCAATTTTCATGAGCGCTGGAAACTGAGCACTGACAATAACTGTACAGGTTTCTGACAGAGCCTCAGTAAATTTGAGTTCCAAACGCGTATGCGCTCTCTGTGACAGTCGATCATTCAAGTCTCCTTCTGGCCTGAACACGTATAAGCAAGATCTACTCTTCAAATATTTTCTAGACAAATGATGATGTCTTTCAAAATTATCCTCATATATATTCTCTGGTAGGCTTCTACAAAGTTGTATCCACAAAGAATCCCGCGTAATTACAATTGAAATGTTGAAAGTTGAATGAATTCTTGGTGTATTTACCGTGTACCGCTGAGGAAGACACGAGTCCCACAATCAACTGTCTCGGAACGTCACCTTGAAACAGGTTGTCGGTAATGAATGAATATTGTCCGCTGGGTACGGCATAGGTTTTTATCACCGATTTTGTAAAGGGATACAATGCCTCTGAGTTATTGAGCGTTTTGGCCTGACCAATAATCAGTTCAGGATCGACTTTTACCATAGCCACTTTTATAATCGCTTCTTGAATCACTAACTTATAGGCTTCTGTGTCAGTATCAGCGGCGAGTCTAAATACGTCTTTATTTTGCCACAATTTGATATTGACAGGTACTCCATTCAACAGTAACCTGTCTTGTTGACACATATTTATATGAAGGCGTCCAATGACATCAAACGTTTTACTTAGGACCGTCCATTTAGATCTCTTATACAATCCGTTATTCGCACCCTATGGATTGGTGACATCTGGAGCATCATCATCGTCTTGCACAAACCCCACACACTCCAAATCGTGTTGTGTAGGATTACCCATCAGTAAATCTAAGAAAGTTTTATACGCGTAATTGTTACCCACTTCATTGGTGGGGTGTTGTTGTACATTGAGATCGATTTGTGAAAACATGGTGTGTAAGATGTTGTTGGTGACACCCACTGGAACATCTTTTTCTAAATTGGTTTCGTCTGACTTACAATCTTGAATTTCACATGAAGAAATGTATTTGACAGATCGATGTAAGCAGTGGAAGTTCCAGGTATGTTAAATTCAATTGCCGCGCTCTCAGTGAGTTGATTGACTGGACTATATGTCAGCTATTCTGTTTTCTGTGACCCTACATAGACTTCCGGTGGTTGAAACAAAGCCAACTTGTCACTGTGTATGTTTTCCATTATGATAGTTGATCTTTCCTTTTAGGATAGGGTGAAGACTTGGTTTGTTTTTGGTTTGTTTTCGAGGTGAGGACCTGCCCTTATAAACTTCCTTCAACTCTGATTTTGCCAGTTCGACAGCCTGTGCTACAGGAGTAACAAATTGAATGGTAGGTTCTTTAGACGTGCCACCAGTCTGTATTTTTTCTACCACATAGTGTCCTTTGTGATTAGGACGTAGTTTTTCTCTTGGACATGAGACGAAAATGATGTTCCCATCTGTTTACATCTATTTTCGTAAGTGAAGCACGCATCGTATAATAGTTTCATTTGGTTCTAATCGCGTCAACTCTCCTCCCCTTATAAAGATTCGAAGTCGATCAATGTGAGTTTTCTTTACAGGTATGTAGTAGGGCACAGTATATTCAAAATGTTTCTTTTTTTTCTCAATACATAATCGTCGCAAACAGGATATCATCGTGTTTTCAACATAAGATTTTTGACACAAATCGGTACACACATACAATGTATGTTTTGATGTTTGATTCAATTTCAGTCAGAGCACATTCCCACTGGCCTTCTAACGTATACGATCTTAGTAATTCTATGGTAAAGTCTGTAGAGTTATTGTCGGGATGCTCTTCCATGGAGTCATCGCTTAATAGAAACAGGTAAATGTTGTCCATCTTGTTGAGTTAGATGAATACTGGTCTGACCCTTATAGGTTTTCAATGTTTTCCAGTAGGTTCGCGCTTCAGAAATTGCTTCGTCAATACGATGGGTCAATTGTTTAAAAACCAGCCACTGATGTAATTCCAGTTGTATACCAAAAGTTGTCGCTGTCCCATTGATAAAATGTCATATATCTAGGAAAATGTGTCCGTTTTGATTACACAAAGTGCCATAGACATTACTCTGAAGAGGGTATTGTTTGACATAAACGCATGCAGTATATGATTGAGATTCGGTTTGATCTTTGAGACTGCTGGGTGATGATTGACGGGTAAACTGATTAAGACAATACCAGGTACGGTACACACTAATGTCATGATGACAATGACTATCCTTGTCATAACCCTGAAACGGTTTTTTACTTGATCATCTCCTTCCAAACATTCCCGAATTAAAGTATGACTCGTCATGGTTAACTGTTCATGGTCATAACCTTCCCTTATAAACTATAATTTGTGACATCTTTTTCAGGATTCCACGAATCATATTTCTTTGGCCAGTGAAGCCAGCGAACAAGTACTTCCTTTTGTTTGCGACGCGTTCGTTTCTTCAGCACTTTTTCGATATGATATTCAGTGTTTTCATCCACATTCACCGCTTGTAATTCGGGTTCATAAAATGTTCCATCTATGACCTCAATATCCCACGCTTCCAGTCTATACACGTTTAAATCTTCCCTTTTATATCGTGACTTAAATTTAAAGAGCTCCCCGGTCCATTTTTGAGAATATTCTCGATCAAATACACCTCTGACGTGTGATATACGTACTATTTGACCAAGTTTAAACTTGTATCTTTTCTCTTTGGTTTCTTTTTTGATTTCTTTCTTTTGACTTTTCTGTCTTAATAAGTATTGTTGTAGTCTGCTATCGCTTTCGTTGACTTTATTCACAGATGCAGGCGCTTCACCCAGACTTCGATGTACAGTATGATTGTAGCTGGTGACCAAGTCCTGTAATTTTTACTTCGCGTTTTCAGCATACGTCTCCTTAGACATAGAAACTAAATCCATAAGATCTATGTCCCATAAATGGTCAAATCCCTGAACAACAACTCGAGACCGTGGAAAGTGTCTTCTAGCTGCACGTGTTAGGGAATATGATTCTTGGTCTTGTAGGCATTTTCGGACCCTGTATCGTCCAATTTTGAATTTTCCTTCCGATTTAACGACTTTGTACAGTTTTTCTACTCCGGCAAAACTAGCAGGATGTTTTGGATCAAAGTAAATTGATGCTAAGTACTCTTTCCAGTCCATTATATGTGGATCCACTTTTTCCGCCTTGTCGTTTTCTTTTCAACAGGTAGACCAGGTGGCCTTAATGGTGTGTCACGCTTAACAATAAGCGAGGTGGGTAAATGTATCTCTTTAAGACCATCATAAAATTCTCTAGATCCAACAGGCGTGAAATGTTTATGTTGATATTGTGTACCTTTCATCAAATCCACAATATGAGATCCAGGTATTGTAGTCCCTTTATAAACGAGTTCACCTCTGTCGTTCCATAGTAATGTACGCCCGGGGTCACAAATTATATAAGTAAGTATGGCTTTTGCCTTTTGTTGATATCGTTTGGGTAATACGTCTACTATAGCTGCAACAGTCAAGCCAGTTGGTGAATTTGAGGTTTCCGACTATGTTGTTGTCTGCTTGTGGTCTAACAATCGTTGATATTTGTCATATGGTATCAGAATCGATTTTTGTATATTCTTCATTTTATAAAGTCACGCAGGGCGGGCTCTATGGATTTCAACAGTTGGGAAATGACTGCTCCTTGTCTACACAATAGTTCCTTCTTTTTCTTACTGGTAATCTTTGTATCACCAATACGTCTTATCATGTTTCTGTGTTTCTTGAGTTTTGGTTTATGCGACGGTGTGATTGGAAGTACGCTTTGGAGTAAATTGACTACCACTTGAGTCAACGCTCTCAACTGATCGTTGGTAATGGTATCCAAAAGTTGTTTTCTTTGTTGTTTAGATGTGGTATGCATCAAGAGCTGTAAATAGCTCCAATGTTTTTTGACGAGACGACTCATCTTTATTATATCAGATCAAGACCTCCCCTTATAACCTTGTGTAGACAATTGGATCTTCCCCAGGAAACACGTTTGTTCTCATTCTGTATTTGTCTTCCCCCATGGGCGTCAAGTCCAAAACTAGATATCCATGGCTATCTTTTGTAGCGTCTTCATAGGCTTCTAATAATGTATTAGCTTTGCCTGGAAACAGTTGTCGTCCTAATGTCATAATCTGAGACATTCCGCGCATATTTCTGAAAACTACCGTATACCAACTGTTTAAAGCAATGGACCTAGCCGAATTTCCTTGTTGAAATAGATTCTGAAAGAGATAAATAACGATAATACGTCGATAATGACATCCTTGTGTAAACAATAACTGTGTATCTTGTCTATCAACGACTTGATGCATGAGATCGTCTATGACAATCAAACAATGGTCTCCATTAGCAAACTCTTTATTGACGGTAGACCACAGCGTGAAGTTCTATATGAGGTATAGTCATTTTCATTTCGTCATAGAGGAGCTGATACACCCCGTAATACCACATGATTCTTTTAGGTGCTTCTCAAGCGTACATTGTATCAAGATGATGTAGCAAACGATACACCCACCACGTTTTTCCACATCCGGTCGGTCCTACCACTGTAATACTTGAACAAGGTTCGAATGGCAGTAAAGTTAATGTGTTATGCGGCGGCGGATTTTCTATGGTGACAACAGATTTCTTCAATTGGAGTGAATTCTTTTCTCCTTTAATGCTCGTAATTCGACGTCTAGTTCCATCTTTGGGTAATTCGATAGTACCGATGGAAATGTTGAAACTGTCATTGATGGAAAGCTGTTGGTTACTATTTAATACTTTTTCGATGGTCTCCATCACTTTCTCCGCATTTAGATTTTCCCAGGGTTGTAAGGGAACGATGATGGGGTCGTCTAAACCTTCGTGATGAATGACCACTCTTCCCAAATCGCTCCTTCCAAATAACCACGGGCATCCTCAAGCACTTCCTGGAACATGTGATGAAAACCACCTTTAAATCCACTTAATTGTGGCCGTGGTACTTTTCATCCACCTTAATTTCATATATCCTGTCCACGGCCGCTGTTTTCTTGAATGTTCTCTCTGATTTTTTCCTCATGGTATATTTTAATTCATGAGATGGACTTGGCTGGAGCTCCTCTCCACTTCCGGTCTGTAGGGGAGACCTGGGGACCCAATCTCCATCCTCCTCACACGCATATGTCAGGTCATTCATTTCTTCGTCAAATAGATAAGATATGACACACTTTTCTATCTCCTCCTGTTCTTTGATATACTCTAATGCTGTGGTTATATTTTCTTCATAACTATTATTCTCCATAGGTCCTCCTAAGTGTTCAGGTATATTATCGAATTGTTCAGTGATGAAATCGTCATCATATTGTCGATTCATCAATTGAAACAAACGAAATCTAACGGCAGGAGATTCTTGAATATCCCACGTAACAGCAAATTCTAACAGTTCGTCAACATCGGTGAAAGAATTCACCATCATTTCTAAGGTATTTTCCATGTTGTCGGTTTGAGTTTTGTAGTCAGAATGACGACTGTAAACTGTGCGCGACATTTTATACTCTCTTCTGGGCCTTAATTTCAAAACGAGGCTTATTATTTTTTAGATATATCCTCTGATTGGCTGTTTCCTTTTAGACATAACGTCATAGTTATTTCAAGAAATGGAACACTCGTTTCATTGGAAGTCTATGGTGGCATGTTTATGATCAGACATGATTCTGCAGTTAATGACTATTCCCAGGGTTCCCATGATCACAGTGTACATGTTCAGACATGATTCTTCAGATCCATGCATTTAATGACTTTCACAGCTGGATGCCACTTCATGTTCATACCGGAGATCCGGTGTTGGGGAAAAGTGAATAACTTTCACAGCAGGGTTCCCATGAACACAGACTACATTCTCACGCCTTGGACTAAAATAGAGGCCGGAAACACTTTGAACAAAAATGGAAAACACATTATAGAAGTTACCGGAAATGTATTCATTCTCTTGGGAGATAGGGAACTGTTCACATCGTAAGTGTTTCTCTTTGAAAATAATGT
The DNA here is from genome assembly GCA_021229015.1 of Solen grandis. Classification (NCBI taxonomy): domain Eukaryota; kingdom Metazoa; phylum Mollusca; class Bivalvia; order Adapedonta; family Solenidae; genus Solen; species Solen grandis. Next base: position 20,330,777 of record CM037782.1, read on the forward strand.
ATCATTTTATTTTGACTTATGTATTTATTGAGTTTTTCTTATATTCTGTATTACATATTTATGCATTTATTCTTACTTTTTTTAATGTTTTTTGTTCCTTTTTTTAAAGTAGTGTTTTTACCAATTGTATTTTCTATTTATTGCTGCCATTTTTCCCTCATACGGTGTTTGAATTGTCCATTGAATGCCCGTGATCAAGCCCTAGGTTGAATGTACAAGTCAGCTTTGTACATCATTGAGACAAACATGAGGTCATTCTACCGATAAGGTCATTCTAACTATGGATCATGATTTTATTCTAAATTTAGCCCATGATGTCATATTTTAATCGAAAATGGCCGCTACGCATGCGCAATACAAACATAAGAAATAAAATGGCCGCCTACAACATGGCCACTACACGTCATACCCTAAAATGCTTATATGCAAATGAGTTACTATAAATAGTAACAAAGATGGCCGCCTGTTACTAAAAATAGAAACTAGGTCAACAAAATGGCGCCCGTATGTTTGTACCCAAAGAGACCCATTTACTACTTTTATGTTTAAATCCATTTCCAAAATTCACTTCATTAATCACCGATAGGAGACTTGACGCCATCTAAGGCATCTCAAGTTGCTTTAAAATGATATTTTACAACATTTTACGATACGGATCTAGTGTGTTTGAGCCAACCGATTCATTTTAGATAAGAAAAAGAAAGAATAATAAAGAGCCTTTAACATAAAATGTGTACATTTTATTCGAATAGATAAAGGATGGCCTTTTTAAAGCATTTTAAAACTCGTTCTGATACCTCGCCGGTACAATAAAAATAGGATACTCACTACTCCAATATCATCGCGCCACCGGGGTTTTTACTGGTCATATCAATATGAAAATTCGCCAATGCATAGAAATGACTATCACCTAAAATGTATGTAAATTTCATAAAAATGTATTCTTTTATGCACTTTCCTATTTTTTTTAAATCCTCACCTACACCATGGCAGTAAGACTCAAATAGGAATAAATACTATCATAGTATCATCGCGCCAACCGGGTTTTTACTGGTCATATTTATATGAAGACCTGTCAATTTATAGAAAAAACTACGACCTAAAATACGTGTAAATTTCATTTCAAAATTTTATTGTTTTATGCACTTAAATGATATTTTGAAATCACCACCTAAACCACGGCGTTAATACTCAAATAGGAATATACGCTACCCAAGTATCATCGCGCCACCCAGGTTTTTAGCTCGACTATTCGAAGAATATGAGAGCTATTGTAGTCACCATTGAGTCGGCGTTGGCGTTGCAGCTCTTGGTTAAAGTTTTGCATGCAAGTTACTTTCAACATTATATCTCAATAACCATTTCTGGTATTGACTTGAAAGTTTATGAATATGGTCAGGGGCATCAGACAACCAAAGTAGATAACTCTTTACTGAATTTAATATAAATTATGCCCCCTTTTTAACTTAGAAATTTTAATTTTGGTTAAAGTTTTGCATGCAATAGAAAATTTGGTTAAAGTTTTGCATGTAAGCTACTATCCAGCTTGTATCTCAACAAGCATTCATGGTATTGACCCCCTTTTTAACATAGAAATTTTGGCTAAAGTTTTGCACAAGGTACTTTCATGCTTATATCTCAGTATCTAGTCATACAATTGATTTAAAAAATATTTAATATGTTTAGGAGTATCATACTATCAAGATAGATAAGTCTTGATGAAATATATTACAAGTTATGGCCCCTTTTTCAACTTAGAAATTTTGGTTAAAGTTTTGCTTGCAAGGAAGTTCATGCTTATATTTCAGTAACCAGGCGTGGGTTTGATTTGAAACTTCTTAAATATGTTCAGTTGTATCATACTATATTGGCAAATTTTTTACTGAATATAATGCAGAGTAAGGGTCATTTTTTGACTTAGACCTTTTGGTTAAAGTTTTGCATGCAGCTCCTATCCTGCTAAAATATCAGAAATTGTTTATGGTATAGACTAGTTTAGAGTTTAGGAGTGTGTTCAGGGGCATCAGAAAACCAAGGAGGATAACTCTTGAACTGAATTTTATTCAAATTATGGCCCTTTTCTAACTTGGATACTTGGTTAAAGTTTTGCATGTACAGTATTATTATGCTTATGTCTCAGTAACTAGGCATGGAATTGATTTTAGACTTCCTAAACCTATTTAGGGGTATTAGACTATCAAAGTATATCATTTTTGACTTCTGTTATATACAGGGTATATGAAGGGTAAGAATTGAAATAGATTTCATTTGATTTACCAACAAGCATTTTGAATAGTTGAGCTTGCTGTCCTCTGACAGCTCTTGTTATTGGTCATATCAATATGAAAATTTGCCCATGCAAAGATCTGACTAGCACCTAAGATATGCGTAAATTTCATTTCAAATTTTTATTTTTATGCACTTTGATATTTTTTTTTAAATCAACCTATACCACGCCAGCAAGACCCGTAAAGGAATATATGCTACACTAGTATAATCGCGCGATTGGGTTTTTACTGGTCATATCAATATGAAGAATTGCAAATGCATAGAAAAGAATATGACCTAAAATATGTGTAAAAATCATTTCATAATTTATTGCTTTATGCACTTCAATTATTTCTTAAAATCCCCACCTTTACCAGGCCGGTAAGACTCAAATAGGAATATACGCTACCCTAGTCTCATCGCGCTAACCGGGTTTTAACCGGTCATATTTATATAAAAACTTACCAATTCAAAGAAAAGAATTTGACCTAAAATGTGTGTAAATTTCATTTCAAAATTTTATTGTTTTTACACCTTTTTTAAATCCCCAGGGATACCACGCCTGTATGACCCGTATAGAAATTTACCCGACCCAAGTATCACCATGCCAACTGGGTTTTTACTGGACATATTAGTATATAAACTACACATTTACATTTTTTTTAATCACGCATTCATACCACGGCCGGTAATGATTATATGCTAGCCAAGGACCTAAGCGCAAACCATATCAATCACAGGTCATATATTAAGATGGTTATTCAAACAACCAATCCAAAAATATCTTCCATAAATTGTAAATTTAACTAGAAAAAAAATGTGTTTGGTGCACTTTTTTTTAAAAACTCGCATTGACACCACGCCAGAAAGTCCCTATTGAGTAACAACGATATCCGAATATATTTTCACCTTTATCGCACCAGCACGGCTCTAGTTTGCGCATAAGACAAATTATCGTATTTGCGTTCCAACCGATCCAGCCATATATTTATTTCAACAAGAGGGACATGATGGTCCTGAATCGCTCACCGAATATAAATGAGTAACATATGTTGGATTTTTCATATTGACCTACTTTTTGACCCCACATGGTCCATTTTTGAACTTGTCCAAGATTTTATGGAAACAGACATTCTGACCAAGTTTCATGAAGATATGGCCAAAAATGTGGCCTATGGTGTGTAAACAATGTTTTTCTAAGATTTAACCTCATAACCTCCTTTTGACCCCACATGGCCCAAATTCAAAATTGTCCAAGATTTTATGGAAACAAACATTCTGACCTAGTTTCATAAAGATTGGTCCAAAAATGTGGCCTCTAGAGTGTTAAAAAGGTTTTTTAAGATTGACCTTGTGACCTACATTTTGACCCCACATGACCCAAAGTCAAACTTGTCCAAGATTTTATGGAAGCAAACATTCTCACCATGTTTCATGGGGATTGGGCTAAAAATGTGGCTTCTAGAGTGTTAACAATGTTTTTATAAGACTTGACCTCGTGACCTACTCTTTTGACCCCTCATGACCCATTTTCGAACTTGTCCAAGATTTTATGGAGGCAAACATTCTGACCAAGTTTCATGAAGATTGGCCTAAAAATATGGCCTCTAGAGTGTAAACAAGCCAAATTGTTGACGACGCACGACGGACGCCGGACGAAGGGCCACCACAAAAGCTCACCCTAGAGCTCGTTGTGCTCAGGTGAGCTAATAAAAACAAATCACCATTACCTAACATTTATGAAGAGATTTTCCCCATCCGCATATTTCACGACTGCCATGGGAGACAGAGTAAGACTGAAAAATATTCCATTATAATCCTACTAATCGGCCAATTATGTAATGCAATTGAATGAAGAGGGTCAAATATGCCTAATATAAACGAAACGTGTTCTTAATTACGGTAAAACGTCAGGCGAGAGACCAATTGACTGTTACACATGTGTTACCAAGGTTGATGGATTTTAAAGCAAAAATATGCAAGAAAAATCATAACCAGATAGTGACTTTTCTGCAAAATAATGGTAAATAAATATATAACTCTATAAGTTGAGCTTTTGTTATGCATCCTTCCTTTCGTTTCCAAAATTTTGAAAGGGCCAAGTTTTACCTCGAAATTAAGTTCAGTATTTCAGAGACTCCATATGAGATAAAAAGCTGAAATTCACACATATTGTAAATTTAAAGGTTTTCATAGGCCGGACGTCATTTGGCGTCATGGGATTGTTATATTTTTATTTCTCGTCAATAAATTCAGTGTGATCCAATGGTCAGAATTACAAAAATTTGGCATATATTGAATATGCTAATTTTCATATGCAATGATATTCACATCCATATGACATCAGAATAGACGTCAGCTCACAAAGTTTGTAAGCGCTCTGCAGACATTATAAATTGATGATTATTTCTAAAACTTTCAAAGAATGTATAGGTTACACTCTAGATACCTAATATTTTTTTGCGTGTTCCGTATTAATAATTTTCAGTTTGATTGAGTTTTAAACGGTTTGCAGAAAATCCTATCGTTTACCTTGCAAATGAAATCTAGTTATTCTTTTTTCTTCCTCTTATATTTGTGTTAATTACTATCTGTTGCCATTGGCCCAGAACAATGAAAATTTTCTGGCATATATTTCAAACCATTTCCTTTGGAAAAAGGGTTAAAGTTAAAGGGCTAATATCTTAAAAATTTGGGAAAACCTTAAAAGAGATGTAAAGAATTTTAACAATTATTTTGGTACCTAGAGTTTTAAATTTAATAAAGTATAAGGAAGTTACAAAAAACGAATTTAAACCCAATTGTAAGAATTTTCGGAACACATCCTACTTTCGTTTTCACCTTAATTCAAGCATTTTCGGAAAATGTAAGTTTAAAGATATGTATTAGTCACATAAATTGCAAAAAAAAAGAAAAAAAAAACAACAACAACAATATCATATATTACTAGCTAAACAAGTGTTGACAATGATTTAATGTTGTGTCAAATCATTTGGACTTTCTGCCTACAGGCGGAAAGTCCTATTGGGTTTGTACTGTTTTTTATTATCCTTATTCTTTTTTTCTTCCTCTTATTTTTGTGTTACTTTCGATGTATTGCCAATGGCACAGAACAATGAAAATGTTATGGCCTATATTTCAAACCATGATCTATCGTATGCAATGAATTTCAGATTCATATGACGTCATATAACGTCAGATATGACGTCAGGTGAAAAAAATTGTGCATCCCGGTGTCCGTTTTTCCAAATTGGAAAAGGCAATGGTTCTATGGCGAATCCAAGATTCGAAACATTGACGTCAAATTTCAAATGCGTATAAAATCGCTTCCAGATGAGCTAGAAAGATGATATTTAGGCAGAATATAAGTCTCTATGTTTTCTTTACATTTTCCGAAATGAACGTCAAAATTTCACTGAATGTGTATGTTACACTCTAGTTGTGCATCCCGGTGTCGTTTTTCTAAATTTGAAAATGCAAAGGTTTTATGGCGAATCCAAGATTCGAACCATTGACGTCAATTTCAAATACGTATAAAATCGCTTCCAAATGAGTTAGAATGCTAATATTTAGATAGAATATAAGTCTCCAAGAATGCTTTACATTCTGTGAAGATGAACGTCATTAGGTAAAAAAGAATTTCTGATATATACGCGTTAATTTAAATATGTTGTTAAGTTCCCCGGACAATGGAAAATTAATGGTATATACATCAATACATGAGCTTTAGAATGCAATGAATTACATATTAATGCGACGTCATATAACGTCAGATTTGATGTCTGGACAAAAAGGTTTTACGCGGTGTACAGCCATTATTTCTGTACCGATTTGCATCAAAATTTCACAGAGTGTTTATGTCACGCTAGTTGTGTATCTTGGAGTCCAGTTTTCCAAATTCGAAAAGGCAATGGTTCTATGGCGAATCCAAGATTCGAACCATTGACGTCAAATTTCAAATACGTCTAAAATCGCTTCCAGATGATTAAAAATGTTGATATTTAGATTGAATATTAGTCTTAACGACTTCTTTCTATTCTGTGAGGATTAACGTCATTTTAGGACATATGAAGTCATAAGGTCAAAAGGAATTTCTGATATCCACTCGTTAATTTCTATATGTTGCAAAGGACCCAGGGGCATGAAAAATTTACTTCAAGATGAGCTAGAAAGCTGATATTTTTGGACAAAATATATGTCTCTAAGTCTTCTTTACATTTTGA